>CM042556.1:1792500-1877500 GCA_023630585.1 Cranoglanis bouderius | reverse complement strand
TTCAAGGGTAAATAGTTCAATAATGCTTATGCTCCCCTGAATAAAAAGACCAAAAGCCTTGGCTTCTCTCTGAAATTATTAGGATAATTCCATATCTACAGGAGTTTACTCATCACCACACTACTCTTATTCAATATATTTGGGTGATCATGGCTGGTTTGTTATGGGCTGGTAATTGTTGGCACACCAAGAACATCAATCTCCATAAAATGTACATATCAGGTGCTAAACTATTATTTTTGGTATAATTCATGTATCATAATTTCTGATAGAAAACAAGGCACTGAGCACAGTAATATAAATGGTTTCTTGCAAATGCTAAATACATTGGACAAACTGTTCACCCCACACCCATTTATTAAAAATATTGATCACATTTTACCACTGTGGCATTTTCTATTTCACACCACAAAGCACTGATTCATAGTGAAAAGACAGGTCAACCGATCCAAACTTGATCCAAAGCCACACTCCTAAAACAGATTATTTCACACTCAACCAGTGAGCACATATTTGCACACAATTCCCAAAAAAACACATTCAAACCTCTACATTTCTTATCTAAACTCTTTCCTCCTCCATAATCTAAGGCTTTTACAACTCTGATTTTGCTGCATATCCAACATACTCAGACAGACAGGCAAGCACACACCATGTTGACTCAGTCTAACTGAAGAGTTTGACAAAGCAACCATGGCAGTATGGTTTGTCATTCTGCTCCTTGAAGGTGCCCTTGTTGAGCTGTTTGAGGCAGAAGGCACAGACAAAATGCTCAGGGTGGAACTTCTTGCCCATGGCAGTGATGCACCGGCCTGTTATGGGCTTCTGGCAGCCGGAGCAGAGAGAGCCACGTCGTTCATGGTAGTGAACCTCACAGTATGGCTGCCCATCATGCTCAAAAAAACTGCCGTTCACAAAAGGGGTAAAACACTCCTACAGTACACACACAGGAAGGAAAAATCTTGTAAGAATTCAGTACTATTCTACATTAACAACTCAGATTATGGTGTGGACAGTTTATCAGTCATGCATAAAATATACTTCACATTTCAGAGTGGACACACATACCCTACAAACAAAGCACTCAGGGTGCCAGAGGCTGTTCAGAGCAGATATATAATTTTCCAGTATGGCACGGGCACAGCCACCACACTTGGGAGCAAAAAGGTCGAAGTAATCTTTACGACAGTACGCCTTCCCATCTTTTTCATGAAAACCTAAAAAATACACATGGTGATATACCTCAGCACTGTTGCAAGATAAACACAGTTGAGTGCAGAGGACAGTACTGCACCAGCAGTAGCTACTTACCCTCAGGGCCAAAGAAGGCCCCACACTGAGCGCAGAAAAAGTGTTCAGGATGCCATGTCCTATCCAGAGCGGTCACTACTTTCTGCAGATGGGAAGGGCAAACATTTTCTCTGTATCTATTTTCTACATTTATATAATCTGTATCTCAAATTCTACTTTAAGCACTTCCTTCCAATTATAGAATGCTTCTAAATACATCTGTAGAACAGCAATACATTTGCTAACTATTGTAGCTCAATGCATTAGATTGCAAGAGGGCAGTCTAATGCAGGTGTTCTCACATCCAGAATGGGACCATTGCAGTAGTAGCAGCGAGGAGAGAAGAGGTGATGGTAGTCCCTCTCACAGTATGGCTGTCCGTCACGCTCAAAGAAGTTTCTAGAACCGATCTCCTCCTGGCAGTGAGAGCACACAAAATGCTCCGGGTGCCACGTGCGGCCCATGGCGGTTACTACCTGTAGAAGCACCCAAAACATTCTACACTCACTTTCAAGTTAATGTTTCTGCAGCATATTCTGGTAATAACTTGATACTTAATACTCTTTTACAATGGTGATAAACTTTTTATACAAAAAGTGACACTTTTTGTATAATACATTTTAGTCCAAACTGGGTCCTAAGTTCCATTTTAATGGGGGAATAAAGAGAACTGACTATGAATTGTCTAATCATGAATATGTATAGCATTTCTGTTGACATCCCTTACAGTCAAAGAACAGGAGTGCCACTATACTCCTCACCTGGCCAACAATAGGTTTGCAGCAAGCCCCACACACTCCTTTGGCCACAGTCTTTACACCCAGCTTATGTAAGTCAGACTGCAGGCTTCCCAGCATGTTGTCTAATTTATTGACCTGTGTGTTTGGACTCTTTCCCTGAGCCATGATCTAAATAGAAGGGAAAAGAAAGAGATCTGATCAGTCCATAAATGAGCTGGCACATTAAAATTAAATAGGCTTAATAATAAACAGACACATATATACAGGGGAAAAATAAGAGACACATGGGGAGATTCATCTCTACATATGAACCTACTTTAAAAGCTTCCCTATATTCAGCAATGCTAGTAAGCCATTACACACCCTGCAATGAATCTATATGTGTGGCTATAGTTATAGCATTTTAAATGATCGAATGATTTAAATGCATTTAATGATTTCATTCCAATTCTTGTAAAAGATGCCACCACACTGACTGCATAAAAGCAACTGCTATTTATTTATTATGTAATACATAAGATATACAAATTATAATAATGGCCATGAAAACTATATCTATCTTTATACCAGCCTTTATTCATAGCCTACAAACTATTCAGGCTATTCAGATGTTTGGCCATTCAGCATTCATTACATGTGTAATATCCCTTATTTCATATAAAAACAGAAAACATTTATAGTTATGAGAAATCATTATTTACATCATTAATTCAGTGAACTTTACTGAATTTGGTCAAAACCAAAATTTATCATTTTTGTCTGCTTGCCAGAATTCAGCCACAGCAACATGTGATGGTTTTCCCACACCAGCACCCATTTTTAAATTGCCCAGAAACTCGAAACTGGTGTAGCAAAGCTTTTCATATGCATCTGGAATGTGGACACCCATATACGTGTACACATTGTTTTGTTGTTTTTAAATCACAACCTTGCATTTTAATTACAGTTTGTACAGGAAATGGTCAAAATAATCTATAACTCATCCTGAAGTTGGGTGCATATGTTAAATACAGAGCCCTCCACTAATATTGGCACCCTTGGTAATTATGAGCAAAGAAGGCTGTGAAAATTTGTCTTTATTGTTTAACCTTTTGATCTTTTGTTTAAAAAAAAAAAAATTCACAAAAATGACTAGGGTGGGTGACTAGGAGCAGTTGTTCAACCATGACTTCCTGTTTCACAGGGGTATAAATATGAGGCAACACATAGGCCAAACACCCTTAAGTCATTCATAACTATGGGTAAGACCAAGGAATATCGCTGTGATGTGCAGCAAAAGGTTGTTGAGCTTCACAAAATGGGAAGTGGCTATAAGAAAATAGCTCAAGCATTGAGAATGTCCATTTCCACCATCAGGGCAATAATTAAAATGTTCCAGTCAACTGGAAATGTTATGAACCAACCCGGAATTGGAGGCATGTCTATACTATCTCAACGCACTGTGAAGAGGATGGTTCGAGTATTGCGTCTTGGGGACAGAAAGTCTCTAAAACTAGAATCTGAAGTCACCTACATCACCACAAGTTGTTTGGAAGGGTTTTAAGAAAAAAGCCTCTACTCTCATCCAAAAACAAACTCAAGCATCTTCAGTTTGCCAGACACTACTGGAACTTCAAATGGGATCGGGTTCCATGGTCAGATGAAACCAAAATAGATCAAAAGTAACTCATGTCCACGGTTAAATATGGTGGTGGCTCTTTAATGTTTTGGGGCTGTTTTTCTGCCAGAGGACCTGGACGTTTTGGTAGGATACATGGCATCATGGACTTTATTAAATATCAACAGATATTAAATGAGAACCTGACCTCCTCTGACAGAAATCTTAAAATGGGCCATGGTTGGATCTTCCAGCAGGACAATGATCCAAAAAACATACATCAACACAAAAATGGTTTACTGACCACAAAACCAAGGTCCTGCAATGGCCATCCCAGTCCCCTGACTTGAAACCCAAAGAAAACCTGGGGGTGAACCGAAGACTCGAAATTTGAAGGACCTGGAGAGATTCTGTATGGAGGAATGGTCTCAGATCCCTTGCCATGTATTCTCCAACCTCATCAGGCATTATAGGAGAAGACTCAGAGTTGTTATCTTAGCAAAGGGAGGTAGCACAAAGTATTGACTAAAAGGGCGCCATTAATTATTGCACACCTATATTTAACAAAGATTTTTTATATATATAAGCCTGTGTTTTGTTTGCAGTTGTTTGATATCCATGAGAGCAGAGTATTTTTGTGAATTTTTTTAACAAAAGATCAAGAGGTTAAACAAAGACAATTTGTCACAACCTTCTTTGCTCATATTTACTAAGGGTGCCAATATTAGTGCAGGGCACTGTATGCTTTCAAATAACTGCTCTGAAAGAGTCCTGAGTATCAGTATCAGTCCTGAGACTATTAGATTATAGCTATACACAATTGTTCCCTCACCAGCCTCTCTTTTTTCCTCTCTTGCAGTTAACGTGACAAAACAAAACCCAAATTGTTATGTCAGAAAGAAATTCGGATAGTACAAACTCCTTTGTCCTCCTGAGTCTCATGGACAAACCATAATATTAAATATAACTATAAACAGTAAAAGTACTGGTTATATAGTTGGGTCCATAAGTATTTGGACAGTGACACACTCCATAATTTTGCTTCTGTACCACCACAACGGATTTGTTGATAAATCAAGACATGATTGAAGTGTAGACTTTCAGCTTTAATTCAAGGGCTTTAACAAACAGCCATTTTTACATAGCCCCTCTATTTTCACAGTAATTGGACAAACTAACAATTGTAAGGATTATTTTTAATACTCTGACTGCAAATGATTTGCATCCATGACTATATGATGTCCCATGGACATCACCAAATGCTGAGCTTCCTCCCTTGAGATGCTTTGCTAGGCCTTTACTGAGGTCGCCTTCAGTTTCTGCTTGTTTGTGGGTCTTTTGGCCTTCAGTTTTGTCTTCATTAAGTGAAAAGCATGCTCAATTGGGCTGAGGTCAGATGACCGACTTGGCCATTCAAGAACTTTCCATTTCTTTGCCTTAAGAAGCTCTTGGGTAACTTTTGCGGTATCGTTTTGGGTCATTATCCATCTGTACTGTACTGTGAAGTACCGTACCATCAGTTTTGCAGCATTTGACTGAATCTGAGCAGAAAGTATAACTATACACTTCAGAATTCATTCTGCAGCTTCTATCAGCAGTCACATCATCAATAAACTCTAGTGACCCAGTTCCATTGGCATGCCCATACACTTCCTCCATCATGTTCGACAGGTGATGTATGCTTTGGATCATGAGCCCTTCCTTTTTTCTTCATATTCTTTTCTCATAATTCTAATACAAGTTAAACTTGGTTTCATCTGTCCAAAGAACCTAGTTCCAGAACCGGGGTGGCTTTTTTAGATTTTTTTTTAAAGCAAAGTCTAATCTGACCTTTCTGATCTTGAGTGTTACTAGTGGTTTGCATCTTGAGATAAACCCTCTGTATTTACATTCATGAAGGTGTTTCTTGATTGTAGACTTTGACGATACGCCTACCTTCTCGAGAGTGTTCTTGACTTGGCAGATGTTGTGAAGGGGTTTTTCTTCACCAAAGGAAGAATTATGCAATCATCCACTTTAGTTGTCTTTCATGGTCTTCCAGGACTTTTGGTGCTGCTTAGCTCACCAGTGCATTCCTTGTTTTTATGAATGTACCAAATTGTTGATTTGGCCACTCAAAGTTTCTGCTATCTATCTGATAGGTCTGTTTTGTTTTTTCAGCCTAATGATAGCCTCCTTCACTTGCATCGACACCTCTTTGGACTGCATATTGAGATTCCCCATGGTCAACTACCAAACGCAAATTCAACACTTGGAATCAATCTTGAACTCCTTAATATGTCATGAAATAATGAGGAAACAGGACACACTTGGCCATGAAATGGCTTATCCAATTGTCCAATTACTTTTGAGCCTGTGAAAATTAAGGAACTATGTACAAAATGACTGTAATTTCTTAATGGTTAATGCAATAATTTTGTTAAACTCTTTAATTTAAAGCTGAAAGTCTACACTTCAATGCCATCTTGATTTCTTCATTTCAAATCCATTGTGGTGGTGTACAGAAACAAAACTATGAAAATTGTGCCACTATCCTGCCAATACAAATGGATCCAACTGTAAATAAATGAAAAATTTTAACTTTTGACAAATCACTGTGGGATATGAGGAAAACTACCTGACACATACACTCAAAAACTACTCAAAATATTAAATCTTAAATTGTGTTAGCCTGTTTCTTTATGTTTTTATCTATATTTTTTAGTAGTTGCAGATCTATTTTCAGTTAAAGGAATACTTGGGGAAAGTTGGGGGTGCACCCTCAGCACCGCCACTTCCCATGTCTTTGAAGTGGAAGCTCTATGCCTGCACCTGCATCGGAGTGAAGAAGGGATTACACTCTGTCTGACAGCCCACAGACACCAGCACTTTTGGAAGGACAACAGGGACAGGTGGAGGTGACTGAGGTGGAGGTGGTGTTGGTGCAGGCTTTGGGAGTGGAGGAGGTTCTACTGGCCCAGGAGAAGGGGGCTTAACTGGGACTGGTGGAGGCTCAAATTCTACAGGGAATTGAGGAGGAGGTGTGGATTCCCTAGGAACTTTAGAGGGGGCAGGAATAGGTGGAATGTGTGTGGGAGGAGGGGGAGGCGGAACTGGTGCAGCTTTTGCTGTAGGCCTGGGCTTTGGTTCCATGGCCGGGGGTGGGAGGCGAGGGGCTGGGGAGCTGGACTGGGGAGCTGGTATCACCTTTCTCTGAGGAATAGGAGACTCAGGGGGAATAATAATCTAAAGAGAGACAGATAGAGAAAGAATACAGGAGGGAAAAGACAAAAGGTCAATAGGGAGACTGATGAACAAGCAGTGACAGGTCAATAGAGAGGTCAATGAAGAGTATTCAAAAAGTAAATGCAAATGTGTATACTCTGAATTGCCAGTAGTTTCGCACATCTACCTTATCCACCTCCCTGCTTTGGTCGTCACGCAAGCGTTTAGGATTTGACATGACAATGACCCCCTCGGTCAGCCAATCATCTGGTTGTTTCTTGGGGCGTTCCTTGCGAGCAATTCCCAGCTTGCCTTGGAGCTCTTCTATGAGGCGATCCTGGGAATTGCTTTTGTGGAAGATTACTGGGCCCATCTTCCTACGAATAATGCCATCCCGGTACATGGGATGGACGTTGGGAGTCTCCTTGGTACGTCTGATTACAGACTTGATCTGAGCCAAGGTTAGAGACCCTGTCAGATGATTCATACTCAAATGACAAAACATGCAACAGTCAGTGGTCAGCAGAAGTGGGTTCACCCACTTGAGATTACATGCTGTTGTGGATGAGAGAGGACCTTCAGGCAACTTCAGGCAACTGTCATCATCACAAAAACACACACCAAAAGCTTTAGACTGATAGTTCTGTAATTAAGCCAAAAACTGTGTGGTAGAATATGTAAAAATAGGATTACTTTCATAATGCTGAATGCAGAGCATGAAACCGTTGGGTACCTAAATAGAGCCATGGTACTCATGCTAATGTTCTTCATGCTTCATTCACATGCCAACACTCCAGACCTTTACACACGGTGCACTAGCACTTTAACACACAGCCTTTAATTAATAGTAACAATCCATGACACTATTTTCCATGATTGTATTGAAAGACTGAAATTTCCTCCATACATGTCCAGATGCCGAAACCCTGTCCATGGTACTGACAGGATGTAATGTGGGCAGGTCCATCTGGGCATCTGGGGTTCCAGGGCAGGAGGAAGGGGTAAGGGAGTCATCCATCCAGCTAACCTCAGTCATGGGAGTCATGGAGCCATCGGCTCCATCATATGACAGCTTCAGCTCCATGTCAGCCCAGTCCAGAAGTTCACTCTTGCAGTCAGACTGGTCCTCAAGAAGCCCATCTCCTGACTCACACTCTGTGTGCATGTCCAGCTGCACCACCCTATGGTTGACTGCAACAAGCGTCCCCTCAAACACTTCTGGGTGTTCTGCTGAATTGATATTACAAACTGAAGTCGCCACATTTTGGGACTCAGGCTTGCTGAAGTTCATGTTGAGATGATGATCAAAAGCATCATCAAAAGAAGGCTCCAGAGCTGGAGCCTCAGGTCTCATAGGGGGAAGTGGTCTTGTGGTAACAGCAACTGGCTCAGGGGGCACTGATACAGAAGAGATGGGAGGTGTGGTGATGTAAGGAGAAGCAGGTTTAGGAGGTGATGGGGATTGCATGATGGGTGATTCACTCACAGGTACAGATGTAAAGATGGGAGATGTAGCAGCAAATTTAGGCTCTGGACTGGTCACCAGATAGACTTCATTAGAAGCTTGAATTGTTAAAGAATTGTCTTTTTGTGAGGTCTTCATATTTCCAGGATGACTCACTGGGCTTTGAGATTTAGCAATAGGTACAGAAAACTCTAGAGTTGATTTAGGCCCTCTGCTGGGAAGTAGACTCTCAGGATTGGCAGGGATATGCTGTTGATTGCCAGGGCTGATGGCAGACGCTTTCGTGGTGGTGGTAGCAGTGATGGTCTGGGACAAAACCACAAGCGACTCCAGCTCAGTGCTCAGCATGGAGACAGAATCATTGATAACTGGGTCTGGCAATGGATTTGAAGGGGAGAATGGAGGACTGGAAAAGGCTGAAATTGAAGTGGTAGAGTGGAGGGCAGAAGGAGCAGATTTTAGGGCACTGGACCGCAGAACAGTCTCATTGGAATCTTCCACTATGTGTAACTCTAAGGGTACTGGAGGGGAGGGCAGGGGAGAGTAGCAGTTTGGTTTAGAAGGGAGACTTGGTGTTGTAGCAGAAGGAGAATGAATTTCTGCAATGGTAGTGAAGATGTTGGACTGATCAAATAGTTGATCAGATTTTAGGGAGCCCAAAGAACTTGGCTGGAGGATAACAATAGGGAGGAAAAAGAGCAGAAAAGAAAACAGACAAATTAAAAAAAAAGAAGAATTTAAAAGAAAACAAAAACAGCCTGGAGACTGGATGAACAGCCTAGATGAAAAATAAAAGTAAATCATCTGAGCTAGGAATATTTGACCTGTGTCAAAGGGGTGGGTGTGTGGGGTAACTGGACTAGCCAGATTGTTCAGCAATCCTGTATTGAAAATAGGCACTGCAAGGAACTTTCTTCCATACACATTTAATGCCCTGACCTTACACAAAGGAACTTGCATACAGTTCTGTAGTGTCATATGTAATCTTTCTGCACACAAATATGCACTCACATTGCTCTGCACTTTGAAATCAGATAAGCAGGCCATGAGCTCATCCAGCTCTCGTGTGGCTGAGGTGGCTGACATTCGACCCTGTTGCTCAGAGGGTACGTCCAAGTGCCCCTCTGTTTGAAGTCCAGAGGGGGTAGGCCTGCTTACACAAGTTACATGTTAACATTAATCAGCAATTATAGTACAAAATAGTCATGTTTCAGCATTCATAAAATACAGACGAATAAGACTGGGAGCATCTTACATTGGGGCAGGTACTGAGCTCTCCAGTTCATTCAAGAGGCTCTCCACTGACGGACGCACTTCTTCTGGCCCTTTGGTTCCATTTCTCTGAGGTTTGTCCTTGGCAGCAGGGGTAATGCCTGAGTGGGCTCCATTTTCCTGGATATAGTGTGCTGAACTGGATGGAGGAAGTGGGGGAGCTGCATCTTCTACAGATCAACAAATTACAGAGCATTACACAATTACAGGTAGGTTGATACCTACACGTTCTTACTTATTAGCATGTTTGTGAGAACATTATTCTAAGGCAATATGTACAACATAGTACCACAGAAAGAAAGAAAGCTAATCCTAGGCTTTGCTAATCGTAATCTTTGCATCTGTTTGATGAGGTTACTGGGGTGTGGTACATGTATGGGTGAAGGTACCTGTGCTGGTGTAGGATGGTGTGTTCTGCTGAACAGCATTGAGTTCCAGTAGCAGGCGGTCCAGCTCAGACAAGTTGTTGCCCAGTGCAGAGCTCATGGCTGCTGCTGAGGAGTCTGATGGTGTCTTTTGCTTGTTGGGGAAACTAAAATAACAGTTGGAGAAGGAGAAGCTTCAGCACTGTATAGAAACTGGCAATACGAAAGTTTCTATGGTCATGTAACTGACCTGTAGACGTGGTCCTCTTCTGTATGAGGTGGTGGGGGACTAACTCTGTCTCGAGACAATGTACTTTTTTGTGTTGAGTCAAGAGACTGAAAAGAGGACAAGAGGACAAGGAAAAATTCACTTCAACTGTTTCAACATAAATATTGAATCTATATACTCAAAAGACTGTACTTTAACCCTTTGATGCACAAAATGGGTCTAAAGTGACCTGACAGATTTTATTTTCTATATCTTTGCAAGAAGTTAATTTCATCATTCAGTATTCCAGGTATTCCTCAATGAACTTGTTTTTGATCATCATCACAAATCCTTATTTTCATTTTTCCCTTCTTACTTTTTGAATAAAAATTGTTTTTGTATCACCACCCTTCTAATGCACAACATGGGTCTAAAATGACCCGTATTCATTCCCTATGTTATTTCAATCATGGCTGAGTGTTTCTTTGCTGAATCTTTGAAAGAAATATATTTTATCATTTATTATTCCAGGTATTCATTAAATATCTTGTTTTTGATTTCCATAAATCATTGTTTATTTATTTTTTTTATTAGACTTGTCTGATGACTTCTCTGAAGAGGAAACTCAGACCCAGTCCAATAGATTGAGTAAAAAGGGGTCTTAATGGAACTACAGTTGCAATCAAAATTATTCGACCCCCACTGCAAATCAGGTTTAATGTCAACATTTACAGACTTTCATCTGTTTGCAATGAACAAATCAAACAAAAGCAATTGAAATAGCTCAACACAACAAATGCTTCAAGTGGATTCAACTGAAAATACGACTTATAATGACTTCTCCAGTTTCAAAATTATTCAACCCCCTGAAAAGAATCCCTCACAACAGCACAAATATGCAAAACAGGTGTTGTCTCAAGCACACTTGATGCAACTAATCAAGGGCTTCATAATTGCTTCATAGTTGCAACAAGTGTGCTTGAGCTGGAACACATGAAATACCTGAACTGACTAGGGGCAGAAAATACATGAAATACCTAGTCTAGCTCTCAACGGCTGCAACCAGATTTCTGAGAAGACAGGTTGTGAAAAACCCTTGAGTGACTGCCAAAAGACCTGCAGCAAGACTTGGTGGCAACAGGCACTGGGGTTTCAGTGAACAGTATGGCATGTACTAAACACAGAAGGTTTCCATGCTAGGACTCCAAGACGTACACCACTACTGACCCAAAAGCACAAGAAAAGTCGGCTCAAAATCATATAAATAAGCCACAGACACCCATGATCGAATAGTGCCACTCTAATCAACACTCCAATTATGCTTTATTTGCATGCCTGGCCATGGATGGGTGTGGCATTGAAATCTCTCAACAACAGAATGAACACTTTTCTATTGTGCTATACCAGAGCCCTAAGAAAAACATTTTGATATGATGATGCAACAGGTGCTGGCAAATTTGTAAAGTACTTTCTTGGAAGACACAAGAAAGTTGGTTACCCTGGAGAGCTTCATACAGCTATGTATTTTGCAATCAGTACCCCCATTCTTGGTGTTTAATAAAAGCAAATACATTTTCTTTTTGTACACCTAACCTGTTCTGAGGAGTGGTGGGAGTCAGCCTGTTTTTGGAGAGATCCGTTCAAAGCCTCTGAAGATGGAGGAGGGGGCACGGGAGGAGGGGAAGTGTCATCCTGGAGCAGGCTTCCGCTACTGGGAAAGGAGTAGGGCGTCTCGTCTGGGAGAAACACTGGACACTTTGAGATATGAGCGGTGGATGACTCCAGGTCTGCCAGCAATGCGTCTGCATGAAAAAAGATTTTTGAATCTGATCATTTGCTAAATTTAAATGAAAGCAGAAGTTGGGAAAAGTCACTGTAACTGAAAAAACAGAACTTTAGCACACAGTATGTAGATGCAGGTTTTACCAATGGAGAGCCAAGGGCATGCTAATTCATGCATCAACATAGATCAACACTGGGTGTAAAGTGGCACTACACACTCGATAGGGCCGGTTCATTGCAGGGCACCACACACACAAACACAAATACACAACCACACCCCTAGGGTTAATTTATCTTAGCCAATCCACCTACTAGCATGTTTTTGGGAGCTGGGAGGAAACCACAAAATTTGGAGAAAACCCACATAGAAATGGGGGAGAACGTTCACAGAAACTCTGCACAGACAGTAACCCAAGCTGACCCCCCGGCTGAACCCTGGAGTTGCGAGCTGGCAACACTATCCACTGCGCCACCATAACCAATTACATTATTTGCTCATTATAAATTCTCTCTATTTCACTTTTCATTGATGATATTGTTGAACTGCACCAAGGGGGTGGGACTGTTACACATGTCACTGGTCAAGGCTGGCTAAAGTTACAGTTCCTCATTATGCATAACACTTTGGTCACAGTGAGTAGTATGCTCAGAGAGTAAGGCAGTGTTTCTCTTTTCAAAAACTAATTAACTACACCCACATAATTGTTTTGGGTTTTTGTGTGTGTTATAAACTCCAGTACCAAACTGTGTTAACTAAAGCTACCTGGGGGTACTCCATGAAGCAAGCTAATAAAAGCAAGGCTTATTTGAAATTGCCTCACTTGATTTAGGGTAACAGGCCAATCCAGGCTCAATGAGTTTCAGCAGAGAAATTCAGGTGCAACTTATTTCTGCTAATTCAAGCCAGAATTTGCCAATCAAGGCTCCTGTGTGCACACACTCAACATATAAGTTAAAGTTCGACCGATAGATCGGTTTTACCAATAACCGAATGCTGGAACTATCAGTTATCATAAAAAATCCACACCAATAGCTTTTCCTGGTTGCATCTGTTGCAGGAGTGGCCGAGAAGGGTCCGCTCTCATTATACAGTATGAGAGCGGCCTCTAGAGGGACAAAAAAAAAATATATATATCACTGACGCCTCATGGTGTTTGTTTTGACACGCGAGACTAAAAAGGCAGGTACACTTCAGATGAGGATTTAAAACACTGACAATGAAAAGGAGTTATTTGGAGTGTTACTTTTTGGTTCAGTTTGGATGTATACATTTTATTTACTTTAATATTTATTAATATTTAATATATATTAATATAATATATATTTTTTAAATTTACAAAGTACAGTACATTTTTCATGGTACAGTCAGTACTGTTTATTTTTTAAATAAAGTTCAGCAATATTTTGAGTTATGTTTTCATTCAGTATCAGTTTTAAAAACTATCAGTTGATTTATTGGTTATCGGCAGGTACTGCACAACTTAGTTATTGGTATCGGTAAAATCCAATATTGTTTGACCTCTAATATAAGCAGACCTAATAGTCAAGCAACGATACACTCACCGAAAACTTTTTAGGAACACCTGTATACCTACCCATTCACGCAAGTATCTAATCAGCCAATTGTGTGGCAGCAATGCAATGCATAAAATCATGCAGATATGGGCCAGCAGCTTCCGGTAATGTTCACATCAACTATCATTATGGGCAAAAAATGTGATCTGAGAGATTTTGAACGTGGCATGATTGTTGGTGCCTGATGGGCTGGTTTGAGTATTTCTATAACTACTGATCTCCTGGGATTTTCACAACAGTCTCTAGAGTTTACTCAATGGTATGCTAAAGAAAAAACATCCAGTGAGCGGCAGTTCTGGGGACAGAAATGCCTTGTTGATGAAAGAGGTCAACAGAGAATGGCCAGACTGGTTCGAGCTGACAGAAAGGCAACAGTAACTCAGATAACCACTCTTTACAATTGTGTTGAACACATTTGAGTATTAATGCTGACCATGTGCATAGCTTCATGGCCACAATTTCCCAATTCCTGTGGTTTCGTGCATAGTTGAGTCGCTTGGCCCTGTTCCCACGATGGAGGTATGGTTTCTGGCCACAAGTCTTCCATGAAGGCCACTTCTGACCAGACTTCAGACAGTAGATGGGTGTATCAGGGTCCAACTGGTTTCTGCCAGGTCTGAGCTGATGGCACCACTGGACATCTTCAGATTTCGAAGGGAGGTAAGCCTGATGTGTCTTTCATCTGCTTTCCTTGGCCGACCACTGCCTCTACGGTCCTCAACGTTGCCCATTTATTTGTGCTTCTTCAAAAGAGCTTGGACAGCACATCTGGAAACACCTGTCACAGCCTTGAAATTTCTGCCTGGGGGAGACCTTGCTGATGCAGTATAACTACCTTCTGTCTTGTTGCTGTGCTCAGTCTTGCACAAAAGTGTATGACTTTTGACAGTAAACGGTCTTCAGCAACCTCACCTTGTTAGCCGAGTTTGGCTGTTCCTTACCCAGTTTTACTGACATATTGATTTGATGTAGATTTATCTTCTGTTCACTCACTTTGCATTTCGATAAGTGATAAATATAAACTATTAACATCTATTTTTGAAAGCATTCTTACTTTTTTTTACTTTACCACATTTTTAAAAAGTGCTGTAAAGTAAGTATGCCTAAAGCTTTTGCACATTACTATACATACACATACATAATATATATATACACACATATATATATATATATATATACACACATACACACACATACTGTATCTCATAAAAGTGAGTACACCCCTGACATTTTTGTAAATATTTTATTATATCTTTTCATGGGACAACACTGAAGAAATGACACTTTGCTACAATATAAAGTAGTGAGTGTACAGCTTGTATAATAGTGTAAATTTGCTGTCCCCTCAAAATAACTCAACACACAGCCATTAATGTCTAAACCGCTGGCAACAAAAATGAGTACACCCCTAAGTGAAAATGTCCAAATTGGGCCCAATTAGCCATTTTCCCTCCCCGGTGTCATGTGACTCGTTAGTGTTACAAGGTCTCATGCGTGAATGGAGAGCAGGTGTGTTAAGTTTGGGGTTATCGCTCTCACACTCTCTCATACTGGTCACTGTAAGTTCAACATGGCACCTCATGGCAAAGAACTCTTTGAGGATCTGAAAAAAAGAATTGGTGCTCTACATAAAGATGGCCTAGGCTATAAGAAGATTGCCAACACCCTGAAACTGAGCTGCAGCACGGTGGCCAAGACCATACAGCGGTTTAACAGGACAGGTTCCACTCAGAACAGGCCTCGCCATGGTTGACCAAAGAAGTTGAGTGCACATGCTCAGCATCATATCCAGAGGTTGGCTTTGCAGAATAGACGTTTGACTGCTGCCAGCATTGCTGCAGAGGTTGAAGGGGTGGGGGGTCAGCCTGTCAGCGCTCGGACCATACGCCGCACACTGCATCAAATTGGTCTGCATGGCTGTCGTCCCAGAAGGAAGCCTCTTCTAAAGATGATGCACAAGAAAGCCCACAAACAGTTTGCTGAAGACAAGCAGACTAAGGACATGGATTACTGGAACCATGTCCTGTGGTCTGATGAGACCAAGATAAACTTATTTGGTTCAGATGGTGTCAAGCGTGTGTGGCGGCAACCAGGTGAGGAGTACAAAGACAAGTGTGTCTTGCCTACAGTCAAGCATGGTGGTGGGAGTGTCATGGTCTGGGGCTGCATGAGTGCTGCTGGCACTGGGGAGCTAATGCCAACATGTACTGTGACATACTGAAGCAGAGAATGATCCCCTCCCTTTAGAAACTGGGCC
This sequence comes from Cranoglanis bouderius, assembly GCA_023630585.1. Lineage (NCBI taxonomy): Eukaryota > Metazoa > Chordata > Actinopteri > Siluriformes > Cranoglanididae > Cranoglanis > Cranoglanis bouderius. The sequence goes on along the minus strand of CM042556.1, from coordinate 1,861,745 downwards.
GCAGGGCAGTATTCCAACAGGATAACGACCCCAAACACACCTCCAAGATGACCACTGTCTGGCTAAAGAAGCTGAGGGTAAAGGTGATGGACTGGCCAAGCATGTCTCTAGACCTAAACCCCATTGAGCATCTGTGGGGCATCCTCAAATGGAAGGTGGAGGAGCGCAAGGTCTCTAACATCCACCAGCTCTGTGATGTCGTCATGGGGGAGTGGAAGAGGACTCCAGTGGCAACCTGTGAAGCTCTGGTGAACTCCATGCCCAACAGGGTTAAGGCAGTGCTGGAAAATAATGGTGGCCACACAAATTGACACTTTGGGCCCAATTTGGACATTTTCACTTAGGGGTGTACTCACTTTTGTTGCCAGCAGTTTAGACATTAATGGCTGTGTGTTGAGTCATTTTGAGAGGACAGCAAATTTACACTGTTATACAAGCTGTACACTCACTACCTTACACTGTAGCAAAGTGTAATTTCTTCAGTGTTGTCCCATGAAGATATAATAAAATATTTACAAAAATGTGAGGGGTGTACTCACTTTTGTGAGATACTGTATATAAAGTATTTGATCCTCTGCTGATTTTGTACGTTTGCCCACTGACTAAGAAATGATCAGTCTATAATTTTAATGGTAGTTGTATTTTAACAGTGAGAGACAGAATAACAACAAAAAAATCCATAACAAGACATTTAAAAAAAAAAAAAAAGTTATTATGCATTTTAATGAGTGAAATAAGTATTTGATCCCCTATCAATCAGCAAGATTTCTGGCTCCCCGGTGTCTTTTACACAGGTAATAAGCTGAGAGTAGGAGCACTCTCTTAAAGAGAGTGCTCTTAATCTCAGCTTGTTACCTGTATAAAAGACACCTGTCCACAGAAGCAATCAATCAATCAGATTCCGAACTCTCCACCATGGCCAAGACCAAAGAGCTGTCCAAGGATGTCAGGGATTGTATCCCTGATACATATATATGTGTGTTTATTGTCAAAATCTACAGACTTTCAGCTGTTTGCAATGATCAAATCAAACAAAAACAACTGAAATAGCTCAACACAAAGGATGCTTCAAGTGGTTTCCCCAAATTCAACTGAAAATGCAACTTATAATGACTTCTCCAGTCTCAAAATTATTCAATCCCTTCATGGCAAGCATCTTTAGTACTTAGTAGAGCACCTTTTTGCGGTTGTGACCTGCTGCAAACAAGATGCATAGCCAGACACCAGTTTCTGACAGTGTTCCTGAAGAATCTTGGCCCATTCCTCATGAGCAATGGCCTCCAGTTGAGTAATATTCTTGGGTTTGTGTGCTGCAACCACTTCTTCAAATCCCACCAGAGATTTTCTATGGGGTTCAAGTCAGGTGACTGATGGCCCTGTAGAATCTTCCAGGAGTTCTTCTGCAACCAAGCCTTGGTGGAATTTGAGGTATGCTTGAGATCATTGTCCTGCTGGAAGGTCCAGTGACACCGAAGCTTCAGCTTCCTCACACACGGCATGACGTTTTCTCCTAGATTTCCTGATACTTCAATGAATCCATCTTGCCTTCCACATGCTGCATTCCAATGCCAGAGGATGCAAAGCAGCCCCAGAGCATCAACGAGCCACCACCATGCTTGACTGTGGACAGTGTGTTCTTTCTTCATTCTTCTTTCTCCAGATATACCAGTTATCCATCATGCCGAAAAAGTTCCAGTTTTGTTTCATTGCTCCATAGAACAAGATCCCAAAACTTCTTTGGCTTATTTATATGATTTTGAGCCAACTTTTTTGTGCTTTTGGGTCAGTAGTGGTGTACGTCTTGGAGTTCTGGCATGGAAACCTTCTGCGTTTAGTATGTGCCATACTGTGCTCACTGAAACCTCATTGCCTGTTGACACCCATGTCTTGCTGCAGGTCTTTCGCAGTCACTCGAGGGTTTTTCACAACCTGCCTTCTCAGAAATCTGGTTGCAGCCGTTGATAGCTTCTTTTTTCCTGCCCCATCCAGGTATTTCATGAATTTTTTGCCCCTAGCCAGTTCAGGTATTTCATGTGTTCCAGCTCAAGCACAGCTGGTGCAACTAATGAAGCCCTTGATTAGTTGCATCAGGTGTGCTTGAGACAACATCTGTTTTGCATATTTGTGCTGTTATGAGGGATTCTATTCAGGGGGTTGAATAATTTTGAAACTGGAGGGGAAACCACTTGAAGCATTCATTGTGTTGACCTATCTCAATTGCTTTTGTTTGATTTGTTCATTGCAAACAACTGAAAGTCTGTAAATTCTGACAGTAAACCTGATTTGCAATGGGGGTTCAATAATTTTGATTGCAACTGTATGTTAAATGAGTTTTAAACTTTTGCTGTGCTTTGTATCTTTCTACAAATCTAAGCGCTCAATAAAATGAGTGATTTAAAAAAAAAAGTGCTAAGGTAAGGAATTAAGAGCCTCTGCATGTATGGTCTTGAAGACTGATGGAGCACACACACACACACACACACACATACATACACACACACAAAGGATGTGTTAATATCCTACGCACTTTTTGTGTTATTACTTTTTCAACACGATGTGTTAAATTATCCAATAAATGTGTTCAAGAAAAAAATTTCACACTAGTTACCAACTCAACATCTGCGGTGCCGACATCATCATCCAAATCTAAACTTGCCTCAAAGTGAATGCTCGTTGCTTTGACCTTTTGATTGTGACAGCGCAGTCGGAGTCCTGTATTCAATAATGTATTCATTGTATTCTATAATTCTCTGGGTTTGCATCTTATCTGAGGCTCTGAGTTAGGGTTAGCTAGCTGGATGCTGTCACCAATCACAGTAGGAATGAGTGATGCTAACCTAGACACTCACTTGAGTTGATAACATTACTTTAGCATACAGCTTGCAGTAATGTTAGACGTTCCCATTACCTTTTTGAAAGTTAACGATAATGTAGCATTACAGCTATTCACCATAATGTAATAGAGAGTGGGTTAATGTTACTTACATTTAGCAAGTGTTTTGGACAAGGCAAACTGTAGTAATTAGCATTAGAAGGATGGGTTAGGGCCATGTTTCTTCATGTATTCGGCGAATGTTAATGCTGGTTATCAGGTGCAGAAGCATGTTCCTGCCCTGCTTTTTGAGCATTTCCTCATGTCTATGTATACATGTAAAATAAAAATAAATGTCAAAATTTACCACAGTATCTTAACTAAAATTAAACCAAAATAACTACAGTAAGTCAGTGTGTATTGAAGAATGTTTACACAGCTATACTATAAAAGCAGTCCATATGACACAAAGCTCCAGTATGGCCACCTGAAGTATAGTTTTTATGGTGCACATTTAAAGCTCATGATCACCATCTTCTGCCATTTTATGGAATAGAGCTGTAATAAGAGTGGAAAAGAGTGGGAAAATAACTTCTTTTATGTCATGAAAATTAGAAATGCACTGATCGACCGGCCAGGGACCGGAATCCGCATGATTCCGCATGATTGGCCCGGACTGGTGACCGGCCGGTCAGCCTCACGTCTTTCCGATTCCGAGCCGGTCCGTGTTGTTGCCAGCGGCACAGGCAATAACGTCACAGCCACACTCACAGCCGCATGTAAACATGTCGTAGGCAAAAACATGAAAACCTACTGGAGGATCAACAAAGATCGTTTCCCTGCGTTTGCTCCCGAGCCTATACCTCTCTGCTCCATGTACAAGTGTTGAAAGTGATGGCTTGTTTACCTTGGCTGGACATGTGATAGATGAAAGGAGAAACCGATTATCAGGTAACAAGGCAGAGATGCTTCTGTTTGTGAAGAAAAACTTGCCATTAATGCTCAAGTATACATACAGTATGTTGGCAACACAGAAAAGGTGCCTTGTGTAACGCTTTACACAGAGAGGCTGGATAGCCTGAATGGTTGTAGCCAGGTGTAAGCAAAACTCACGTATCTGATATTTCACAGTGGTTTATTATCAGCGTTGTCGATCCCCCGCACACATGGGGCAGTTTGCAAAACACTCCACTAACAACTGCGTTACTGAACATAAATAAAACAGGGCAAAGAGCAACAGAAATATAACCAGGCTTTACATGCATACACGCGATGATCATAGCTCGCGCTCCGTCTACAGACTGCCCACTCATCAGTGAGGGAGTAAGAGAGAGCGTTCCGCCTTAAAGCAGCAGTAACTAATTCTACTTGTTACACTTGTTATTTAATTATTAGCCACTGCACCTATTAATATTTGGAAGAGTATTGTACACTTCAGTTTTGTTCATAGGCTTGAAATCTTTGGACTTTTGTGAGAGGAGTAAAAAAGAGAAAAAGGTCAATTTATAAACACAGTGGAAAATGATATCTGTTTTGTTCTATAAAGCAACTCATTTTCAGTTCATTGTTATTTCTACCTCTTTCCAGTCACAGAGCACTTTATTTTGAGAGTTGTTTAAGTGAGAGAAGATCCTGTAACTTGGTGCAGTTTGGGGGAAATTGTAATGTTTAATAATTCTTTTATTATGAAAATAAAATTTTGCATTGAAGAAAAGTAGATTTTTGTTTGTATATGCTGTCAATTATAGTTCTTAAATCGGAATCGACAAAAATCGGAATCGGCAGGTCACTATAAAGCTGCTGAGCTTTTTAGTTAAGTTTAGGGCAGTGGTAGCTCAGTGGTTAAGACGTTGGGCTACTGATCGGAAGGTCATGAGTTCAAACCCCAGCAACGCCAAGTTGCCACTGTTGGGCCCCTGAGCAAGGTCCTCAACTGCTCAGATGTATAAATGAGATAAATGTCGCTCTGGATAAGTATGCCGTAAATGTTTAAATAAACAAACATTGGCTCATTGAGATGTTAGCAAAAAGGATAAAGCCAAATTAAATGGTTATTACTGGCCTCAATTGCCTCATCAAACTCCAATTGTGAAAAACGTTTGCTTGTCACAAAATAAAACCACTTGTATTTGATGGTATGAGCATAATGTAGGCTAGTTGTGTTATCGATCACATTCGTTAACCAGTCGCTCTTTGAACAGGTCGGGATGTCTGTCTGCGAGATGCTTTGCCAAGTTGGACGTGTTGGCTCCCTTGGCCTGCGTAGTTTTAAAACATCTTTTACAGACTGGTCTTGTGATGTCTGAGGGCTTGCCCTGACTATCAACCATGTAAGCGAAATAATGCCATATTTCGCTTTGTGCGTCTGCTTTGTTGACAAGCCGTGGACGGTCGGCAAGAGCACTTGTATTTGCAGCCACACCTCTCGTTTCGTCACCATGAAAGCTGCAGCACATATGAGATAAAAAAAATTTGGCGCAGCACAGTGCACACACACTGCCCTGCTGTCATACATCGACACAACTCATGAAATATGGCTATTATTAAAAACTCTGTCATTCTTAAAGTATCGGTACTAATAAAATAAGGAATAGTACCGTTTTTAACAGCAGGGTATTGTGATACCTTTCTAGTATCGGTATATCATGATACACTAAAGTGATCAACTGTTCACTGATGGAGACTTCACTGCAAAACTTTTAGTGACAATTGCAGTCCTAAAGCTATCATATCGATTGCAGTCCAAAGCCATCTTTTTTTTTTTTTTAATAAAATGGTACCATCCTCAGTAATCTCATTGATCATTGGCTGTCCATGTGGGGCCAACACTAATTAGAAGGCTGTTCCATAACTGCTTTGTAAGAGAAATCTCTGCCCCCTGCTGTTCAAGGTACCAACAAATAGCCTACACCTTTTGAACGAAGTAGGCATGGCGGATCATAAAATCATACTGCGGCGCAAGACCACTAATCAGTACGAAATTTGATTGGGAGCCAATGCAGTGTAGATAAGATAGGGGTGATGTGGTCATATCTTCTGGTTCTAGTAAGGACTCTTGCTGTGCATTCTGGACTAACTGGAGCTTGTTTATGCACCTACTGGAACAGCCAGACAGTAAGGTATTACAATGATCCAATCTAGAGGTAAAAGAAAAAAAAAAGAACGAACTTGTTTTTCCTGCAGCATGTAGTGACATTATGTTCCTTATCTTAGCAATACTTCTGAGGTGAAAGAAGGCTATCCTAGTAATATTATCTACATGAGCTTCAAATGAAAGACTGGAGTGAATAATCACACAAAGGTCTTCTACTGCTGCACATGAAGAAACAGAAAGCCATCCAGAGATACTAAGTAATCAGAAAGCTTACTTCTAGCTGCATGTGGTCCTAGTACAAATACTTCTGTATTGTCAGAATCAAACAGAAGGAAGTTAATACTAGTGTCTAATACCCTTTATACATTCCTCAGTTTTATTAAACTGGTGTCTCTCATCTGGCTTTTGCTGAAATATACAGCGCTGGGGAAAAGTATTTGTCTCCATCCTGATTTCTTCTGTTTTTGCATATCTCATATACTAAATTGTTTCAGAAATTAAAACAAAATCTAATGTAGAACAAAGGCAACCTGAGTAAACATTTTAAATGAATGTTATTTATTGAAGAAAAAAAGTCATCCAATCCCAACTGGACCTGTGTGAAAATGTATTTGATCCCATAGTTACTAATTCCCCAAACCTATGAAACTGCATTCATAATGGGGTTCAGTTGGACTAGACGCAATCAGGCCTGGTTACTGCCAGCCCTGTTCAATCAAATCAATAGTTTTTCAACAGCAAGAACACACTATGCCATTTCTTTCTTTGAAAGAAATTCCAGAAATGATGAAGGTGATTGAAATACATCAGTTTGGGAAGGGTTACAAAACTATTTCAAAGGCTCTGGGACTCCACAGAACCACAGTCAGATTGAGAGTGCCATTATCTCCAAATGAAAAAAAACTTTGCACAGTAGTGAACTTTCCCAGGAGTGGCCGACATTCCAAAATTCCTCCAAGAGCACAGCAACTACTCATCTAGCATGTCACAAAAGAACAAAGGACAACATCAAGGGAACTACAGGGCTCTCTTGCATCAATAAAAGTCACTGTTCATGACTCCACTATCAGAAAGACACTGGGCAAAAATGGCATCCATGGAAGAATGGTGAGGTGAAAACCACTGCTAACCCAGAAGAACATTAAGGCTCATCTGAATTTTGCCAAAACACACCTTGATGATCCTCAAATCATGCCATTATTGCTGTTAAAGGTGGCACAACCAGATTTTAAGTTTAAGGGGGCAATTAGTTTTACACATGGGTGATAGGTGTTGGATAACTTTTTTTTTTTGCTTCAATAAAAAAGTATGTATTGTGTGCTTACTCAGGTTGCCTTTGTTTTATATTGTATTTTGTTTGAAGATCTGAAACTATTTAGTACGAGTTATACACAAATTGCCACCTTGAAATTATAAGGTTGCAACGCTCAGCCTAATTACTAGGGGAGGATACACAAATACGGTACGGTCTTTACCCTCTTTGTAAGCTTTGTTTGATTTATACTATACCGGATAACACGACTCAGTCCGGGAGCACTTAAGAAGCAGCACTGTTTTGACACTCCGTCCCAAAGGCAAATAATCCACTTGGTTTCGCTGGATCCTCAGTGAGACGAGAAAAAAAATTACAGACACAAACAGGCCAGACAAAAAGCGACTGCTTGCAAAAAAAGGAGTATGTGGAGCTTTTTTTTTGTTTTTCTCTTCCCTCCCCACCGGTGCACCGGCTTCCTTATGAAGAAGTCAGCTGATCCCCATGACGACGCGAGAATTCCCTTGGTGGTTGGCTGGAGCACTCTCGTAAGAGTAAAACGGAAACCAAAACACAAGTCCGGGCAATACAGCCATAGGGAAAATAATTAAACAATAACAGCTGACTTAAAAATGAATTAGGAAAATAAGCAGCATTATAAATATTCCCCCCCTTTATGCAGCATGGTTGGTGAAGACATCAAATGGCCTTCCCTCCAGGTAATGCCTCCACTTTTCAAACCACTGCTAGACACTTCTTTTCAGAAGTAGCATAATTCTTTTCTGCTCCCGTTAAGGTCCATGATGCATATGCCACCACCTTCTCTCCTTCCTCCGACTGTTGAGTGAGGATGGTGCCCAGTCCTAAATCACTCATGTCTGTGTCAACCTGGAAAGGTTTGTTGATATCAGGTATCAGTACTGGTGAGTTTTGTAATGCTTTTTTAAGTGCATCCATACTAGCCTGACACTCTGTAGTCCACTCAAACTTTACCCCTTTCTTTTTGAGGAGATGCAATGGAGCGGCGATATCAGCGAAGTGGGGCATGAATTTATGATACCATCCTGCCAGACCCAAAAATCGTTGCAGGGCTTTGAGATGTTGTGGTGGGGGGAATTCTGCAACCTGGTCTTATCTTGGTCAATCTCCATGCCCCTCTCAGAGACCGTACCCGGACTACAGATCCAACAAGCTAATCGAGGTGGCGTCTTCCAGTGATTCAAGTATGTCGTGAACCAGTGGCATTGGGTAAGCGTCGGGTATGGTTTTGCTATTCAATTTACTATTCCTATAATCTACACAAAACCTCGAAGAGCCATAAGGTTTGGGGACTAGGACCACTGGTGACGACCAAGGAGAGGGGGGCTCTATGATGTTGTCTCAGAGCATCTGGTCTACTTGCTCCTCGATGATCTGCTTCTTAAGAGGAGAAACTCTATATGCCCGGGATTTGAACGGTATGTCATCAGATAAGGTGATCCTGTGCTGTATGACTGATGTTTTCTCCAGGGAGTTTGAGGTGGTGCATGGCCATGTGGAGATTAACTTCAACAGCTCTTCCTGATTGTCCCAGTGAGTGATCTCAGGGGTGATGGTGGTGAATTCGGGAAGTTTGGTGGTAAGGCATAGTATAGATTAACTTTTGCAGGTCCCTGGACTGATGACTTGTTCCATCCGCCATAATAAATCTCTCAGGGGTGGAGGTAATGACTGATGGAGCCTCACCCTTTAACTGGCTCCACAGGTTGTCTTGCATTAATGTACAAGTGCTTCCTGTGTCTAGTACCCCCTTCACTTATTTGTCATTCACCCTTACAGGCAGGACGAGGAGAGAAGACCCTGGTTGGGGTTGAGCTAGAAGGTTTTTGTTGCTGGTACGTTCAGCAGACATCAGCAGTCTTTTCTTTGCTGGCATGAGATCCAACTTTTTGCCAATAGTCTTTTGCTCCCATGCAGTCCTTTTCCACTAATGATCCAACCGCCACCAGCTGCTCCACTGTGTTCATTGTCCCCCTCAGGCATCCAACCACCCTGGGGTTGATGATGTTCAGGATTTGGTTCACCAGTTCCTCCTCTGAGATCTCTGGCTTCCACTTCAGACTGAGGGCCCAGTAGTCATAAGCAAAGTCCCTCAGGCATTGTCGTGGCTGCTGGACTAACGTTCTTGGCTTTTCCACCACTTCTGTGAGGTGATCGTCTGAAAGAAAAGCAGCCATGAATGCCTTTTTGAAGGATTTCCAGTCTGTTACCTTAGCCTTCTCTGCCTTCCACCAGCTCAGAGTGGGTCCTTCAGGATGGTGCTTAAGATTCTTGACGCTGGGAAGGGGCCTGATCTCCAGGAAGTTCTCACATTGCTCGAGGAGGCTGAGCACATTCACTGTCTCACAGGAGTCACCAAAAGAGGGGAACTCGAGGCAGATAGGCGGTCGAGCACAGATTGAGGATGAACCAGCCATTACTGAGGAGGTAAGCACATTAGGTGGGTGAGTATGCCCAGAAGGTGGAATGTCATAAGTATCATGGAGAGTTTTATGAGTTGGACATTTCCCTCTAGATCCTGGAACTAGGTTCTGTGGACAACCGCCAGAGGAAGAGTGCGAATAGGCTTGTAATCTGGAGAATGTGGGAGTGCTGGCGAGTCTCAACTTCCTCATTTGACTTTCCCATCCTAAGAAAACAATCTATTACAGCCTTTCCTAATTTTTCCAGTGACTTTAGAACAGTCCTCCAACCCCACCAAGCTAGGGTCCATGGCCTGCCTGAAGCTTGATTCTGTCCAATGACTTCTGCATTAGCACTGCACCTTGTTACACCTGGGCCTGCAGTAAAATCCACATCCACATTCCAAGATGGCGGCACGGTAGTAGCACGCAGCTGCCTCTCCGAATCCAAAATGGTGCTATTTTTGTTCTTAGCCTGTTTTTCTACAATACATGGACATCGGAACAACCGGTGTTCATGTCTACCATCGCCGAACACTGCTAAAATACAGAAATCATGTAACAACCAACCTGCATGATGATCTGTTGGCCCCCAGTCCTTGGCGTTGCCTGATGCCAGTGACCAGGGAAGGGGGTGTTGTAAGTGGTGTGCAAGGAAGCGGAAGCACGGCAAAAGGGCCATGTTAGGCTAAAAACAAACCCTAGCCGGCCAGCTCTCCCGTCCATTCTGCTCTCCAATGTCTGCTCCCTGGACAATAAACTGGACTACATCCGACTACAGCAGACAACGCGGCATGAGTTTAGAGACTGCTGCGTCGTTGTTTTCATGGAGATGAAAACAGGGTTCCGGATGCCACCATTCAGCTAGATGGGCTCGCCTCGTTTCGTGCCAAGAGAAATGCAGCTCTGTGCGGTAAGGCTGCAGTGATGGCTTGTGTGTTTACATAAACACTGAATAGTGCAAGAACTCGGTGCTAGTTTCTAGTTACTGCTCATCGCTGGTGGAGTTTGTGACTGTTAGATGCAGACCTTTTTATTTACCATGGGAATTCACCACTGTTCTTATAACCAGAGTATACTTTCCCCCCAGCTCTAATGCTAAGGAGGCGCTCTGTGAACTGTATGGGGCTATTGGCAAACTACAGAACACAGACCCTGATGGACTGTTTATCGTCACCGGAGATTTTAACCATGCAAATCTCAAATCAGTGCTCCCTAAATTCCACCAACATGTGAACTTTGCAACGAGAGGGGCGAACGCGCTTGATCTTGTTTACACAAACATCTCCGGCGCATACCAGGCAGAGCTCCACCCCCACCTCGGCTACTCAGACCACATCTCTGTTATGCTAATCCCAGCATATAGACCACTCATCAGATGCTCCAAACCAGTTCTGAAGCAGGGGAAAACCTGGCCAGCAGGAGCCATCTCTACTCTTCAGGACTGTTTTGAGCACACTGACTGGCACATGTTCAGAGAGGCTGCAACTGTCAGCGACTCCACTAACTTGGAGGAATACATGGCATCAGTGACCAGCTACATCAGCAAGTGCATTGATGATGTCACTGTCTCCAAGACCATCATTACATGCTCCAACCAGAAGCCGTGGATGACTGCGGAGGTGCATGCACTGCGAGACTCCACCTTCAGGACAGGTGACGGGTGGCCCTAAGAACAGCGAGGCCATCAGAGAGGCAAAGCACGCACATGCCGAGAAAATCCAGTCACTTCACTTCATATTGGCAACATGTGGTGCATGTGGCAGGGCATTCAGGCCATCAGCAACTACGGGACAACATCACCCACCTGTGACAGTGATGCCTCCCTTCCAGATGCGCTGAACAACTTCTACGCTTGGTTTGAGCCACAGAATGACCTCCTCCCAACGACAAGGTGCTGTGTCTAACCATGGCTGATGTGAGGAAAACTCTATGTAGAGTCAACCCACAGAAAGCTGCTGGACCAGACAACATTCCTGGCAGAGTGCTCAGAGGATGTGCAGACCAGCTAGTGGATGTTCTCACTGACATCTTCAACATCTCCCTGAGCAGCGCCGTCGTTCCAACGTGCTTCAAGGCCACCACCATTGTCCCCGTGCCGAAGAAGCCTTCAGTGTCCTGCCTCAATGACTACCGTCCCATTGCACTCACCCCTTCATCATGAAGTGCTTCGAGAGGCTCGTCATGAGGCACATCAAGACCCTACGGCCCCCCTCACTGGACCCCCTGCAGTTCACGTATCGCCCCAACCGATCAACAGATGATGCTGTCGCCACCACCTTACATCTGGTCCTCAACCACCTGGACAAAAAGGACACCTACATTCAAATGCTGCTCATAGACTTCGGTTCAGCAGTAAACACAATCATTCCTCAGCAGCTGATTGAAAAGCTGAACCTGACTCACGACTGTGCAGCAATGCACAGCTCGAATCACATCATCAAGTTCGCTGATGACACGACTGTGGTGGGTCTCATCAGCAAGAACAAGTCGAACGAGTCAGCATACAGAGAGGAGGTACAGCGGCTAACAGACTGGTGCAGAGCCAACAACCTGTCTTTGAATGTGGAAAAAACAAAAGAGATGGTTGTTGACTTCAGGAGAGCACGGAGCGACCAATCTCCGCTGAACATCAACGGCTCCTCCTTGGAGACTGTCAAGATCACCTTGATGTTCACCTGACGGAGAACCTCACCTGGTCCCTCAACACCAGCTCCATAACCAAGAAAGCCCAGCAGCATCTCTACTTTCTGTGAAGGCTGAAAAAAGGCCCATTTTCCACCCCTCATCCTCACCACGTTCTACAGAGGAACCATTAAGAGCACCCTGAGCAGCTGCATCACTGCCTGGTTTGGAAATTGCACCGTATTGGAAGACCCAGCAGAGGATAGTGAGGACAGCTGAGAAGATCATCGGGGTCTCTCTTCCCTCAATCATAGACGTTTACACCACACGCTGCATCCGCATAGCCACCAGCATTGTGGATGACCCCACACCCCTCACACAAACTCTTCACCCTACTGAAGTACAATATATAGTTCTATGTCATCTCATGTGGTTAGTGTATTGTTTTATGTAGCACCATGGTCCTGGAGGAACGTTGTTTCATTTCACTGTGTACTGTACCAGCTGTATATGGTTGAAATGACAATAAAAAGCCACTTGACTTGACTGTTTGAAATCATGTACTTTTTGATTGAGGGTCACCAAATCCACTTTACATTGTGCCATGTCTGCTTGTATTGATTGTAACATATCAACATTCCGTATACTACTCTCATCATCATCAGACTGTTCAGCATCAGAAATGTACAGTGAGCTAATCAGGGATGTTACTTCTGCATTAGAACTGTGCCTTGTTACACCTGGGCCTGCAGTAAAATCCACATCTGTTTGTTCAGCATTATTATTTTGGACATTTACAGGTGTAACTGGGTTACAGTATATTCACAGAATGAACTTCAGCAACTGCCTCAGTATTGGTCACATCCATATTTACAGTTGAAGAAAGGAAAAAACTAAAATCCAACAAACGCATTAATAGAGAATACCCCCGTACGGGTCACCAATATGTAACACTCAGTCTAATTTCTAGGAGAGGATACACAAATACGGTACGGTCTTTACCCTCTTTGTAAGCTTTGTTTGATTTATACTAGAAAAAAATACCCTACTACCATAAACTCGACCAAAACCCAAAGTGTATTATACAAAAGAAATATGGAAAAATACAGGGAACAGCAGTATATACACAATGTACAAAGTTCGTTGTGCGAGTGCATTGGAACTGTCCGTAAAAGTCCAGTTTAATGTATGGGTATGTGTGGATGTTGAATCGGCCTCACCGGATAACACGACTCAGTCCAGGAGCATGTAAAAAGCCGCATTGTTTTGTGACTCCGTCCCAAAGGCAAATAATCCACTAGGTTTCGTTGGATCCTCAATGAAACAGTCACAGACACGAACAGGCCAGGCACGAAAAGGAGTACATGGAGCTTTTTTGTTTTCTCTTCTCTTCCCGCCGGTATGCCGGCTTCCTTTTGAGGAAGTAGAGTCAATCAGTTGATCCCATGACGATGCGGGAATTCCCTTGGGGGTTGGCTGGAGCACTCTCGCGAGAGTAAAACGGGAACCAAAACACAAGTCCGGGCAATACAACCATAGGGTAAATAATTAAACAATAACAGCTGACTTATATAAGTAATTAGGAAAATAAGCAGCATTATAAATATTCCCCTTTATGTGGCCATGCTACAAGGTTCTATCTGTGTTCTGAGCGGTTTTGAGATAGAGTTTTGCATTCCATATAGCAAAAATGATATGAGGAACAAGTCTCTTTCATACATGAAAATGACAGAGACCCCAAATGTATTCTAAATGCACAATATCAAAATCCTCTTAAATTTGTAAATGGGGATTTTTGGAACAGGTCAAATGCAGATAGAACCTACTAATGGAATTATAAGATTCTATCTCGCAAAACATTAATTGAAGCAATCATTTTCAGGGAACACAAACAGTTTACTTATAATTGGTTTTAAAACATAAAATTAGTGTAACGATGTTTCTACAGTGGGTATAGAAAAGAATCATCCCCTTTAAAATAATCACATTTTGTGGCTTTTCAGCCTGAAATGAAGACGGACACAGTTTTTGTTTTATCCAGCTGTATTTACTCAGTGCAACTTATAACACCCAAGTGAAAGATATAACACCAACATGTCAGAAAAAAACCCAAACAAACCCAGAATCACAGAGTTATATAATTCCAAGGTGTCGAAATACAGAAGGCAAAATACTTTTGCACAGCACTGTAGGTAAGGGATCTAGTACACAATTTTATGATTTTGATGAGAAAATTTGTGAAATGTAAAACCCCAATTCCGAGAAAAAATTGGGACAGTATAGAAAATGCTAATAAAAACAAAGAGGAGTGATTTGTAAATGTACTTTGACTTGTATTTTAACAAAAAACATTTATAAAAACAAGGGACTTGATGTTTTACCTAATCAACTGCATAGTTTTTTGAAGATAAACGTTTATTTTGAAATTGATGCCAGCAACATGAAAAAAAGTTGGGATGGGGCAATTTAGGACTAATAGCGATGTGACAAGTTGAAATAAGAAAGGTGAGGCAATCGTCTAATCATAGTATATAAGGAGCCTCCAAAAAAGGCCTAGTCCTTCAAGAGCAAGGATGAGTCGAGGCTCGCCAATCTGCCAATAGAATAATCAAACACTTTGAGAACAACATTCCTCAAAGACAAATCAGTAGGATTTGGGGCATTTCACCTTCTACAGAGCACAAGATAATTAAAAGGAATCCGGTCAAATCCCAGTGTGTAAAGGGCAAGGCCGAAAACCACTTCTGAATGCACGTGATCTCCGATCCCTCAGACGTCACTGTCTTAAAAGCGCCATGATTCCGTAATGGATATCCTGACATGGGCTCGGGAATACTTTGGTAAACCTTTGTCAGTCAACACCATTCGCTGCTGCATCCACAGATGCAAGTTAAGGCTTTACTATGCAAAGCAGAAGCCATACATCAACACTGTCCAGAAGTACCGCTGACTTCTCTGGGCTCGGTCTCATCTGAGATGGACAGTACCACAGTGGAATCGTGTTTTGTGGTCCGACCAGTCAACATTTCAAATAGTTTTTGGACAAAACAGCCGTCGTGTTCTCCAGGTCAAAGAGGAAAAGGACCATCCAAGCTATTGTCAGCGTCAGGTCCAAAAGCCAGCGTCTGTCATGGTATGTGGGTGTGTCAGTGCCCATGGCATGGGTAACTTGCATATCTGTGAGGGCACCATTAATGCAGAAAGATATGTACACATTTTGGAGCAACATGTGCCGCCATCCAGAGCAGGACAACACCAAACCACATTCTGCCCAGATGGTTGTGTAAGCAGAGAGTGCAAGTGCGAGCATGGCCTGCCTGCAGTCCTGACCTGTCTCCGATTGAGAATGTGTGGTGGATTATGAAGCGCAAAATAAGGCAATGAAGGCCCTGTACAGTTGCGCAGCTGAAGAAATGCATAATTCCGTTAAAAAAAATTTTTACATAATGGGGGAAAATTCCACTTGCTAAACTTAACCAACTGGTGTCTTCAGTGCCCAAACACTTAATAAGTGTTATTAAAACAAAAGGTGATGTTACACAGTGGTAAACAGTCAACTGTCCCAACTTTTTTGGAGTGTGCTGTAGTCATCAGATTTGAAACGAGTGTATATTTTCAAAAATAAATTAAATTCACAAAGTCAAACAACATGTGCTAATAATGAGTTTTCAACATAGTACAGGGTGAATTGAATTTTAAAATGACTCTTTTGGGTTTATTTATTTATTTTTTTGCATTTTCCATACTGTAGTTTGGTGTCTCAGAAGGGAGTAAAACAGTCTAATCGCTCATCTAATATGGTTATATTATTATCTACAGAGTTAGTTCTACAATTGTCTGGTTTTAAATTTATAGTCTTTGCCTGATATTTTCAATTTTGCCATTGAAAAAAAAGTTCATGAAATCATCGCTGCTACATACTGAAGGTGTGCATGTTTCTGTGGTGGTCTTATTCCTAGTTAATTTTGCTACAGTATTAAATAAGAATCTAGGATTTTAAAAAAATCTTATATTAGGGTGGAGAAATACGTTGACGTAGCAGCACTAAGAGATTTCCTATAGTTCAGGAGGCTCTCCTTCCATACTACCAATTTAGTTTGACGCCATTTACATTCTAATTTCTGAGTAGTATGTTTTAAGGTGTAATTGTGACCAAGACCAGATAAACATATTTTAGAAAACAGCTTATTTAAAAATATGAAATCAAAAAAAAAAAAAAAGTTATATTTTGAGTAAGCAAGTCATTTATATGCATTTATATGTTTATAAAATATATACATATACAACATGTATATGTTTAGAAAAAAAAAATTCAGAGTGACATTAACTGATAGCCTTATGACTAGTACTTAAAATAACCTCACACAGACTAACAGAGCTTAAAACAATCAAATGGAAAAAGTAGCATGTTATTTATCTCTCTCCTGTCGAGTTTATGTCTCTCTCAATGGTTCCAGTGCCAGCATGAGTCACTGCCTAATTCCAACCAGCCATTCCAACTGTCTTCACTCATGCTGTTAAATCAACGGTAAGCAATAGCACATCAACTGTACATGACATCCCACAGCCATTATTTGCCATATAAAAGTAAAATAAATATGACCTAAAACATCAGATTTTCACACAAGTCCTAAAAGTAGATAAAGAGAACCCAATTAAACAAATAAGAAAAATATTATACTTGGTCACTTATTTATTGAGGAAAATCCAATATTACATAGCTGTGAGTGGAAAAAATATGTGAACTTTTGCTTTCAGTATCTAGTGGGACCCCCTTGTGCAGCAATAACTGAAACTAAACGTTTCCAGTAGAGGTCGACTGATAGTGAGTTTTACCAATATCAATAACTAAGATGGGCAGTACCTACTGCTAACTGATTAATCGACCGATAGTTTTTAAAACTGATGCTGAATAAAAACATACCTCAAAGTAAAATATTGCTGAACTTTATTACATAAATAAACAGTACTGACTGTACCAAGAATATGTACTGTACTTTGAAATAAATATGTGAAATAAATACATAAATATTAATATATGAACTATTAATAAATATTAAAGTAAATAAAAGATATACATCCAAATTGAACCAAAAAGTAACACTCCAAATAAATAAAAATAGAGACATCCAAAATGAATCAAAAAACACTTCAAATTAAAGCTCCAAGCAGCGATGATCGGACCCTCACACCGGTTCCACCGCCACCCGGAGGCTTTAGGAAAACAGAGCATGGTAAATATAGGAGGACTACGTCAAAGTCATTTGTATTTGCCAGACTTACTGCTGCCAGCAGGTGGCACTATGGCTATAACTGAATATGGGCATGGAAATGTGTTCAGGACAGGACTCTTATCAAATGTGTGAAGTCTGGATTGGACATTGCATGCCCGAGTTATAGCAACTTCCTGTTTCATGGCGAAACATCGAATTTTGTCAAGCCGCCAGGGACACGCCCTTCGATGAAAACTCAAGATCATCCCAATTTAGCATCGCAAAGGCCTTAAGATCACACTCACCAAATGTGAAGATGATCCGATTAAAACTGTAGGAGGAGTTTGTTAAAGTACGACGCTTGAAAATGGCAAAATCACAGAGGAAATTCAAAATGTCTGTTGCGTTTAAGGCTTTGCTCCAAGAGACTTTTTTGTAGGTATTGGGGCATTACATGTATGTACCGAATTTCGTACCCGTATGTGAAACATAGTGGGAGGGACGCATCGTTGAAATTTAGTAGGCGGCGCTATCGAGCCATTTTGCCACATCTAATTCTGAAACCCATATCAGATGTAAATTTTTGCCAGTTCTGACGTTTCTGCAACATTTCATGAGTTTTCAAGCATGTTCAAGGCCCTCAAAAATTTCGGAGAATAATAATAATAATAATAATAATAATAATAATAATATTAAACAGAGCCATTCCAATAGGGTCCTCGCACCATAGGTGCTCGGGCCCTAATTAGTCAGTGATAGTTTTTATTTTGACTCTAGAGGCTGATGACAGCAGACCCTTCTCAGCTGCTCCCGAAACGGACGCAACCAGGAAAAACTATCGGTGTGGATTTTTGCAGATAACCGTTCCAGTAATCGTTTATCGGTACCGATTAATCGGCAAAACCGATCAATCAGTCGATCTCTAGTTTCCCGTAACTGTTGATCAGTCCTGCACATCAGCTTGGAGGAATTTTAGCCCGTTCCTCAGTACAGAACAGCTTCAACTTTGGGATGTTGGTGGGTTTCCTCACATGAACTATTTGCTTCAGGTCCTTCCACAACATTTTTATTGGATTAGGGTCAGGACTTTGACTTGGCCATTCCAAAATATTAATTTTATTCTTCTTTAACCGTTCTTTGGTAGAATGACTTGTGTGCTTAGGGTTGTTGTCTTGCTGCATGTCCCACTTTCTCTTTAGATTCAGTTCATAGACAGATGTCCTGATATTTCCCTTAAGAATTCGCCGGTATAATTCCGAATTCATTTGTTCCATCAATGATGGCAAGTCATCCCAGCCCAGATGCAGCAAAACGGGCCCAAACCTAAGGGTGGGAGAAAAAAACAAAACAAAACAAAAAAAAAAAACTGATGCATCGCGATTCTTTCTTTAACGATTCTGAATCAATTCTCAAAAATTCAGAATTGATTTTGCGCTCAATTCAAATCATGACTGTGCGCTGCAACGGTCACTTACAGTATCTCACAAAAGTGAGTACACCCCTCACATTTTTGTAAATATTTTATTATATCTTTTCATGGGACAACACTGAAGAAATGACACTTTGCTACAATGTAAAGTAGTGAGTGTACAGCTTGTATAACAGTGTAAATTTGCTGTCCCCTCAAAATAACTCAACACACAGCCATTAATGTCTAAACCGCTGGCAACAAAAGTGAGTACACCCCTAAGTGAAAATGTCCAAATTGGGCCCAAAGTGTCAATATTTTGTGTGGCCACCATTATTTTCCAGCACTGCCTTAACCCTGTTGGGCATGGAGTTCACCAGAGCTTCACAGGTTGCCACTGGAGTCCTCTTCCACTCCTCCATGACGACATCACAGAGCTGGTGGATGTTAGAGACCTTGCGCTTCCGTTTGAGGATGCCCCACAGATGCTCAATAGGATTTAGGTCTGGAGACATGCTTGGCCAGTCCATCACCTTTACTCTCAGCTTCTTTAGCAAGGCAGTGGTCGTCTTGGAGGTGTGTTTGGGGTCGTTATCATGTTGGAATACTGCCCTGCGTCCCAGTTTCCAAAGGGAGGGGATCATGTTCTGCTTCAGTATGTCACAGTACATGTCACAGTACACTCCCCAGTGCCGGCAGCACTCATGAAGCCCCAGACCATGACGCCCCAGACCATGACACTCCCACCACCATGCTTGACTGTAGGCAAGACACACTTGTCTTTGTACTCCTCACCTGGTTGCCACCATACGAACCAAATAAGTTTATCTTGGTCTCATCAGACCACAGGACATGGTTCCAGTAAACCATGTCCTTAGTCTGCTTGTCTTCAGCAAACTGTTTACGGGCTTTCTTGTGCATCATCTTTAGAAGAGGCTTCCTTCTGGGACGACAGCCATGCAGACCAATTTGATGTAGTGTGCGGCGCATGGTCTGAGCACTGACAGGCTGACCCCCCACCCCTTCAACCTCTGCAGCAATGCTGGCAGTACTCATACGTCTATTCTGCAAAGCCAACCTCTGGATATGATGCTGAGCATGTGCACTCAACTTCTTTGGTCGACCATGGCGAGGCCTGTTCTGAGTGGAACCTGTCCTGTTAAACCGCTGTATGGTCTTGGCCACCGTGCTGCAGCTCAGTTTCAGGGTGTTGGCAATCTTCTTATAGCCTAGGCCATCTTTATGTAGAGCACCAATTCTTTTTTTCAGATCCTCAGAGAGTTCTTTGCCATGAGGTGCCATGTTGAACTTCCAGTGACCAGTATGAGAGAGTGTGAGAGCTATAACACCAAACTTAACACACCTGCTTCCCATTCACACCTGAGACCTTGTAACACTAATGAGTCACATGACACCGGGGAGGGAAGATGGCTAATTGGGCCCAATTTGGACATATTCACTTAGGGGTGTACTCACTTTTGTTGCCAGCGGTTTAGACATTAATGGCTGTGTGTCGAGTTATTTTGAGGGGACAGCAAATTTACACTGTTATACAAGCTGTACACTCACTACTTTACATTGTAACAAAGTGTCATTTCTTCAGTGTTGTCCCATGAAAAGATATAACAAAATATTTACAAAAATGTGAGGGGTGTACTCACTTTTGTGAGATACTGTATAAGGATTATGGTACTTGTGGGGGAGAGATACAACTGCGCATGCGAGAGTGCATGTGAGCGAGCACAGAGAGAATGCAGAGAGATGGGGAGTGTGAGGAGATAGCTGCTCTCCACTTATATTTCTTTTTGTTCCCCTTTATTTTGTGACTGAGTTGGTTGTTAAACGCTCCCCTGCTCGTCTTCATGTATGTGGAGGAGGTAGTGTTTTTTCCCCGACATTTAATTAAATACACGATGAAATGCTAATTCCTGTTTGCCTCGTGTCTCCTTCAAGTGAGTTATGTCTATTTTTTCCTCTTTGAGACACCTATAACATCCAACTTCCGTTACAGCGAGCGCCAGAAACAGAAAAAAATCAACGTTGACAGACGCACGTACGTATGCTGGCGAATTCTTCATCATCACAGCGCTACCTCCTCCACATACATGAAGACGAGTGGGGAAGCGTTTAACAACCAACTTAATCACAAAATAAAAGGGAACAAAAAGAAATATAAGTGGAGAGCAGCTCTCTCCTCACACTCCCCATCTCTCTGCATCGCTCTCACACGCGCAGTTGTATATCTCCCCCATAAGTACCGTAATCCTTATAAGTGACCGTTATACAGTGATTCCAACTATAAACAAAAAGTATAGAAACTCAAATTTTGGTTAAAATGTAATGTTGATGTACTTGCACAGCAGAAGAATTAATTAGGAAAAAATGTACATCAAGAATTGTTTTGGAATCGGATTGTGACTCCCAGAATTGTAATCGGATCGGATACCCAAACCATGATACTACCACCACCATGTTTCACAGATGGGATAAGAATCTTATGTTGAATGCAGTGCTTTCCCTTCTCCAAACATAATGCTTCTCATTTAAACCAAAAAGTTCTATTTTCGTCTCATCCGTCCACAAAACATTTTCCAATAGCCTTATGGCTTGTCCACTTGATCTTTAGAAAACTGCAGATGGGCAGCAATGTTCGTTTTGGAGAGAAGTGGCTTTCTCCTTGCAACCCTGCCATGCACACCATGGTTGTTCAGTGTTCTCCTGATTGTGCCAATGTGAGAGAGGCCTTAAGTTGCTCAGAAGTAACCCTGGGTTCCTTTGTGACCTTGCAGACAATTACATGTCTTGATCTTGGAGTGATCTTTGTTGGTTGACCACTCCTAGGGAAGGTAACAATGGTCTTGAATTTTCTCCATTTGTATACAATCTGTCTGACTGTGGATTGGTGGAGTCCAAACTCTTTAGAGAGGGATTTATAACCTTTTCCAGCCTGATGAGCATCAACAACTCTTTTTTTCTGTGGTTCAGAAATCTCCTTTGTTTCTGCCATGATACACTTCCGCAAACGTGTTGTGAAGTTCAGACTTTGATAGATCCCTGTTCTTTAAATAAAACAGGACGCTCACTCACGCCTAATTGTAATTACATTGGTTGAAAACACCTGACGAATTTAATCTTCAAATTACATGTTAATCCTAGAGGTTCACATACTTTTGCTACTCACAGATATGTAATATCGGGGAACATTTTTCCCAATAAATAAATGACCAAGTATAATATGTTTGTCTCATTTGTTTAATTGGGTTCTCTTGGTCTACGTTTGGGACTTGGGTAAAAATCTTATGTTTCAGGTCATATTTATGCAGATATATAGGGTTCACAAATTTTCAAGCAACACTGTAGGGACACAGGAGAGAGAAAGGAATGACTAGGGAAAGCACAGAAGATATTGCAGCCACCATATAATCTCTAACTATAGAAGATGCAGCCTTAAAGGGGTCATATCATGATTTTTAATGTTTTCCTTTTGTTTGGGTGTGTAATGTATCTGTTTGTGCATGTATAAGCTCTGCAAAGTCCCAAAGCTCATAGTCTCCGCCAAAGGGATTTATTTTATCTAACAGAGAGCACTGCTCCAGACCTGCCCGAAACACGTTGTTCGAAGTCCAGATTTACTTCCGTAATTTCTCTACATCAGCATAATCCCGGGGGTCATTCTTTTCTATACCCACTGTACAGCCGTGGCCAAAAGTTTTGAGAATGACACAAATATTAATTTTCACAAAGTCTACTGCTTCAGTTTTTATGATGGCAATTTGCATATACTCCAGAATGTTATGAAGAGTGCTAAAACTCATGCTGATTGAGTTAGAATAACAGACTGGAAGCTTTAAAAGGAGGGCAGTGCTTGAAATTATTGTTCTTCCTCTGTTAACTATGGTTACCTACAAGGAAACACGTGCAGCCATCATTGCTTTGCAGAAAAAGGGATTCACAGGCAAGGATATTGCTGCTAGTAAGATTGCACCTAAATCAACCATTTATCGGATCATCAAGACCTTCAAGGAGAGAGGTTCAACTGTTGTGAAGAAGGCTTCAGGGCGCCCAAGAAAGTCCAGCAAGCGCCAGGACCATCTCCTAAAGTTGATTCAGCTGTGGGATCGGGGCACCACCAGTGCAGAGCTTGCTCAGGAATGGCAGCAGGCAGGTGTGAGTGCGTCTGCACGCACAGTAAGGCGAAGACTTTTGGAGGATGGCCTGGTGTCAAGAAGGGCAGCAAAGAAGCCACTTCTCTCCAGGAAAAACATCAGGGACAGACTGCTATTCTGCAAAAAGTACAGGGATTGGACCGCTGAGGACTGGGGTAATGTCATTTTCTCTGATGAATCCCCTTTCCGATTGTTTGGGGCATCTGGAAAAAAGCTTGTCCGGAGAAGAAAAGGTGAGCGCTACCATCAGTCCTGTGTCATGCCAACAGTAAAGCATCCTGAGACCACTCATGTGTGGGGTTGCTTCTTAGCCAAGGGAGTGGGCTCACTCACAATTTGGCCTAAGAACACAGCCATGAATAAAGAATGGTACAAAAACATCCTCAGAGAGCAACTTCTCCTAACCATCCAAGAACAGTTTGGTGACGAACAATGCCTTTTCCAGCATGATGGGGCACCTTGCCACAAGGCAAAAGTGATAACGAAGTGGCTCGGGGAACAAAACATCGACATTTTGGGTCCATGGCCGGGAAACTCCCCAGACCTTAATCCCATTGAGAATTTGTGGTCAATCCTCAAGAGGTGGGTGGACAAACAAAAACCCACAAACTCTGACAAACTCCAAGCATTGATTATGCAAGAATGGGCTGCCATCATTCAGGATGTGGCCCAGAAGTTGATTGACAGCATGCCAGGGTGAATTGCAGAGGTCTTGAAAAAGAAGGGTCAACACTGCAAAATATTGACTCTTTGCATAAACTTCATGTAATTGTCAATAAAAGCCATTGACACTTATGAAATGCTTGTGATTATACTTCAGTAACAGTAACATCTGACAAAAAGATCTAAAAACACTGAAGCAGTAGACTTTGTGAAAATTAATATTTGTGTCATTCTCAAAACTTTTGGCCACGGCTGTAGATAATACAAGTATTTATGCATTATTTTTTATGGATGTACAAAAAGCACAGATAATTACACTACAGTCCTAAAATATTAATAAAAACTCACTTTCACTGCACCTTATAGTTTCTGTTACTCACTGCCTTTAGGCATATTGTTTAACTTATTGTTTACTTTGATCGTACCGTTTTAGACATTACGGATCTTACTTGCACCACACTGTTTATCGCTGCATCTACACTGTGAGTGAGGAGCAGCGTAGCCTCATTACTAATAGCTCACTTCCGTTATAATAAACTACAGAATTTACACGGCATTGCGCAAATACAGCATATAATGATGATAAACTTGAATTAAACTAAACCTTTTAAGCAACTCCAGTTTCCACCAGTTTCCCCAACCCCTTGCACAGTGGAGCATTTTGGATATAAATATACATCTGTGCTCGTGCATCACTGTCGTGGTTCCGTGCTACACAAGCTCTGCTTTGTAAACTTTGTTTACAGTCTTGTTCATGGCATTTAATATAACATGCTCCCCTGCCTTAGAGGACTTGGGCCGCACATTTTTTTTCTTGTTGGGTATAAAAGGTAACACTGAAACAGTAAACTGTAGAAATTCAGTTTCGTTGACTGGGTATTCTGCTAAAGCTAGTGGTGTCGCATTACGTGCGTATGACGCCATCGACCGGGAAGCGGCTTATACTTCCGGTTAGTAAAAAGCTGCTGGTGTTCCATTTGAGATGATAATACCCTTCTAAAATTCACACACTAGACGGTAGTGTACATAGTGCATAGTGTATAGTACGTCATTTGGGACACAACTTTAGTATTTACTCTCCGATGCGTGTTTTCGGAACAGAGGTAACATAAATGTAAATGTGCCCAGTGCCACACACAGACCAACTAATCGATAATGAGATTAATTGACAACGATTTTCATAATCGATTAGTACTCACAATTAATTAGTTGTTGCAGCTCTACTCCTTCTAATTAAGTCTGCCAGACATCATTTTTTTCTTACCTTTCTGCTCTGCATTCTATTGTGTGTTCACAGGTATAACAGAATAACTGATAGGAACAGTGGTACCGCAGGAGTTCAGCCCTACAGTTGAATGAAAGCACTGATATTTTCCAACTGATTTTACGGTTTTGATAATATAGCTGGGGCACAGTAGCTAGGCCTGTCACTATAACTATTTTTATTGGACGTTATATTGTCCCAGAAATAATTGCGATAAATGATATCAGGCTCTCAGGCCCGTGTGTTAAATTTCACACTGTTTTTAGTCATAGTTTTTGTCTTCTGACAAAAATATCTTTTAAATTTAGTAAATATTGCGTCGTCAATTTTAGTTTAAATCTTAATTTTAGTAAATTAAATTTTAAAATTAAACCCAATATTCACACATTTTATATATTAACTTAAACATGTATCAACAAAAACATGTGAAAACTGTCCTTGTTGTGAAAACCTGACCTCTTGAAATATTACAATGAGTACAGTATTGTAATACAACATTGTGAATTCACTATGCTTTAGTCATTGTCTGTGATTTAGTGCAGAAAGAGCATATTCACAATGTGACGTACCGTTCTACTTAGCGCCTTTCTTAAGTTCAAGTTCACTTGTGCATTCGCGTCATTTTGTGCAGGTGTAATGTGTTTATATTTTGTATGTCTGATTAATCTCGTAAGTGTATAGGATGCATTTGGGCGAGTTCATTAAAGTGCTTCAGTTTACTGGTGATCGTTCACTGTTCAGCTACAACTCACGCAGCTTAAGCAGGTCAATCTCTGACATTATTGACTATGACTGGATTATTTGAAACACTAGAATTATTCTTTCTAGATTTTTCTTCTTCAAAAAAATATTGTTAGTGCATTGTCAATACCATGCAGGTCATTTGTGCTAATGCTTGCTACACATCTTAAATTCAAATGCACAATTTTTGCATTTGAGTGTGTATTATCTTAAATTCAACGAATATTCTCATTTTAATTTGACAACCCTAGAGCAAACAAGAGGACAGGAGTAGTGCAAATGGCTAAGATGTTGGTGATATTCATTCGTACGTAAACAAACATGCATGTAAACATAATGGGCAATATTGAGGTCAGCAAAAATAATCGAGGTCATGTCCATATATCATACGATAAGTTGATGATTATCGTTACAGGCCTAATACAATGTTTGTATGTGGGGTCTGATTCAGTGAAAATGGAATGCACAGGGCCCTGTTATAGTGCTAAAAATGTTCTTCCCTACCATTAAGCAGAAATATCTTCTTTGCGTTAGCTTACGACAGTTATTTAATTTCAATAAATTTGGTAGAAAGTGTTTAGAAAATGAATCATCATATGGTCATTCAAAAATAAGAATACAAGAGAGTATTGTACAGATGTTCCAGGGTGGTCAAACCAGCTTACATATTGGATAAAATGTAACATTAACTCATACTTCCTTTCTATTTTAGGCAATAAAATATCAAGAGAACCTGCATTATTACATTAAAATAGCTATTTATTATACTGAAAACCAGGGAGAAAGTCAATATGCCAGTGTTGGTATGCAAGTTAGTGCTATAAAGCTAAATATCATGGAATTTATCATGAATGGTAGGACAACCTGGTTTGTCCTGTGAAATATTTGAACAGTCAGTAAATAAATGTGCCGTGCTGATAACGTGTACAGAGGGTTGGGCTAGATAGTGTAAAACAAAGCAACAATTGTGTTAGAAGTGCTGTATAAAACAGATGATAGAAGGGGAGACACAAAAACTTAGACAGTTATGAATTCTGTGATTGCAATAGCATGTTTCAGCCTGTCAGCTCAGAGAAAGACAGACAGAAGGAGACTGGGAGGGAGAGGGGAAGAGAGAGAGAGAGAGAGAGAGAGAGAGAGAGAGAGAGAGAGAGAGAGAGAGAGAGAGAGAGAGAGAGAGAGAAAGAGAGAGAGAAAGGGGAAGAGAGAGAGAGAGAGAGAGAAATAAAGCTCATCTCACTACTCTCCATCCTTCTCCATGTGTTAGATTTTAGCCATGTGTAATAGGGTTGTGCCGACAGACGATGATATCGGGGATCGGTGATAGTGAGAGATAACTGATGCCTTTGACGATATGTCAAGATGATATTTGGCTTGTTTTCCCACGGCCCAATCCAACGGGTGGGCCGTCACACTGTTAAGTACAAAACTATGCTATGTACACATAGCAGCTGTGTGTACGTACGTACTCATGTGATATATCTGTGGAAAGTTAAGATTCTTGTAATTCGATTGATACAAACCATTTCAAGACACAATCACAACAGCAGGTACAATCAACATCAAACCACCAACATGCAAACAATTACAAAATTGAGGCAACTCACCTACGAAGCCGCCTAGTAGTCCACTGATCGAAAACATCCCGACAAAAACAGTCTTGTTACAAAGGTCCAAACAATTCAATCAAGTAAAATATTTTGTCCAAAACACATTATTACATCAATAAATACCCAAGGACTGTTGCTGTGTCACTTCAAATTACAGAAAGATGTGCCAAATCTTTTACATGTTCTCCGTAATAACTTTAGTCCACACATAAACATTACTGATGTCTTGATATCAAAACGGCTCTCTACACTCCTTTTGATTGACACCTCATTTGAGCCAATAGGAGCTTCCTTGTCCTGTCCATAGCCTTCAATATCCAAGGTGAATCCGCACTGAAATGAAGTGCAATGTTTCTGGAAGGAGGAGACATTACTCTAGACATTTAAGTATTTTATTATAATGATACGATTAAATATATTATAAAAACTGTATATATAACATATAATAAATGAGTAAATAAATTAGCAAATAACTATTGCTCTGCCCCGTCCTGCCCCCGCACGCGATAATATCGTGTTTTGCGCTCTCACAGGATGATGATAGGACAATCTGGCTATGGAGAAGATCACCAAACACTAATGTGTGAATAGCTTTTAGCTCTGACATACCATACTGGGGGGAAGAAAAAAATAATTCACACTTGTTAAAAGACTGACAACATGGGTGGCTAAAGACTGCAACCGTGAAGGTTTATATGACAGCTATATACTAACCTGGGCCTCAGACATCTGAGCCTGTGCCACTGTTACTTAAAGTTTATGAGTACAAATACCAAAGGACCAGAAGTGAAATCCCAGGCCATATCTGGAGGTCTGGTGGTAGAGAATACTGATGAGTAAGTTTGAAGAGCAAGTCATCACATGAAAGTACAAATAAGCCGAGGGCAGGGTTGCACTTTGAAACTGTGCCATTCATAAAACAGCACAGATAAAGTGCCTGTTTAGATCAGCAGTACAGACTGAGCTTTTATTAGAGAGGTCAAAATAGCAGTAAAAAAATAGGGGTTACATGTGAGTTAGTGATATTAACTATCTCCTACACAGAAGTGTATTCAAGGGGAATATCAGTCATGAAGGAGCTATGTCTTTCTTTCCTTGAAAAGCAGTCAACAGCTGAAAACTGTTAGTAGCACTGTCTAGTAGCAGCCCAATAAGTGAGACATGTCATACACACAAATGAGAGAACATGAGCTACATCACTAAAACATCTACTATAACTTAAAATGAGGCAAAGATTGTACTCACATTATTTTGTGCATGTATTTCTCAAAAGTATTCCAATCTTTTTATCCATACCTGTGTCCTAGCAAGTGTGCTAAAGCCAGTAAAAGGAGTGTAAAAGAGAATGGTGTGTGTGTTTGAGCGTGTGTGTCTGTGTATGAGAGAGAATGCAATGCAGTGGGAGGGACAATGAAGCCAGGGGACATTAACCCACTCTTGACCAAAGCCTGTCTACTTACACACTTGTTTCTTAGTTGTTTCAACTAGGCCACTTTTTTCTTTTAGTAATAATGAAAACATAAAACATTGTAATAGACAATTACAACATATAAAAGGTTTTCATATACTCAAAATGAAAGGCAAAACGCAATTTTACAGACCGAATCATGGCTTCTGCAGTAACTAAAGACCATTTAAATATAGACATTAGGTAGGAGGGTATAAGAATAATATCATACACAGGTCCAAGGCTAGCCATGTTTAACCCTTGCCATAGAGCCACATGGGAGCATATAGCTTAGCTATTTTAAGTTTAAGGATCAACATGCATGTCAGTTTAAACGTGCTGAAACTAAACAGCAGCAAGCATGCTCAGTCCTGCTGTTAAAAAACCAAAGAGCTTCTGGCTTCATACCTTCTCTCAGATACTTTCTTTCCTTTATTTTGCTACCCTGAAGGGGTGATTAATAATTATATTGCTCAACAAAGTCTCCATAGTAACCGAATACAGATAAAGTTCACACCCAGTCATGAGTGACGGAGCAGGAAAATATCAAATGTGGATATCATGTTAAAGCCATACTTTCATTGTACATTAAATGAGACTGAAAAACAGCATGAATAATTATTAACTTTTTTTAACAAGCCAAAGTAGGTCTGGATTATACAATCCACATGAGCTGTGTTACATTTAATACAGTGTAGAGTTCAATGTTTCCCCTTAACTGACAGATTTTAGAAGTACATTGTGTTGGGATAAGACACAATATGGAAAAGACCGGAGTATAAGGCATGCTACTGATTTCCCACATTGTTGTCTCCAAATGAAACACAACACCACCATGAAAGTATGGCAAGGACATCCTGTGACAAAGGACATGCCAGTGTTGTGATAGTGATATTACATTAATGTGATATTGACATGAATATTAACATGAAGATCAATGGCATTTGTATATTAGTTAAGTAAGTAAACAACAGATTTAATATGCCACAACTGTGTGTATTCTGAGACAGTGCTCCTTAATAAGAGCGTTAAAAAACTTAACCTAAAATATTTCCTGTGTTGTACCTAGGATAGAACAGGAGGAGGCAGTAGTATGTTTCAAATTAACGAAAAAGGAGGCACAAAATGCAAGGCTGCTGTTTATGGAGAACCAAATGGTGTGGTTGTTACTGTGTTTAAGAACGCAAACAGAACCAAGTATTAACTTAATCCTGGATATTAGGATTTATCATGAGGAGGAAAGAAGAATGAGCACACACTGCTTGCTCAAATCTAACACACAGTGTAAGACCAGAAACAACTTTCCACTTAGAAAAAGCATTTCATCTTATGAAGAAGCTGCAGAACATTAGGCCAAAATAAATACAGTGAAAATTCTCATTGGATCTGCTACAATCTAGCAAGTACTTGCAGGAATTATATTGTACAAAAGAGACATACATATTTATTTATATTTATATATATATATATATATATATATATATATATATATATATATATATATATATATATATATATATATATTTTTTTTTTTTTTTAATGAATTAAAAAAAAAAAAAAGCCTCACAAATTAACAATCAACGAGGTTAATGAAAAGTTTTGGGAAAACCTCAAATACAGTTTTAAGACATTGTTTTTAAATCCTTCATCCCTGGCCACTCCACTCCACCCCCCTCAGTCACACACCCTTAAGCGATTATCAGAATTTGAATTCCATACATTCCTTTGCAAAACCACCACAGAAAGGTGGAGAAAGGTAGAGAGCTGTGGGCTAGGCTGTATGACAAACTCAGTCTTACAAAAGACACTTCATTTGTCTCAGTTTGCAACCAGGACTTCCGCCCACCTAAATATAGAAGAACAGTCAACACACTCACTAGAACCTTATACAGCAAACCCGGCTTGTTTCAGAAGTGGCATGTATTGTAATTCATTCAGAAATGCTTTGTATGCTTCACATATATTTATTATGAAGTCTCACTGAATCTTGTATTTTATTAGGATTGCAACCATACTATTTCAACTTCTTAGTAAACTATTAACTGCACTGATTCATTAATTGTGAGGGGGAAAAAAATGCAGAGCTATATTCCGAATTATCACTTTGCACAAAATGTTCTTCAGTTTAAAATAACGTGCAGATGCGATTTATAGCATGCACATGGAATGGGGGGTGGGGGTGGGGTCCCTGGATAACTAGACCCTGCTTGCTAACTAACTGCTGCCTATCTTTGAAACTGCATAGAACAAGCACATTTCTTTTAACCAGTAGCTAGCTCTTTCTATCATGTGCAGTGGACATGTAGCTACAAGTGAGTGATGATTGCCCTGTTTACTGCGCAGAACTTCCTGCATGAGAAATACTACACCACCTATATTTATACCGGTGAGAGCAAGAGAAAGAGAAAATGACAGAATTCGACATCACAACTGATAGCTCACAACAAAGCTACCAACAGAACAGTAAGAATCAGTTAATTATACGCATCTGTGTGGGGAAGAAGGAGGCAAAAAAATGGAGAAAATAACTCAGGGGCTGAGGGTGAGACAAGAAAAAGACCGTTGGGTGGTTGGGGGGTGTAGAAGACACATAGTAGCTGATAAAATTGGGAGTTTAGGAAAATGGCACATGCAGGACGTAGAGCCCAAAATAAAAGCTCTTCCACACAGACCTTTAGGCCAAGCATACAGAGAGGAGGAGGGAGGACTATTTCACATGCATACACAACACAACAGTAACTACTTTAACTAAGTGTTGGCTGACACGTGGGTTAAGTTCAACATGTTAAATCTGGACATGATCCAAGCTGACTGCACAAACATTGTTAGATCTGGCCTATTCAGTTTAACTTGCACACAGTTCTTAATACGGCTGCACGCCCCCAGTGGAACATTTGACACAATGCCTTGGGGTAGGGGTCTTCTTGTTTCAGTCATGTGGCAAGAATTCGGTTCAAACTCAAGAGTCTAGTGCTAGAACATCCGAGGCCATCAGGAGAACAATCAGCACTGTGTCCTAGCCAAGACACATGGCCAAGAAGAGTGGGGGAGCGTGTTCAAAAAGGACCTGGGAAAAGACAGGAAGGGACAAGAGAATAGTCGACAAAGTACAATGTACTCTACATCACTGCTTACTTTGATCACCACGCATAAACCATACTCCATGTTTGATAAACTGAACATACACCATAACTTATCTTTTATGCTAGTGGGAGTACAAGAATTAGATGATGCTAAATTTGACTGAGCAAAAAGGAGGATAGATCACTGCCATCAAATTACCAACATTTCTTAGCCATGATGTCCGAAAAAACAGCTGAAGGTGATTCAAGCATATTTCTTAATAGCACCCATGTAAACACTTCATGAACATCTGTCCTTCATTTGGGCTTCCAGCACTAAAAATGATGACAGTCTTTTGTTAAAAGCCTGGCAACATAACACTTGTATGGGCAAACAAAAACACAGAAAAGTTCAATTCCTCAGCCTATTAAAATGTCCCCATGTAATGTATTAGAGTCAGTATTAGTATCTGCCTGCTGAAGAACTTACCCTGGTTATTGTAGTGAGAAAAGGCTACTTCCTCTTTCTGCAGTTTCCTGAGGAAGTGCCATTGAGCGCTGGGCTAAACTCAGGACAGGGTGTGAGGGGGGCAGTAAACCACAAGTCGTTTAAGACTAATCATTTAGCTGTGGTTGTGGTGGATGCAGTTTAGTCAGATAAACACCCACAAAGCAACACTTAAACTACGGTGGGCTAGCAGATTCAAGATATAAAATCCTACTTATTACTGAGTTTCGCAAAACAAAAGTTAGTATGCGTGTTTAAACTGAATGCAGTAACTATAGCACACACAGGTAAATGGAAACACTGATGAAATCAAGCTAAATAAAGTCTGACACAAAGTCTTCATATAACTTTCTGGCTACTACAGTACAGTGTCACCCGAAAGACGTTAGCCAGAATCAAATAATATATTTTAGTTGTGATGCAAGGACAGAACACCAGATTGCATTTCTGAAGTTTATTAGAACAGGACAATAATCAAACTCATTTATTTCCCCTAGTCTGCATCAATGCACTTCATTAAATAGCTATATGTCATTGTACATTATGTTAGCCATCACTATAACAGACCCCTTTGGTATTTGCAAACCAAGAAAATTCCTCACACAACCCGATTGCAAAAAAGACCCAAGCAGCCTCTCAACCTGACTCTACAAGGTTATAATCTGACTCTCATTGTGCTTTATACTGCACAGCATACTGTGCACATGCTGTAGCGGATAAAGACTTAATGATTTGTGCTATACAGGTCATTTTGTGTAGCTTATGTAAGCTGTTCACTGCACCACTACATTCCCTCATGCCCAGAACAGCAAAGTGAAGTCCAGTGTAACAACAATATTGTGAGCATAACACACAATATTGTGAGCAAGCAAATACATTTGCACTCGCACAGACCCATTGCATAGCTTTTGCCAGTAGAATGCCCCTCTGCCATCACATTGAGGGGTTAACAACCACAAAATGACCTTCACAATGAGGGGGAAATTACACACATTTAAAAAAGAAAAAAAAAAAGAAAACAAAACAAAAGGACACCTATTTTTCACTCTTCACAGGTTAAATGAGAAAACTGCTATCCTGTAGGGCTGGGACGATACACTTATCCCCCGAATCGATACCATCACGATACTTGGGTGCCAAATCAATATGTATTGCGATTTTTGTTTGCTTTTTTAACACTAGCAGACATCCTACCCTGCAAAAACTAATTTCAGGGAGATGAGTGTCACCCCCGCAACCCCATCTTGCTCATATACTCCTTTTTGAGTATTTTGTTGGCAGTCTCAAGGCTAATAGCTAAATGTGACATTAAAATATGTACTTGTACATATGTAATGTAATTAATATGTACTATTATATGATTTTTTAATATAGTCGTTTTTTTATTCTATTACAACTTTAATCAAGTCTACAGGGAGCTTGGTCTCATCACGGAGGACATCAATAGAGTAGCTCGTTAGCAGCTAGGCAGCTAGTTTAAATAATATTAGCTATGCTAATGAACGAATGACACCTGTTAAACTCACCTCAACATGTCTTTCACAATAACTTAACTCACCATGGGCAATCGAAAAGTCGCTGTTGAAAGCAGGGCAGCGAGAGAAACGATTTTGACCCCTATTAAGCAGGGACACACTTTAGTGTAGTCTGGGGTGAAATGTGTTTTGTATTTTCTTTTTTTGGACACTACAGTGGTACACTGAACTGATGGATGAACTGAAGAGAGAGGGAGGTCTACTGTAAAGCCCGCCCACAAAGAAAACTGGTCTCTATCCTCCTGTCCCAAATGACGCACTTCATGTGGGCTTGTGGTCTCGTTGCCTTCAGTCTACA
Source organism: Cranoglanis bouderius (assembly GCA_023630585.1). NCBI lineage: Eukaryota > Metazoa > Chordata > Actinopteri > Siluriformes > Cranoglanididae > Cranoglanis > Cranoglanis bouderius. The sequence continues at coordinate 1,827,606 of CM042556.1, read as the reverse complement.
AGTCCGCAGTGTGTCCCATTTGTGATTTTAGTGCTTGTGAGCGTGCTTGCAAGTGCCCCCTTTGTGCCCTCAATGCAGCAGGCTCACGGCGGTCCGCTACCCAACAGTCCTTGCGACAGACCAATCAGAAAGCAGAGGAGGAGTTTCGTTGACTCGGGAAGCAGAGGAGGAGTTTCGATTGCAGGTTTTAGCCAACATGACATGATTTTTAAGTGCAAGTTTTTGTGTTTATAATTAACAATGATTTACAATGTAACGGAACTGTAACTCTAGCTTTTAGTAATATTTCATTATACAGTTTAAAGATTAAAAATGTGAAATTATAGTCATTTAAAATGGAATGGAGCTTCAGGCTGTGGTTATCTGATAAAAACGATGCTGTTTTTGTATTTATGGCTCATTACTACTTTCAGAATATTCTTGAGCAAGCCATCTGGCTAGCACCACACTGAAAACAACAACCGACAACATCTTCCTCCTTCCGGCGTCACAACGTCGAGTCCGTCCCAAAAGCCGTCTATTAATATCCCCATCGCCCTTGTGGACTCGTGCCTTAGCGCCCCATAGGTCTGCATTAGCTGACGTCACCAAAGTGTGGACTCGGAGGAGGGCGGAGTGTGCCATTTGGGACAGGGGGTCTTTCTGCTAACTAGACCTATCAGGATACGCTCTCTGTCACTCTCTCACTATGTCTTGTCACTCGCTCTCTCGGTGTCTGCAGACACAGCTACTATTAGAAATATTCTGGTCTCTCGCTCACTCTCAAAAAAAGAAAAGAAGAAAAAGAAAAAAAACAATATCCGGGATATTGTATATAATTTGCGGGCATCAGGGAACCACTATTAATATGCGGGAGACTCCGGGAACTTCTCACATCCGTTTGAAAGGGATATGACGTCATATCATACAACAAATACATTTCACCCTCGGCTGGAATAAAAGCGGTAACTTCTCTCTACCTCATCTATAAGCAAAGACTAAAATATAGCAATTGAATATGAATGATATAGATTCTGGAATAAAAATGATTTCAAAATCAAAGAAAATCGCGATAGTTAAGTGGATTGATTTTTCCCCTACCCCTAATATACAGTATATACAGCTGCAATCAAAATTATTCAACCCCATTGCAAATCAGGTTTATTGTCAAAATTTACAGACTTTCAGCTGTTTACAATGAACAAATCAAACAAAAGCAATTGAAATAGCTCAACACAATGAATGCTTCGAGCAGTTTCCCCAAATTCAACTGAAAATGCTTTTAATGACTTCTCCAGTCTCAAAATTATTGAACCCCCTGAAAAGACAGCACAAAAATCCCTCACAACAACACAAATATGCAAAACAGGTGTTGTCTCAAGCACGCTTGAAGCAACTAATCAAGGGCTTCATTAGTTGCACCAGCTGTGCTTGAGCTGGAACACATGAAATACCTGAACTGGCTAGGGGCAGAAAATACATGAAATACCTGGACGGGGCAGAAAAAGGAAACTATCAACAGCTGCAGCCAGATTTCTGAGAAGGCAGGTTGTGAAAAACCCTCAAATGACTACTAAAGACCTGCAGGAAGACTCGGTGGCAACAGTATGGCAACAGTAGTTTCAGTGAGCACAGTATGGCGCATACTAAACGCAGAAGGTTTCCATGGCAGAACTCCAAGATGTACACCACTACTGACCCAAAAGCACAAGAAAAGTCGGCTCAAAATCATGTAAATAAGCCACAGAAGTTTTGGGATTCTGTTCTGTGGAGCGATGAAACAAAACTGGACTTTTCGGCACAATGGATCAGTGGTATGTCTGGATAAAGAAAAATGAAGAAAGAACACTCTGTCCACAGTCAAGCATGGTGGTGGCTCGGTGATGCTCTGGGGCTGCTTTGTATCCTCTGGCACTGGAAACCTGCAGTGTGTGGAAGGCAAGATGGATTCATTGAAGTATCAGGAAATCCTAGGAGAAAACTTGTGAGGAAGCTGAAGCTTCGACGTCATTTGACCTTCCAACGGGACAATGATCCCAAGCATACCTCCAGGAATATGCTGTGGTATCTGGCACCAAGGTGTTAGCAGCAGATCCTTTAAGTCCTCTAAGTTGCTATGTGTGTATATATATATATATATATATACAGGTGCATCTCAATAAATTAGAATGTCGTGGAAAAGTCCATTTATTTCAGTAATTCAACTCAAATTGTGAAACTCGTGTATTAAATAAATTCAATGCACACAGACTGAAGTAGTTTAAGTCTTTGGTTCTTTTAATTGTGATGATTTTGGCTCACATTTAACAAAAACCCACCAATTCACTATCTCAACAAATTAGAATATGGTGACATGCCAATCAGCTAATCAACTCAAAACACCTGCAAAGGTTTCCTGAGCCTTCAAAATGGTCTCTCAGTTTGGTTCACTAGGTAAATCACAAACATTCACTGCCAAAGAAGCTGGCTGTTCACAGAGTGCTGTATCCAAGCATGTTAACAGAAAGTTGAGTGGAAGGAAAAAGTGTGGAAGAAAAAGATGCACAACCAACCGAGAGAACCGCAGCCTTATGAGGATTGTCAAGCAAAATCGATTCAAGAATTTGAGTGAACGTCACAAGCAATGGACTGAGGCTGGGGTCAAGGCATCAAGAGCCACCACACACAGACGTGCCAGGAATTTGGCTACAGTTGTCGTATTCCTCTTGTTAAGCCACTCCTGAACCACAGACAACGTCAGAGGCGTCTTACCTGGGCTGAGGAGAAGAAGAACTGGACTGTTGACCAGTGGTCCAATGTCCTCTTTTCAGATGAGAGCAAGTTTTGTATTTCATTTGGAAACCAAGGTCCTAGAGTCTGGAGGAAGGGTGGAGAAGCTCATAGCCCAAGTTGCTTGAAGTCCAGTGTTAAGTTTCCACAGTCTGTGATGATTTGGGGTGCAATGTCATCTGCTGGTGTTGGTCCATTGTGTTTTTTGAAAACCAAAGTCACTGCACCCGTTTACCAAGAAATTTTGGAGCACTTCATGCTTCCTTCTGCTGACCAGCTTTTTGAAGATGCTGATTTCATTTTCCAGCAGGATTTGGCACCTGCCCACACTGCCAAAAGCACCAAAAGTTGGTTAAATGACCATGGTGTTGGTGTGCTTGACTGGCCAGCAAACTCACCACACCTGAACCCCATAGAGAATCTATGGGGTATTGTCAAGAGGAAAATGAGAAACAAGAGACCAAAAAATGCAGATGAGCTGAAGGCCACTGTCAAAGAAACCTGGGCTTCCATACCACCTCAGCAGTGTCACAAACTGATCACCTCCATGCCACGCCGAATTGAGGCAGCAATTAAAGCAAAAGGAGCCCCTACCAAGTATTGAGTACATGTACAGTAAATGAACATACTTTCCAGAAGGCCAACAGTTCACTAAAAATGTTTTTTTTATTGGTCTTATGAAGTATTCTAATTTGTTGAGATAGTGAATTGGTGGGTTTTTGTTAAATGTGAGCCAAAATCATCACAATTAAAAGAACCAAAGACTTAAACTACTTCAGTCTGTGTGCATTGAATTTATTTAATACACGAGTTTCACAATTTGAGTTGAATTACTGAAATAAATGAACTTTTCCACGACATTCTAATTTATTGAGATGCACCTGTATATATATATATATATTAGAGATGCACCGATCGACCGGCCAGGGACCGGAATCGGCTGATTTTCTGCATGCTCGGCCCGGACCAGTGACCGGGCGGTCAGTCTCACGTCTTTCCGATTCCGAGCCGGTCCGTGTTGTTGCCAGTGGCACAGGCAATAACGTCACAGCCACACTCACACCCGCATGTAAACATGTCGTAAGCGAAAACCCATTGACCTACTGGAGGATCAACAAAGATGGTTTCCCTGCGCTTGCTCCATTTGCCCGAGCCCCTACCTCTCTGCTCCATGTACAAGTGTTGAAAGTGATCACTTGTTTACCTTGCCTGGACATGTGATAGATGGAAGGAGAAACCGATTATCAGGTGACGAGGCAGAGATGCTTCTGTTTGTGAAGAAAAACTTGCCATTAATGCTCAAGTATACATACAGTATGTTGGCAACACAGAAAAGGTGCCTTGTGTAACGCTTTACACAGAGAGGCCAGATAGCCTGAATGGTTGTAGCCAGGTGTAAGCAAAACTCACGTATCTGATATTTCACAGTGGTTTATTATCAGCGTTGTCGATCCCCCGCACACATGGGGCAGTTTGCAAAACACTCCACTAACAACTGCGTTACTGAACATAAATAAAACAGGGCAAAGAGCAACAGAAATATAACCAGGCTTTACATGCATACATGCGATGATCACAGCTCGCGCTCCGTCTACAGACTGCCCACTCATCAGTGAGGGAGTAAGAGAGAGCGTTCCGCCTTAAAGCAGCAGTAACTAATTCTACTTGTTACACTTGTTATTTAATTATTAGCCACTGCACCTATTAATATTTGGAAGAGTATTGTACACTTCAGTTTTGTTCATAGGCTTGAAATCTTTGGACTTTTGAGAGACGAGTAAAAAAGAGAAAAAGGTCCATTTATAAACACAGTGGAAAATGATATCTGTTTTGTTCTATAAAGCAACTCATTTTCAGTTAATTGTTATTTCTACCTCTTTCCAGTCACAGAGCACTTTATTTTGAGAGTTGTTTAAGTGAGAGAAGATCCTGTAACTTACTGCAGTTTGGGGGAAATTGTAATGTTTAATAATTCTTATTATGAAAATAAAATTTTGCATTGAAGAAAAGTAGATTTTTGTTTGTATATGCTGTCAATTATAGTTCTTAGAAAGAAAATCGGAATCGGCAAAAATCGGTATCGGCAGGTCACACTTACAAAAAAATCGGAAATCGGAATCGGCCAAAAAAATTGGAATCGGTTTATCTCTAATATATATATATATATATATATATATATACACACACATACACACACACACACAAATATATGTGCTGTAATATATAATCATATATAGTCATATAATCAAGGTTTATACTGTAAATGTCTGTGCTAAAAAAAAATTGAAGAAAAAAGTGTTACATTATAATTACATTAAAATTACATGTAGAGGAAAAACATTTTAGCTCATAGCCAGCTTTGACATTAAACATTGGCTAGTGTCACTGTGACGAGAGAGAGAGAGAGAGAGAGAGAGAGAGAGAGAGAGAGATAACATCCCTTTTACCCAAAGGGCATGGCCAATTTTGCTCTCTTGCTATAGCATTGTTGGGATTCAACCCGTTATCTGACATTAGGGGAAACACTTGTCTGTTGCGCCACTCAGGAGCCTGCATGGTATAAAAAAACTAATTTTCTACTAAATCTCAGATTTCCTTATTATGGTACATCATTCAATAAGCACCCCTCCTTATGATATTTTGCGTTTCAATAAACGTGAAAAAAATCATGAGCAGGAAAAGGCCATAACCCACAAGGTCAGTGATGCCATTAGCACTCTGAAGAACATGTCAAAGAAAGCATATGGACAAATGGCTGGTTGCTGACTGGACATTTCTATGCCTGCTTAAGCTTTTCAATGTAGACAATAAAGTTGTTGAGCAGAACTACCAGTCACTCTTCAGTTACTGTTTTCATGTTTCCCTTACAAGTGAGGGAGAATAAAAGGGGGGTGGAATTACTTGGTGTTAAAAACGACTCAAGCTTAAACATGCCCTGTCCCAAGGCAAAGTGTCAAGGCATGAACAGATGAACAGATAAACAGTCTGAGAAAAATATTTGGCCTACAGCAATAATCAGTGAGGTTCAGTAAGAGATGCCGGACTCTATCATACTTTATTGATGTTCCTGCTTGTAATGAAGTGGTGAGTTGAACTGAATGTCTTTGAGCAGGAAAATCAACAAACTCCAGCCTGTTAGGACTAGTATAAGGTAACATACAAATTAACCTAGATAAATACATTATCGATAGCAGGTGTCTGCTCACCTGGTTAAAGTCTCTGAAAACAAATGGAATGTTCATAAATATAATCATGCCTGGACATCACTAAAGATCCTCACTGGAAATATTATAATGCTAATGTAAAAATGTTTAATGTAAACATGAAGGCATGTATCAGTTCAACAACCTCTAACATTCACATTATTGTTATTGTGAACAAATAACAGTTTCTATTAGTATTCGTTTCCACAGGAGGCTGTCTGTGTAGAGACATTCTCATTACTGTCTGTGGTGTTGTCTTCTAGGGTTCCTCATTCTGCCCAAACTTGAGCTCACAAAAAGAATTCAAATTATAATCACGAAATATTGACAAACTTCAGTGGACAGAACAGTCAGTCAGTCTGGCTGAATTTCTTTAATGGACTGGATATGTAGTGTAATGCATCCATACATCACAGATAAGAGGCTATAGGGTTACCGTGAAAAAGAAAATGAATATCCACACATGAACGACATGTAAGTATTTGCTTACATTTTAAACACATCCTTAAAATTCAAGGAAACTCAGTTTTAGGTTCTACATTTTTACTTAAATACGAGATTGTTACTGGTGTTGAACTGCTGAGTTTTGTCATTCACAGTTAGTCACCCAGATTAAGATAAACAGGGATAAAGCCGGGATTTGTATTCGAAAACTCTGGGAGCAAGAAACAGGATACTACCTCAGGAATCAAGAGGTTGTTTCTTCTAACCACGTAAAAGTCCAAATCTCGCTAACCTGACGACGAAGCGATTGTATTCCTATCTTAATAACATTATTATTATTATTATTATTTTTTAAAACATTTCCTAGACGCTCAGACATTCCCAAAATTGTTAGCTAAGCTAGCCAGCTGAGTGGTAATGCAAATACGAGTTTACATTACCAGAACAGCTCAAAAGGAACATTTCACCACTTTGGTTTACAGTGTATGTAAAATTAATAGACTTGCGAAAATAGCTAGTTCACTTTAAAACTATTTTAGTTAGCTACACGCGAAGTAGCATGTTAGCGCTTCCCATTCCACACATACTTTTCCGCTATGTTTTTTTTTTTATTTTTTTTTTTACCCCCACCCTACAGGAACGATAAAGGTATGGAGAAGAAAAACTCTCTTACCTAAATCGTCCATGCTGCGTTAAATTTTTTCACTTCTTCGCGTCTCTAGAAGAATGCGGCGACCCGTAGCCCCTTTTTTTCCCCCCTTCCTAAAACAAGTTCTCTTGGAGTTGTGTGGCTCCTCAAACGCGCAGGTCTGAATGAGCAGTGGTCCGGCGCCGACATCAAAGAGAGGAACTCACTAAGCACGCGCGCCCTCTAGTGCACACGCGCACTGTCTAAGCCCAGCCTGAAACACATAGGAGACACATATCAATCGAAATCAATACACAATCCATATCCCCTGCTAAACCTGCTACTTTTGTGTACACCAGTCCGTGTTCACTGACATTATTATGCTGTACTCGCTGCAGAGGTGACCACTGTAAAGGTATCAGATTTTTATTATTTTTTTTACTTCCTGAGTGGTTGTATTTATAACACACTACCTTTAAATTAGGTCTTAATATCCAACATGTTTAAAAGGACTCGAAATTGAACATGGAGCTGGGTGAGTCAGGTAGGAATAAACTTAAATAAACTGAAGATATTCCTGTGCAGTCAGTTCCTCTTGCTCATGTAAGCTCATGTCCAGTATTACGTGTTTTCTAAAGCAGAGGTTCTCTAAATGTTTGCAGCTAGGGACTCCTTAGCCTGTAAATTAAAATTACACAAAACCCCCTTAGTACAAAATTTTATTAACCTAATCCCATCTATTAAAATGTTAGGCTCATTATTCAGACGCGTACACTAACATTCTGGCTAGTTATTGGAGTTTTTTTATTCCTGTACTTTCCACCAACACAACATATTAGGTCCAAACTGACATTATTTATGGGCCTACTTGTATTTTCCAAGTCATTGAGGTTAGGATTAAACCCATTTTGTCTGGTTACTTGAATGAATAGACTATACAAACTCAATTCAGTGATAAATATAATTACTTTGATAATGATGGGTTGTAATTTCCTGTAACGAACTGTAACAATAAAAAATTGTGGACTTCTTGACTGTGCTTGATGGGCCCCATTTTGGGAACTGCTGTTCAAAAGGACCCACTGATGCATTGGGAGTTGCCTTACTGCTGTGTAATACTTTGTAATGAAATACAGGTGCTTCTCAATAAATTAGAATGTCGTGGAAAAGTTCATTTATTTCAGTAATTCAACTCAAATTGTGAAACTCGTGTATTAAATAAATTCAATGCACACAGACTGAAGTAGTTTAAGTCTTTGGTTCTTTTCATTGTGATGATTTTGGCTCACATTTAACAAAAACCCACCAATTCACTATCTCAACAAATTAGAATACTTCATAAGACCAATAAAAAAAACATTTTTAGTGAATTGTCGGCCTTCTGGAAAGTATGTTCATTTACTGTACATGTACTCAATACTTGGTAGGGGCTCCTTTTGCTTTAATTACTTCCTCAATTCGGCGTGGCATGGAGGTGATCAGTTTGTGGCACTGCTGAGGTGGTATGGAAGCCCAGGTTTCTTTGACAGTGGCCTTCAGCTCATCTGCATTTTTTGGTCTCCTGTTTCTCATTTTCCTCTTGACAATACCCCATAGATTCTCTATGGGGTTCAGGTGTGGTGAGTTTGCTGGCCAGTCAAGCACACCAACACCATGGTCATTTAACCAACTTTTGGTGCTTTTGGCAGAGTGGGCAGGTGCCAAATCCTGCTGGAAAATGAAATCAGCATCTTCAAAATGCTGGTCAGCTGAAGGAAGCATGAAGTGCGCCAAAATTTCTTGGTAAACGGGTGCAGTGACTTTGGTTTTCAAAAAACACAATGGACCAACACCAGCAGATGACATTGCACCCCAAATCATCACAGACTGTGGAAACTGAACACTGGACTTCAAGCAACTTGGGCTATGAGCTTCTCCACCCTTCCTCCAGACTCTAGGACCTTGGTTTCCAAATGAAATACAAAACTTGCTCTCATCTGAAAAGAGGACGTTGGACCACTGGTCAACAGTCCAGTTCTTCTTCTCCTTAGCCCAGGTAAGACGCCTCTGACGTTGTCTGTGGTTCAGGAGTGGCTTAACAAGAGGAATACGACAACTGTAGCCAAATTCCTGGCACGTCTGTGTGTGGTGGCTCTTGATGCCTTGACCCCAGCCTCAGTCCATTCCTTGTGAAGTTCACTCAAATTCTTGAATCGATTTTGCTTGACAATCCTCATAAGGCTGCGGTTCTCTCGGTTGGTTGTGCATCTTTTTCTTCCACACTTTTTCCTTCCACTCAACTTTGTTAACATGCTTGGATACAGCACTCTGTGAACAGCCAGCTTCTTTGGCAATGAATGTTTGTGGCTTACCTAGTGAACCAAACTGAGAGACCATTTTGAAGGCTCAGGAAACCTTTGCAAGTGTTTTGAGTTGATTAGCTGATTGGCATGTCACCATATTCTAATTTGTTGAGATATTGAATTGGTGGGTTTTTGTTAAATGTGAGCCAAAATCATCACAATTAAAAGAACCAAAGACTTAAACTACTTCAGTCTGTGTGCATTGAATTTATTTAACACACAAGTTTCACAATTTGAGTTGAATTACTGAAATAAACTAACTTTTCCACGACATTCTAATTTATTGAGATGCACCTGTATATGCATGAGTGTAGCACAACTTCATGCAGGCAATACTGAACAAATTAGTCTCAGGTTTTGCAAATGCAAACATGTACATCACATTAAAGTGTTCTGCAATATGTGTTTATGACAAAAACACGCAAGTCAAAGTAGTTAAATGCAATAGTCTGATTTATTATATAATACCAAAGGAAGTTCAACAACAAATTATTGCAACACCAAAAGCTAAAAACAATAATAAAATTGGCCACACCCCCTGCCCCTACGTTATATATGCCACATGCAGAAACACCTCATTAAAAGTTCATTGCCTTTAGCTTCTTCTCCTCCTGTTGTGTTAAAGCCTGCTGGGCCAAGATCTTGTCATGGAGCCGGTGGTGTTTGCCTATCCCGAGTCTGGGCAGGCCTCGGTTCAGGCCCACCAGCAGCACACAGGACTTGCACAGTGCCTGGCTGGAGATGTAACCACAGAATGAGCATGTTCCTTGCACTGGCATCTTCACTCCTTCCTTTACGGAGAGGTTCTCACCAGAGTGGATGATGTCCATGATAGCACTAGGTCTGACTGCTTCAAGGTCTTTGAGGAAGGTACGTGCATGTCCACGATAAGCATTGGGTGAGTATACACACTCAGTAGAGAAGTAGTCAAGCTTCTTGAAGTAGGCGTAGAGGACAATTTCTTTTTCGTAGGCATACTTGAGAGGTTTGCAGCGCGGTATTGCTCGTTCACCATCACTGGCTGTGCTGATCGCTGTGCAGCGACGCAGACGAGCAATATCACCACGCAGCACATTCATCAGCACCGTCTCTGCCACATCATCTGCGTTGTGACCTTCAAATGTAACACAAGAGAGTCAAATTAAAAAAAAAAAAAAAAGGAACACATGATGCAATAAATACTATTCAGTGTAAAAGTTTGCATAACCTTATCACAAAGACATTTAACTTTTGCTATGATGTTTAATGTGTTAGGTTTCCCAGATCCTCTTAAATATCACAAGTAAAAGAAAACACAGTTAAATAGTAGGGCAAACAATACACTCAACAGACTGCTTAATAAAGTAGGCTATTTGTCATGAAATACCACTTATGTTACACGAGGTATAATAAATATAATAAAGTAAACTTAACTTAATAAACTTAATCAAGACCACACTCCCTCCTCTGAGAAAGTAGCTTCCTCCTATTTTGAATCAGGAGAGGCTACAGGGATTAAAAATAAATTCTCTCTCTCTCTCTCTCTCTGCTTTAAGGCAGCATTTCCCAGCTGAATCAAACCACCACACTGGCTAGAAAGTTAATTTACGGAAAGTGGAGAACACAAGCTTCAAAAACACTTGTGAGCTACAGAGAGCAGCATGCATGATCCGTGCATCATTACACCCCTATTAAACAGTGTATCATAATACACTATTGGTAGTGAAAAATTAAAAGATCAGTTCAAGAATCTGCATTTCCATTTCTGAATTTAATTAAAAGGAAATATCCAGCATGAATGAATATTCAGTGGCATCCAAGATTTGTTTTGTTATGAAATTCTGAGTTGACTTTTTTGGGTTAAACCCATGATGGTATTTGCAGATTTAAAGCCTCTTTTGGCCAAATTGAAAATCACCATCTTGATCGAGTTTGCACAGTAGGTGAAAATTGAAGGATCCAGAGCATGTGTTTTAGATACAGCCAGTTGGACAGTGCATCCGCCTCTTGCCCACCCATGTTGGTCGTACACTGGCCCCTTCTTCATGCTGGGGAGCGGGCACAGTGACCAGCTTATAGACAAGCACAGAAACTTAAGATGACACATCGGCAAAGCTAGCTCAAAGTGTTAAGTGCAGCATAATTAATATGTAAAACATTTTTGTGCAAGTATAATGGTTTTACTGTTGTCAGTAAAAGATTTTAGAGTTTTGAGCTATGACTGACTGAGCTGCCATTTGCTAACTAGCTGCTGTTAGCTAATCCATAATGTTAATCAAAGTACTGCACATATAAGTAGATAAGGTAATGTACATCTGCTAAATCATCTGCCAAGGTTGCTGCAATGTTAAATGAACAAATGGAAAGGATATCTATATGGCTTCAGGAAAATCATCTTACTTTAAATGTTAAGAAAACAGTTTTTATGTGTTTCTCTAATATAAAGCAAAAGGAAAAAGGAAAAATTAGGGTTCATAATGAAGAAATAGAAGAGGTACAGGAGTTTAATTTTTTAGGTGTTTTAGATTCACAACTTAAATTTGATAAACATATAAAAAAAAGCTTTCAAAAATGGTAAGGATCAACCTCAATTGTTTTAAACTTACAATATATCACAATTGAGGCAGCTCGTCTTTTTATGCATGCAATGATCTTGTCCCGTACTTTGTACTGTATTACAGCTTGGACTCAAGTGATTTCTTAACTAAAAAACTTGAGATGTTGTATAATCAGGCTCTAAAAATAATGGATAAAAAGCCAAACCGATGGCATCATTGTCATATATATATATATATATATATATATATATATATATATTTTTTTTTTTTAATGGAATATGCTTAGTTTTACAAATCTAAAAAAAAAAATGTCATATATAAAATTAATTTTTAAATGTTTGCACAACAAGGCACCATATACTTTATGTAAATTGATAAAAAGACAGGATGACACAGGTAGAACCACTAGGAGTACTGCGGGTGGGAACTGTCCTTGTGTAGTTCTACGAAAATGAATCCTACAAAGAGCCTTTTCTGTAAAGGGCTCCCAACTCTGGAACATGTTGCCAAATGAGTTTAAAACAGCACATGATTTAAAGCCTTTTACATTGATGGTAAAACACTGGTTTAAAACAAACCATAAGTACACATAATTAAATTTTAAAATAAATTTAAAATTAAATTTAATAAAAGTTGGTTTTAAATAGTTATTCATGTTACCAGGGTTGGAAGTATCCTTAAAATAGGTACAGGTTATTTTGGTGTTGGTGTATAAATGATATGCTACATTAGTTAATAGTTTTATTTTATGATTAGCAGTTTTTTATTTTTTTAGAAAAGCCTTTCTAGGGACTCGAGATACAAATTAGCTCATGCTATACTCTCGATGTGCAATACATATTTTCCAGCTGTTGACTGGAATCATGTTTTTTGTACTGTCCCTATTCAAATAAACTTACATACACTCACCGAACACTTTATTAGGAACACTATACTAATACTGGGTAGGGCCTCCCTTTGCTCTAAAAACAGCATGGTGTGGATTCCACAAGATGCTAGAAATATTCCTTTGAGATTCTGGTCCATGTTCACATGATTGCTTCACGCAATTTCTGCAAATCTCCCGTTCTACCACATGCCAAAGGTGTTCAATTATATTCAGATCCGGTGACTGGGAAGGCCACTGAAGAACACTGAACTCATTGTCATGTTCATGAAACCAGTTTGAGATGACTTTTGAATTGTGGCATGGTGCATAATTATGCTGGAAGTAGCCAGTAAACATTGGTTAAATTGTGGCCATGAAGGGATGCTCATGGTCAGCAACAATACTCAAATTGGCTGTGGCATTCAATTCATGATTGATTGGTATTAATGGGGCCAAAGTGTGCCAAGAAAACATTCCCCACCACATTACACTACCTCCACCAGCCAGTACTGTTGATACAAGGCAGGTTGGGTCCATGGATTCATGCGGTTGGCGCCAAATTCTGATCCTACCATCTGTGTGCCTCAGCAGAAATTTCAATTCATCAGACCAAGCTAGGTTTCTCCAGTCTTCAATTGTCCAGATTTGGTGAGCCTGTGCCCACTGCAGCTATAGAAACACTCAAACCAGCCTGTCTGGCACCAGCAATCATGAGATCACATTTTTCCCCATTCCGATGGTTGATGTGAACATTACCCGAAGCATGATTTTATGCATTGCACTGCTGCCACATGATTGGCTAATTAGGTAATTGCTTGAAGGTGTATGTGTACTGGTGTTTCTAATAAAGTGTTCAGTGAGTGTGTTTGAGCGGGGGGAAAACCCCTGCTCACCATGATTTTCATCTAGCGCTGTCATATGCTCTTTTATGCTCCACTGATTCTATTGGAGTAGGTTAAATAAAGCGTGACTACCTAACCTAGCTACCAAAATGAACAGGATTTTCCCATCATTTATTTCAGTATGACATGACTTGGGCAATTTTACTATTGTGTGCGATACTGATTTTTCATTTCCCTGATCACAAGTTTCCATTTTAAAATATCATGATAAACGATTAAATCCTCCAGAACCAGGAAAGACAGGAAAACAAGCATTTCCACCATTCCTGGTTCAGGGAGAATAGAGGAGTGCATAACAACATTATCAGCTGGATGATGTGATTCTGCAGTAATGTGCAGTAAACAAGTTTAAAATACATAACAGCACACACTGATATTATACTTTTACAAATCAGTTGTCTAACATCCACATGGCTGACATTTTCAACGTGTTGAAAAGAAGCACACAGGAGAGCCAAAGTTGACACTTTGTTATAGGCCAATTTAATCTTTCTGGGTTAAAAGTTTTCTTCTCTTGAAAAAAAATCTTTTTACTTTTTTCCTCTTTTGAAATTTTTCGTTGATACGCCTAATAAATATTATACAAACTGATATTTAATATATACTTGGCTAATGTTAGCCAAGTTGAACATACACTAATATCTTAATTTCACATTAAGTAACTCAATACATTCTCCATTTACATTCTCCACTTTAGAAAAATTGAGGGATGAGATTGGATTCTAGAGGACAGAGCTTCCATGAAGTGTCTGTGAATATCAGAGAGTTAAAAACACCTTCGGAAATCGTTCCAGATTCATGTGTCACTTGGCTCTCCTGTTTTTTTTTTTTGTTTTTTTTTGATGATACATATTAGTGTTCACTTTTCTGCTCCTGTGTTCTCAGAGCTCCAGGACCAGAGCACACAAAATTTTTTGCACTCTGGGATAATGTCCATATTTTCGGGTATTTTCCCTTCACGGTCATGAGTCAGTACAGAGTGCTGCTGGATGGGTGCCATTTATTTTAGTCGGTTTTATTTCCATGAACAAAAAAAAAAAGTGAAAATACACTCACTGTCCAATATAAATATTAAATACATTACCTGAAGCTCTTAATCTGAATCTGCATGTTTTTTTGCATTGCACGGCATTCTACATGATTGGCTGATTAGATAATGGCAAAATGTGCAGGCGTACAGATGTTCCTAATAAAGTGGATGGTGAGTTTATACATGTACACTTTATTAAGAACACCTGTACACCTACACATTCATGCAATTATCTAATCAGCCAATCGTGTGACAGTAGTGCAATGCATAAAGTCGTGCAGACATGGGCCAGCAGTGTCAGGTAATCAACCATCAGAATGGGGAAAAATTGTGATCTCAGTGATATTGACCGTGGAATGATTGTTGGTGCCTCATGGGCTGGTTTGAGTATTTCTATAACTGCTGATCTCCTGGGATTTTCATGCACAACAGTGGCTATAGTTTACTCAGAATGGTGTAAAGAATAAAGAAAAAGCATCCAGTTTGCAGCAGTTCTGCAGATGGAAACGCCTTGCTGATGAAAGAGGTCAACGGAGAATGGCCAGACTGGTTAGAGCCAACAGAGGGGCTACAGTAACTCAGATAACCCAATTTGTACAACCGTGGTGAACAGAAAAGCATCTCAGAATGCACAACACGTTGAACCTTGAGGCGGAAGGGCTACAACAGCAGAAGACCACATCGGGTTCCACTTCTGTCAGCCAAGAACAGAAGTGCAGTGGGCACAGGCTCACCAATACTGGACAGTTGAAAACTGGAACAATGTACCCTTGTCTGATGAATCTCGATTTCTGCTGAGGCACACAGGTTATAGGGTCAGAATTTGGTGCCAATAGCATGAATCCATGGATCCAAACTGCCTTGTGTCATCAGTCCAGGCTGGTGGAGGTGGTGTAATGGTGTGGGGAATGTTTTCTTGCCACACTTTGGCCCCTTAATACCAATCAATAAATAATTGAATGCCACAGCCTATTTGAGTATTGTTGCTGACCATGTGCATCCCTTCATTGATTAATTATCTTTGTCATTGTAGAGCTCTGCATACAACAAAATTGTTGATATAACCATACAAAAAAATACAATTAAGTAAATTTAAAAAAAAAACAAAAAAAAAAACAAAAGACAAACCAATTTACCTAAAATGCAATAGTTTTAGTTTGGGGAAAAAAAACTGTCCTGTAGACGTGAAGTCCTTGCTCTTAAGGACCTATAACCCCCAGGAGATCAAACAGGTAGTGGCCTGGGTGTGATATATCAATGATGTTTTTGGCCCTATTGAGATAGCAGGAGCAGGCAATCATTTCCAGGGAGGGTAGTGAGCAACCAGTGATTTTTTTTGGGCTGTGTAAATTATTCTTTGGAGAGTTCTCATCTGCTGCTGTGCAAGGGAGCACCACATTGAAATGCAGTACGCTAGCACGCTTTCGATAGTTGAGCGGTAAAAGGCCACCAGTAGCTTACACTCCAGGTTGTTTTTCCTGAGCACTTTCAGGAAGTGTAGTCACTGATGTGCCTTTATGACGATCACTAAAGTGTTGGCGGACCAAGAGAGATCATCGGATATATGGGCTCCCAAAAATTTGAATGTGTGAACTCTTTCCACACGGTCCCCATTGATGCAGAGTGGGGCCGGGTCTGCACTACGTCTCCTGAAGTCCAGAATGAGCTCTTTTGTTTTAGTGGTATTCAGTGTCAGGTTGTTACATGAACACCACACTTCCAGTTCCTGGATCTCATCCCTGTAGGCTGATTCGTCCCCTCCTGAGATAAGTCCTATAAAACTGTAGTGTCAGCCGCATATTTAATGATGGTGATGGGAGGGATGAGAAGAAGTACAGTCATATGTGTACAAGGAGTGGAGTAGAGGGGACTCAGCACACAGCATTGTGGAGAGCCGGTGCTTAGCATAATGCTAGAAGAGAGGTGGGGGCCAAGCTTAACAGATTGTGGACGGTTTGTGAGGAAGTCCTTTATCCAGGCACAGATGGAAGGAGAAAAGCCCAGTTTAGCTAGTTTGCTTACTAGTATATCTGGGATGATTGCGTTGAATGCCAAGCTCAACTCAAGAAGGAAATTCGCAGAATGAATGTGCATCTGAAAAATCTATAGAAATTGCATGATGCAATCATGTCAACATG
Source organism: Cranoglanis bouderius (assembly GCA_023630585.1). Lineage (NCBI taxonomy): Eukaryota > Metazoa > Chordata > Actinopteri > Siluriformes > Cranoglanididae > Cranoglanis > Cranoglanis bouderius. The sequence goes on along the minus strand of CM042556.1, from coordinate 1,810,766 downwards.
GACCAGAATCTCAAAAGAATGAATCCATGCACATAATACACACACACGCACAAAAATCGAGGGTTCAAGCCCCAACACTGCTAAGCTGCCACTGTTGGGCCAGGATTTAAGATGAAGCAAAGGCCACTACTCTCTGATGCACTTGATGCTTGAACCCCATCATCGGTCTTTAATCACTGAGCTACTGCCCTATGTTTACTCCGAGTAAAACAGGTATGGTTCCAAAGGTTCAATTTACATACTAATATCACCACAAACACCACTGTACTTGTCATCTCCTACACGGCTCACTAGCCAAGCTGAGTTGGTTACATTATATATAGCTGCTTTGCACTGTACAAGCTGAAGTCCAACATTTGCTGTCTACAATCTTTGTACATTGGATTTCTCATATATGACATTATCAAATAAAACTGGTGAGTGAGAAAGTTAGCTCTTGTTCTTTTGGGGTTTTTTTATGTCAGCGTATTTACATGTTTCAGGGAGGACCATTCCTTTAACATATATTCGTTAATAACTTGTATGGCTACCGTTATCATTTCCTTCAATCTTACTACACATCCTTTGAACAGAATCCTCTCTCTGTCTCTGTCTCTCTCTCTATATATATATATATATATGTCTCTCTCTCTCTCTCTCTCTATATATATATATATATATATATGTCTCTCTCTCTCTCTCTCTATATATATATATATGTCTCTCTCTCTCTCTCTATATATATATATATATATATGTCTCTCTCTCTCTATATATATATATATGTCTCTCTCTCTCTCTCTCTCTCTCTCTCTCTCTCTCTATATATATATATATATATATATATATATATATGTCTCTCTCTCTCTATATATATATATATATATGTCTCTCTCTCTCTCTCTATATATATATATATATATATATATATGTCTCTCTCTCTCTATATATATATATATATATATGTCTCTCTCTCTATATATATATATATATATATATATATATATATATATATATGTCTCTCTCTCTCTCTCTCTCTCTCTATATATATATATATATATATATCTCTCTCTCTCTATATATATATATATATCTCTCTCTCTCTCTCTCTATATATATATATATATATATATATATATATATATATATATATATATATATGTCTCTCTCTCTCTCTCTCTATATATATATATATATATATATATATATGTCTCTCTCTATCTCTCTCTCTCTCTCTCTCTATATATATATATATATATATATATATATATATATATATATATATATATATATATATATATATATAATACTCCTTCCTTCGGCCTAACCCCCTCGTTCTCTACCTTCTTCAAACTTCTTTGATCCCTATGATTATTTTCAAGCTTTTTCTATTTGTAAGTAAAATAGAGGGACACCAAAAACCATGAAGAACGCAAACATTTGCACTCAACTGTAATCTGTGAACAAACCATGAATAAAAAGTCTATCTTATTAAAAACTACCTGTACATATCTTGTCCACGTTCAACATCATGGCTCCCCGATCAAGAGCCTGCCTCCGAAACACGCCGCAAAAAGTGCAGTTGTTCTTCAGGCCCACTTGTTTGACGATGGCGTCCATGGTCCAGCCATAGAGCTCTTCATAGGACACGATAGTGAGAGGCAGATCGTACTGCTGTTGGTTTCTCTTCACCGTTTCTAGAGAGTCGTCGCGGTATCCCGTGATGCCCTCGTCCACGGAGATCAGAAGCAGCTTGAGGCCGTAATCATAGCGCTCATTTAACAGTTTCAGAACATGAGCCAGTACAGTGGAGTCCTTCCCTCCTGATGCTCCGATCCCAACCGTCTCCCCAGGATTAAACAACCGGGCCGAAACGATAGTTTGGTGAATCTCTTCCTCAAAAGCCCAGAAGAAGCAGGATTTACATAACGAATGGCCGGTCTTCGGCCGTTTGAGCATCGCTCGGTTTTTTGCACAACTGCTACACTGAGTGGGCATGACGATCAAACCCGAAGTTAACCTTACAACTAGAACTAAACCCGCAAAACGATCTGCTTTAGACACGAGATAAACAGCGATGTAAGTAGCTAGATATATAGCTAGCTAGCTCATTATCCAAATCATAAAATGGTGTAGTTGTTCGTTTGTGTTTAAGGAAGCAACTGCAACTCAAAATATTTACCAAGTAAGCTACAGCCTCGTGTCTGCGATGTTATCAACAAATACACGACAAATGCTTCTTCACGAACAGCTCGTTTACGGCAGAGCAGGCTTACCCAAGCTGAAAACACCAAACATCGGGTACAAGGCAGCTGATAATTGTAAATAACACAACCTAATGTAATGATACTGTATTAATGATACCACTGCTACTGCTAATCCATGTCATATTTGGTGAACTAATATACTAATTTGTTGAGTTAATGTAAGCTAATCGCGCAACACTCATGCCGCATAATCTTCTTCCTCTAGTACTATTTTACGGCAGTTGACAAACCAGCTTATGGTGTATTACCGCCCCCGACTGGACTGGAGTGTGAAGCGTCGCCTGGAAGGGAAACGAACAAACAAAATTAGATTAAGATAATAATAATTCATAGTACAATTAAATTCTTATGCGGTATATATAGTGGTGTTTGAAAGTTTGTGAACCCTTTAGAATTTTCTATATTTCTGAATAAATATGACCTAAAGCATCATCAGATTTTCACACAAGTCCTAAAAGTAGACAACGAGAACCCAGTTGAAGAAATGAGACAAAAATATTATACTTGGTGTGACCCCCTTGTGCAGCAATAATGCTTCCAGTGACTGTTGATCAGTCCTGCACATCGGCTTGGAGGAATTTTAGCCCATTCCCGTTTCCTCATATGAACTGTTTGCTTCAGGTCCTTCCACAGCGTTTCTATTGGATTAAGGTCAGGATTTTGACTTGACCATTCCAAAACATTACATTTATTCTTTTTTAACCATTCTTTGGTAGAACTTGTGTGCTTAGGGTCATTGTCTTGCTGCATGGCCCACTTTCTCTTGAGATTCAGTTCATGAACAGATGTTCTGACATTTTCATTTATGATTGAGAATTCATTGTTCCATCAATGATGGCAAGTCGTCCTGGCCCAGATGCAGCAAAACAGGCCCAAACCATGATATTACCACCACCATGTTTCACAGATGGGATAAGGTTCTTATGCTGGAATGCAGTGTTTTCCTTTCTCCAAACATAACGCTTGTCATTTAAACCAGAAGGTTTTATTTTGGTCTTATCCATCCACAAAACATTTTTCCAATAGCCTTCTAACTTGTCCATGTGGCAGCAATGTTCTTTTTGGAGATCAGTGGCTTTCTCCATGCAGCCTTAATATGCCCACCATTGTTGTTCAGTGTTCTCCTGATGGTGGACACATGAACATTAACATTAGCCAATGTGAGAGTGGCCTTTAGTTGCTTAGAAGTTACCCTGATTTCCTTTGTGACCTCACAGACTATTACACGTCTTGCTTTTGGAGTGATCTTTGTTGGTCAACAAATTAATGACCATGTATAATATTTTGTCTCATTTGTTTAACTGTTTAATTCTGTTTCATTTAATTGTCTTTGTCAACTTTTAGGACTTGTGTGAAAATCTGCTGATGTTTTAGGTCATCAGAAATATAGAAAATTCTAAAGGGTTCACACACAATATATATATGTGTGTGTGTATATACATATACATATATATATATACATATACATATACACATATATATATATACATATATATATATGTGTATATGTATATGTATATATATATATGTATATGTATATGTATATATATATATGTATATGTATATACGTATATGTGTACGTATATATGTACGTATATATATATGTATATGTATATATATATATATATGTATATGTATATATATATATATATATGTATGTATATATATATATATATGTATGTATATATATATATATATATATGTATGTATATATATATATATATATATATGTATATATATATATATGTATATGTATATATATATATGTGTATATATATATATATGTATGTGTATATATATATATATGTATGTATATATATATATATATGTATGTATATATATATATATATATATATATATATATATATATATATATATATACATACATTTATGTCATTTATACAACTGAGCAGTTGAGGGTTAAGGGCCTTGCTCAAGGGCCCAACGGTGGCAGCTTGGCAGTGCTGGGATTTGTACTCACGACTTTCTGATCAGTAGTCCAACATCTTAACCACTGAGCTACCACTGCCTACGTAGTGGAAATACATGGTTGAGAAGCTCCCGGGACATGTCGAGGTCAGTTCGTGATAAAGCCATAACAACTGCAGCTGATAACGCATGTCCATGAGAGGTTCGGAAAACGGGAGGGAAAAACAACACGTGTTATATTATATTATATTATATTATATTATATTATATTATATTATATTATATGTATTGTAAATAAATATATAAAATATATATACATGTAAAAATCACTATGAAAGCATAATCCTATAGCAGTGAGCATAATCTTACAATCCTAGCAAATATGTGTAATCTCAAGACTTAGATTATAATAGAGATTTAAGTGGTGTGTAAAACACAAAAACATATTAAAATCATGCACAGAATCTGTAATACATAAAAACAACACTTACCCACGTAAAGAGATAAAATTGAAGTGAAGAATAGCAGTTTAATATGAGAACCAGAGAGAGAACTCAGTGAAAGGTTTGCTTGTCAAGATTGCTGGGAGACATTTTGGTAAATTGGGCCACAGAGGTGTTTTATAGGGGGCGGGGCAAGAAGGAAAGAAGGAGGAAAGTGTATTTTTTTCCTTCTCACCTTGAAAAACCTGGTTTTAATGGTGGCTGAAAAACCTGGTTTTCTGATGCTAATGGTAGCTGAATTTTCTGAAAACTAAACATAATGGGAAATATTTTCTGATATGAAGGAGGGGAAAGAGTATAAATACAGGAACTGAACTCAGGGTAAATCAGATAATTCCTGGGACGTCTCATTTGAATTGATCTCATGTTGGCTGCTGTTTCTGGGCAATAAATCTGTGGCTGAGTGGTGTGTAAGTCTGTTGAAGTTATCTGACTTGTACTACTCAAGACGTGCTCAGAGAAAATTTTGAAGTGTTTTTATTGTACATACAATAACATGCCCATGGACGATCTGGCGGATATCTGACGTGTCAGTAAATATTTTATTGGCACTTTTGTCAATTGTCATATTTTGAGAGTAATTATTAATATATGATGATGATATAATAATATAATTAATATAATATATAAGCATGAATTCATGGTAGAAATTAGGTTGAATTCAAGTTGTTGAAACAGCTTGAAAAAGATGTCTTTTTACCTTTCACTTTTCAACCAAATTTAAACTTCAAGGGACATCTTTTTATAGATGTCTTTTCAATGACCTCAAAAAGACGTCTTTTCATCTTTCACTTTTCAACCAAATCTCAACGTTGTTGCGACATCTGGCAAAGTTGTCTTTTCAACGTCTTTACAACGAGTTTTTGCTAGGTAGGATGTAACACTTTTCCAACCCGAACTTCACCTGCATGAAAGCCATTTGATGACAAGTAACCTATCATGAATTTGTGGCCAGAAGTTGGCCCCACCTGTTAAAAAACACTGGAGGAAGTGAATAAATCACTAGTATCTGTTATGTTAGAATGTGTTATGATGTTCCTTCAAAACATATGGAATGAATGGAAGATACACAGATTGGGTGTCTGTGTTTTTTCCACTTAGTGTCTGTCTGTCTGTCTGTCTTTATTTCTTTCTATTACTATATTAACAGATAGCATTTAATACTCAGAGCCAGGGGGAAATACACAATAGTTAATACAGTAATACAAGCAATGGGAAAATCCCTTCCTTATTGTCAGATCACTAGAGTGAGGGGCCAAGATGGCAGCTGATACAGACCACAGATTTTGTGGCTAGAGTTTATGATTTTTTTCCCCATGCCTAATGAACAACTTCATAGACTTCTACTAGATACAAAGTATAGCGAGAAGGATACCAGAAGGACATAGTGTGTATTTTAGTATTTCTAGGCCTTAAGGAACAACTACAATATCGATAAGGAATCTACCCATGACGGATTTCAAAGCCAGTTGGTGTGCTAGTTAGTTTAACTTATAGTTGGAAAGTGGCTCTCAAGATACAACTCACAGTTTTAATGGCAGAAAGAAAATGGGGGGAAAATACAGAAAAAGAAAAAGCTATATCCGGGAAGGACAGATTGGATGACAACGCTGTTGATGGAAGTTATGGAGGCACACACATATGGTAGTAGCCCAGATCTTACACCAATTCCCGGCTCGGAACCATTCACCCCAGATCCTAAAAAAGTAGAACCTATGCTTACTGAAGTGCAAAATAATATAGTACAAATATTGGCAGAGAAAAGGAATCAAAATACTGAAACCCTACATCAAGAAATCAAACAAAACAGGGAATGCATAAACTCATTGAAGGAAGCTTCAGAATTTGTCTTCAAAGAAGTACAGGAAGTAAAGAATGACATTGTTAATATCAAGACAGCAAATGAGGAATACCAAAAAAGAATCTCGGAGCTGGAAGAAAGAGTTAATGACACTGAAAGATACCAAAGGAGATGGAATCTAAGGCTTTATAGTATGGCTGAGCAAGAAGGTGAGAATGTCAAACAACGAGTGATTGATATTTGCTGCGCTGTGGTACTGGAGGCTGCAGACATCTTTCCCCATCATATTGACGCTGTACACCGAGCCAGAAGGAAAAGCGCAGAGAAAGTTCAACCGGTCATCTTGAGGTTTACAGCAAGGTCAATCAGGGAACTTTTATGGAAAAACCCTAAGGGATCAGAATACCTTTGGTCCAGAAAGTTAAGGTTTGGAGAGGACTTAACAACGAAAGACAAAGACACATGTAACAGGCTTTGGTCTCAAATTGAAGCTGCACGTAAACAAGGGAAAAAAGCTTTTTTCGTTGGTGCCAAAGCAATAATTGATGGAAAAGAAATCTGTGGGTAGGTTCTGATTGAAGCTGATGTCGCAGAATTATTAAGATAAAGAAAGGAGAAAAAAAGAAAAGAGAAAGGAAATCCTTTCAACTAAACTTATGAGTACGATGTGACAATACACACATTTGTTAATACTGAATCGGTACTGAAGTGGTATGTTCTTTACATTACTTTGTGTATAAGCTGGATAGTATTTTATTTCTGGGCCATTTAAAGAATTATTTCTTTCTATATCCAGAATAGGATTATATGTTACATATTATAATATGACACTTGATGTGTTATTAATATACAGTAAATAATGTTCTTGGGTTAATGGAAAACACTTAATGTAGTTTGCTAAGAGAATATGTCTCTATGTTTAATGTTAATTCATGTTGTTAAATATGTTAACATTAATTCAATGTTAAGGGTATTCGCGAGAGAAAGGTAATTGTTTTTATTTCTAAAAAGATTTAAGGCTCATTTTTATTTTTTGCAGGAAGCTCACGCATCAATGTTTGACTTTAAATTTTGGAAAAATCATTGGGGCAGTGACATCTGGTTGGCATATGGGAGTAATAAGTCAGCAGGGGTCGCAGTTTTAAAAGGGAACTTGAAAGGGAAAATTCTAAAAAATAAAGTTCATGCTCTTGGAAGGTGGTTGATTTTGGCTGTAGAAAATGAGGTTAAAAAAGGTTTTAATTTTGGGGAGCATCTATGGTGACAACTATTATTTGCAAAATAGTTGCAAATAATAGCCCAGTTGATCTTAGGTGGTGATTGGAACACCATTACTGACCCTGTATTGTATTGTTTTCCTCCTCGTTTTAGTAGACATTTTCAATATACTGATATATGCATTCTAAATCTCCCATTAAATGGTTGTAATGAATGGAAACACAGAAACCCTGATAAGATGGAATTCACTTGTAGTAATAAGGATAGTTTCAGGCAATCTAGACTTGACTTTTGGTTAATTTCTGAGGAACTTGGAAATCATGTTCAGGAGATCGACATTTTACCCTCTATTTTTGTGTCCATAAAATTATTCATGTAGTAGTCAGCCTTGAAGATACGAGAGAAAGAAGATTCAATTTCAATTTCAGAAAACCAGGTTTTTCAGCCACCATTAAAACCAGGTTTTTCAAGGTGAGAAGAAAAAACAAATACACTCTCCTCCTTGTTCTCCTCCTTCTTTCCTTCTTGCCCCGCCCCCTATAAAAGACCTCTGTGGCCCAACTTATCAAAATGTCTCTCAGCAATCTAGACAAGCAAACCTTTCTCTGCGTTCTCTTCTTTAGTTCTCATATTAAACTTTTAGTCTTCGCTTCAATTTTATCTCTTTACATGGGTAAGTGTTGTTTTTATGTATTACAGATTTTGTGCATGATTTTAACATATTTTTGTGTTTTACACACCACTTAAATCTCTATTATAATCTAAGTCTTGAGATTACACATATTTGCTAGGATTGTAAGATTATGCTCACTGCTATAGGATTATGCTTTCATAGTGCTTTTTGCATGTGTATATATATATTTATTTACAATACATATAATATAATATAATACTTGTTGTTTTTCCCCGTTTTCCTAGCCTCTCATGGACATGCGTTATCAGCTGCAGTTGTTATGGCTTTACCACCAACTGACCTCGACATGTCCCGAGAGCTCCTCAGCCATACACATCAATGCCTGTTTTTATATTATTCTACTTCTTAATAAATTACACTACATTTTTACCTGGTCTTCTGTGTTTATTTATATTTTATGCAAATTAATTACCACATTCTCTCCTGTGAGGCTCCCCAAGCCTCATTAGTAATTAATTTAATGAGTACCTATGTATAAACACTGCTCTTTGTACCTTTTGTCCATCTCTCGTCAATTTCTGCATTATTATCTGTATCCTTCCCTCATTAAGCCTTCATGGTGCAGCGTCTTCCTCTATGTTATCAAATTACCGAGGTTTTTTCGACAATAGTTCTATGGGGGTAATATGTACACTATATTTTTTTTGACTAAGTTTGGTAAACACTGTATTCCTGAGCTACTGTTCAAATTCCAGGAAATGGGTAGATACAGTACTGACTGTAGTGAACTAGGAATGGGTTAAATACCTATATATTGTCATATTTACTAATATGTTTAACTATAGTTCCCTAAATTTAACTGTAAGTGCCTTAATATTTTCTGTTATCCTTTTGATAAACATGTTTAGCTTTGTAGAAGCTTTCTTTTCTATACCCACTGTATTAAGTCCAATCGTCTATTCTGGTTGAGCACTACCTCTCTTGGAATCCCTGTCATTAATGTAGCACATAGAATCTTAATGTACATTTTATCTGCTGAGTGGAAAATTAAAGAATGCTCCGTGGCCTTCCACTCACCTTTTTCTGCTTTTTTCATCATCAGTCCTAAGTCTTTTGACTCCCAGCCTTTGTTCACACAAAGGGTTACATACTGGAAACGGGTTTGGTACCTGAAACCATTTGTCAATGAAATCACTGAATGTTATCAATTTGCAAAGCAGCTCCCTGGTTCCCTATGACTATACAGTATACTATGACATCAAAGGGACTTTTTGTCCTTTGGTGCCTTTAACCACTTCATTTCAATTCTTGCATCACGTTTTGGATCATTGTACAGTGAAATTCAGATTTGTTCTTTGTACGACTCAGCAATTTGTGCTTTAATGAACTTCCCCATTTGCTAAGAGTCTTTTCTACGTCATTTTTGAGATCTCCTAACCAATATACATTAGCTTGTGGTTCTGAAATTATCATTTGCATTTTTGTACCCCTGCTATCTATATACATCCCATCAGGAGAGCACCAAATTTGGAGATCCATTTTATATAACGCATCTCTCCCTGATAAATTAACAGGAGTTTGGTCTGATACTAAAATGGGTAATTTTACATTTTTGTTTTTAGTCTGTAGACAGACTGGAGCAGTCATTGGAATTAGCTGCGTTTGTCCCAAGAATCCTACTGTCTTTGTGAACTTACCTGACATGGGAAGGTGAGAGGCATAATTTGGACGTACACATGTAAGTTGCTCCAGTGTCTACCATCATGGGTGTAACTTTGCCTTTTATTTTAACGTGCAGCATAGGTTTTGGAATTGGAAGCTGACCATTCCCTGTAAGATTCTCTGGGCACCCTTAGTAATCTTGGTACGGCCCATTATATGGATTTGCTGGACCTCGTGGAGGCTGTCGATAGGGCTGGACTACACCGTCCCCTTCACCACTCGGAAACTGTTGCCATTGATTGTGAGGACAATGACGTCTATAATGTCCAGTTTGTCCGCAGCCCCAGCACACCCTTTGAGGACCAGGATTAAACCTTCCTCTTCCTCTTTGCCCAATTTGCGGTGGCTTTTTCTGCCAGTTCACATTGCTCGGTTGTTGGTAGACATTGATGATAGGTGCAGGGGGATGTTGTGGCCCTGTAGAAACAGCTGGTGCACTTGACTGAGCTGCAGGTGGAGGAGGTGCAGGAAATGCACTTAGAGGAGCCATCACTGCTGATGGAGCTTCTTTTTCTTCATGTCTCACTGGTGCTTGGGTCTTTTTCTTTTTGCTTGAGTTCTTCAAGCTGTAACTACATCAGCTTTCTCTGCAACTCTCTTTCTTGATTTTTCAGTTTCTCTTCATTCCTTCTGTACTGTTCAACAGCATGAACCACGTGGTCACAGAATTCCTGACCACATCTTCCAGCTTTGTTTTTACAGCTGGTGGCATAGCGTCCATTATTGCGCTTCTGAACAGTCACTGTATCTGCTTCAGGAACTCTCTCCAACTCCAGTCCCCATCTTTTTAGCTGTCTCTGTACATAGGTGGTGGGGTGCTCTGTTTTCCCTATTTTCTCACCTTCCAGAGACTTGGAGCCCATTTGAGATGGGTACTCATTCTCAATGTCCGCCATAGATGTGGGCAGTACAGGTCAAAAGAGGTTCCATCCGTTTGTGGATTGCCAGCTGCTGCTCTTTTCTAAACATTTTTTTTGCTTTTGCTAATTCCCTATCTGCCTTTTTCCAGTCTTTTGATATGCTTTCGTCTTCTCCCTTTTCTTCTCCCTCTGACTCTTCCTCTTCCTCCACTACTTCTTTCTGTACCCCTTTTGCCAGTTGTTTAACTGCTGTGTGTAGTTGAGAATATCCATCTAAAGCCTTTTTCTTGATTTTACTTTGGGTCATCCTCTGTCTTGTTCTTTCCTTCCCACTCATACTCTTCTTCTCCTACTTTTGCGTCTTCTTCTATATCCACCTTTTCCTTAATCTTTACTTCTCCTGCTATTACAGGGAGATGATTTTTGGGTGGCGAATATGGATCAGGTGGCATATACAGAGGTAGATTAGCAAATATTTCTTTCATCTTTCCTCTGTCTTTTTGTTGTCTTTTTTCAGTATTTTTCTTGCAAATTTCATGCTTTTCCATGAATTGTCCCCTTCTGCATTGAACAATGTGAGCACTTTCCATTCTTTTTCCCTTTTTACCTCATTCTGGCCATTAGATTTTTTCCCAGTTTTTTGAGAGTTTTTCCACAATCTTCCACATGGGGTGTCTGACCCCCAACAATTCTACAGGTGTAGATGTCATGATTGGTCCCTGTGTTAGGGCAGAGCTTCCTACTCCAAACAGCCTAGGTGATGGTTCGTTGTCACAGTCAGGAATAAAAGTCACTAGAATCCTTTTCACTGTCAGTCCTATTATGTTTGGTCTTCTCACTGAATACCAAATAACTTTTCCCAAAACCACTGAGACTAGAATGGCTCTTTCCAAAAATGATTGTTAATTCCCCTTGTTTGCAGTACAGCTTGACACACTCTCTCATTCATTGACTTTTAATTTTAATTTAGTGTGCTTCTAAAATCAAACGAATTGCACCTCTCACAAACGTGGTGCTTCTGTTCTCATACAGTGAGGGAAAAAAGTATTTGATCCTCTGCTGATTTTGTACGTTTGCCCACTGACAGAGAAATGATCAGTCTATAATTTTAATGGTAGGTGTATTTTAACAGTGAGAGACAGAATAACAACAAAAAAAATCCAGAAAAACGCATTTCAAAAAAGTTATAAATTGATTTGCATTTTAATGAGTGAAATAAGTATTTGATCCCCTATCAATCAGCAAGATTTCTGGCTCCCAGGTGTCTTTTACACAGGTAATGAGCTGAGATTAGGAACACTCTCTTAAAGGGACTGCTCCTAATCTCAGCTTGTTACCTGTATAAAAGACACCTGTCCACAGAAGCAATCAATCAATCAGATTTCAAACTCTCCACCATGGCCAAGAACAAAGAGCTGTCCAAGGATTTCAGGGACAAGATTGCAGACCTACACAAGGCTGGAATGGGCTACAAGACCATCGCCAAGCAGCTTGGTGAGAAGGTGACAACAGTTGGTGTGATTATTCGCAAATGGAAGAAACTGTCAGTCTTCCTCGGTCTGGGGCTCCATGCAAGATCTCACCTCGTGGAGTTTCAATGATCATGAGAATGGTGAGGAATCAGCCCAGAACTACACGGGAGGATCTTGTTAATGATCTCAAGGCAGCTGGGGCCATAGTCACCAAAAAAACAATTGGTAACACACTACACCGTGAAGGACTGAAATCCTGCAGCGCCCGCAAGGTCCCCCTGCTCAAGAAAGCGCATGTGCAGGCCCGTCTGAAGTTTGCCTGAATGATTCAGAGGAGAACTGGGTGAAAGTGTTGTGGTCAGGTGTGGTCAGATCTCTTTGGCATCAACTCAACTCGCTATGTTTGGAGGAGGCGGAATGCTGCCTGTGACTCCAAGAACATCATCCCCACCATCAAACATGGAGGTGGAAACATTATGCTTTGGGGGTGTTTTTCTGCTAAGGGGACAGGACAACTGCACCGCGTCAAAGGGACGATGGACGGGGCCATGTACCATCAAATCTTGGTTGAGAACCTCCTTCCCTCAGCCAGGGCATTGAAAATGGGTCGTGGATGGGTATTCCAGCATGACAATGACCCAAAACACAGAGCCAAGGCAACAAAGGAGTGGCTCAAGAAGAAGCACATTAAGGTCCTGGAGTGGTCTAGCCAGTCTCCAGTCCTTAATCCCATAGAAAATCTGTGGAGGGAGCTGAAGGTTTGAGTTGCCAAACGTCAGCCTCGAGATCTTAATGACTTGGAGAGGATCTGCAAAGAGGAGTGGGACAAAATCCCTCCTGAGATGTATGTGTGAGATGTGTGCTGTGATTGCCAACAAGGGTTTTGCCACCAGTCGAAGGGGTCAAATACTTATTTCCCTCACTGTATATACAGAAAAAAGCAGTGGGCCTAAAACAGAACCTTGTGGAACACCAAACTTTACCTCAGTATGTATAGAGAAGTCACCATTTACATCTACGAACTGATAACGATCAGTCAAATAAGACCTGAGCCAGGAGAGGGCCGTTCCCTTAATGCCAACAACATTTTCTAGTCTATCAAGGAGAATAGTATGATCAATTGTATCAAAGGCTGCACTAAGGTCAAGCAACATAAGCATGGAGACACAACCCTGATCAGAGGCCAGTAGTAGGTCATTTACCACTTTAACCAGCGCTGTCTCTGTACTATGATGAGGCCTAAATCCTGACTGATACATTTCATGAATGTTATTTCTATGTAGGTATGAGCATAGCTGCTGTGCTACAACCTTTTCTAGGATCTTGGAGATAAAGGGGAGATTGCCTATAGCTGGACAATTGACAGGGGTCGAGGTCAGGTTTTTTAATCAAGGGGTTTGATAACTGCTAGTTTAAATGATTTAGGTACATAGCCAGTGATAAGGGAAGGATTGATTATTTTTAGAAGAGGTTTGATTACTTCTGGAATAATCAAACCCAATCACGTACCCAATCATAATAAATGAATCACGTTTTCTTTTACATCATGTGGACGGGCAGGTACATGCCCAGCTGTGACTCAGGTGGTAGAGTGGAACATGACAAAGAGTTCAAGGTGTTGACTTGAACTTCAAATTCCCCAGATCTCAATCTGCTCGAGCATCTGTGGGATGTGCTGGAAAAATAAATCCAAACCATGGAGTCCCCACCTTGCAACGTACAGGCCCTAAAATGATCTACTGCTAATGTCTTGGTGCCAAATACCACAGCACACCTTCAGAGGTCTTGTGGAGTTCATGCCTCGACGGGTCAGAGCTGTTTTGACAGCACATACACAATATTAGGTAGGTGGTTTTAATGTTATGGATGATCAGTGTATAGCCATGAATGAGTTATGGACCCTCCACTGTACAGGAATCCCCAGCCATAATCTTTAAGGGGACAATGACAAAGTTTTAATATCACACATCTTATCATCTTTTCTTTAAAAATGGGAATGTATTATGTGTTTTTTTTTTTTTCCATTTTGTACCTCTGTCACAGCAGATGTGGTCTCTTCATCTTCATAGTTAGGTTACAGTTTAGGAAGTTTATTCTGGGTCCAGAAAAATTATACCTGAAAAAATATGAAGCTAATGTGTAAGAAATTGATGGAGGGCAAAAAGTAAAGGCTTATCTATTAAATGTTACAGCATGGGTCTAATAGGATCAGTGTTAAATTTTGCATCATAATGAATGGAAACTTTTCATATATTTATGAACTTATAAACTCACGCATTTACTCGATCTGTTATTTTTTGCCAAGCCAAATCTCTGTCCTTTGCCTGCAGTAGTGTTACTTTTTTTTGTTATAATTGACTTATATTCCTCATAAGCATGCATTAAAACTTCTAATTTTGCTTCGCTAAAGTATGCGGCTCACTTTTTCTCACCCTGGGTTTCCATGGTAACTCCTGAAATCAGTGATCCTTTGACAATGTCTTTATACACTCACCGTGCTCGCTCGTTAACTCTGAGTTACCAACTGGAGGTTGATTGAACTAACTCCTAACAGGTTTTCTGGAACCGACATACTCCAAGTAAGCAATGTTTGGGTTAATCAACCTAGAGTTCAGGGTTTATGTGACGGTAAGTTAAGCTTGCTTTCTGGAATACCCCCCAGATAAAGGAAGTACACGTGTTTTTTTAAAGTTCACCAATTTTCTGGAAGAACAGATACACTCGCATATGCACATTATAACAGTATGAAAAAATGTCATTGTGCAGCATTGAACTGAGCAAAATTCTTAAAGTCTGATGCTTATCCTCCAAGAAGTAGTGCAGAAATTGATCTTTACCTGTGTAAAAGACACCTGGGAGCCAGAAATCTTGCTGATCGATAATGGATCAAATACTTATTTCACTCATTAAAATGCAAATCAATTTATAACTTTTTTGAAATGGGTTTTTTCTGGATTTTTTTGTTGTTATTCTGTCTCTCACTGTTAAAATACACCTACCATTAAAATTATAGACTGATCATTTCTTTGTCAGTGGGCAAACGTACAAAATCAGCAGGGGATCAAATACTTTTTTCCCCTCACTGTATGTTGACACAAGGCAGGTTGGGTCCATGTATTCATGCAGTTGGCACCAAATTCTGACCATACCATCTGTATGCCTCAGCAGAAATCGAGATTCATCAGACCAGGCTATGTTTTTCTAGCCTTCAACTGTCCAGTTTTGGTGAGCCTGTACCCACTGCAGCTTCAGCTTTCTGTTCTTGGCTGACTGAAGTAGAACCCGAATTGGTCTTCTGCTGTTGTAGCCCAGCCACCTCAAGGGTCTGCATTCTGAGATGCTTTTCTTCTCACCACAATTGTACCGAGTGGTTATCTGAGTGACTGTAGCCTTTCTGTCAGCTCGAACCAGTCTGGCCATTCTCTGCTGACCTCTCTCATCAACTAGGCGTTTCTGTTCACAAAACTGCCACTCACAGGATGTTTTTTTTCCTTTATTGCATCATTCTGAGTAAACTCTAGAGACTGTTGTGTGAGAAAATCCCAGAAGAGCAGCAGTTTCTGAAATACTCAAAGCAGCCCATCTGGCAACAACAAGCCAATTTCAAAATCACTGAGATCACATGTTCCCCCATGCTGATGTTTGATGTGAACATTACCCAGCTGCTGGCCTGTATCTGTATTGCATGAATGAGTAGGTGTACAGGTGTTCCTAATAAAGTGCCCAGTGAGTGTATTTCAAGCATGGTAAATGCACACAATTTGCTGTATACATTGAAGTAGAGATGGAACTCGGTCTTTTGTTTTTTTGTCGATAAACCAAAAAAGTTAAATAAAGTTTTTTTTCTCTCTCTCTCTCTTTCAGGAAATCACGTATGTAATCACGTAAAGTATTTTTATCGCTAAAATTTTGTGGAAACACTGCCAGGGAGTACAATTACCGAATACTGTTTCTCGCCTTTTTATCTTATCGCTTGCATTTTGCACAGAAGGTTAATGGAGACGAAGCTCATGTCCCGTTACGTAACCGTGTTGCTGTTGCAATCAGCCGGTGAGAGGGTGCAGCATATGCCCGATGAGGCTTCGAAGACCTGGGAGTTTTTAAGTAGTGCCTTCACAGCTGCAGTAATGTCAGAATATGTATTTGAGTCAGTCGAAAAGACGTTGGAAACTCATATACCAGATGCGGAACTCCAAGAGGTTAAACGCATTTTATACGGAAAAGAACTGAGGTAGGTGTATGTAAAAGCCATGTGCTGATTTCACGAATAGTTACTAGACCAAAATCTGTCCCGGTTTTTATATAAGCACTGCCATAGTGTAATAGGCAGATTACCCTATGGACCTTCTTATATCCTAATTTAGGAGGTCTAATAGTCTAATAATTTATATCACTATGCATAAAGCTATTATTTTATATTCTATTATTATTTTATATTTTGTAATACAGACAATTAAGGTTAACGTAGATTACTAAATGCTTTCGAGGCAGTTTAAAACTTTTCAGCAGCTTTAGACTTGCGTTAAAAACAGGGCATAATGTGTAAATGATTGTTCATGGACTTTAGCCAAACAGTCTGAGACTTCTGGACTTCACGATGTCTCGTCGGTATAATATTGTTTCGTTGTCACATTATTAGGAAGCGCAATCACTACTGACTAAACAAAATCTGCTAAACACTTGTCCACTAACTCCTCCCGTAGTCGAGATCATGAAGGGGTGACACGAAATTTTAAAACAGTATTAAACATTTCCTTCTTTCTTTGGTGGTTTAGTGGTTGGCACGTTTGCCTCGCACCTCCAGGATTGGTGTTGGGATTGTTTTTATCTTTTGCACCACGGCCTGTATTCAGTGTGACACCGGTTGAGCCGGGTACATGTTCCCATAGACATGTATAGACGCCAGTTTGGCCTGTTGTTGCGATATGTCTGTGTGTGTGTGTGTGTGTGTGTGTGTGTGTGTGTGTGTGTGTGTGTGTGTGTGTGAGAAAGAGAAAGAGAAAGAGAGAGAGTAGAATGAACCGGTCCTGGAAGGCACATCATCCCCGTTGTGAATGAGTTTATATTTATTCAGTAGTGTTGAGTGGTTTGTGAATTTCTTTTAGCTGTTTTGGCTCTGAGAATCTGGCAACCCAGAACCCCCTCCACACACACACAGTTAATATACACTATAACACACAGCTGTAATTAAACGCCCACTGGTATAATGAAGTCATTATTTTCTGCATCTTTTCCCTCAGTAGATTACAGTGGTGTTGAAGTGTTGGTGTTGAAGTGTTTAAAGTATTAGTGTTTAACCTCCGGTTGTTGCTAAGCTCTCTGTCCTTACCTTTTGACCACAAAGCTGAAACAGAGCGAGTGAAATCTCTATAAAAACACTATTGGGTACTTTTGCTTTAAAAAGGGGATATTTTATACACTTTGATGTTGTATTTTTACTGTTGATTATTAAAGATTATGATCGTTATCTATCTATCTATCTATCTATCTATCTATCTATATATATATATATATAAAATATCAGTGATTTATGCTCATTCATTTTAAAATACTGAAAAGTACTAATAATTGATCATCATTGTACCAAAATGGAACAAAATCAGCAAATACATATCAAATAGTGAGACACTGGCAGTCAGTCTGCTTTCTATATTTTATTAGCAATAAAAGGATAGATATACTCCAAAACAGGCAATTACAAAGATAATTATAAGATAATCATTTATGGATCTGGTAAAACATTTACAGTTACAGTGGTAAAAACATTTACGTGGTGATGATAATGATATTATTATTATTATTATTATTATTATTATTATTATTATTATGAGCCACGATTTGATGACAAGCTATTAAATCATTATAGCCTATCGATACACCT
>CM042556.1:1527500-1787500 GCA_023630585.1 Cranoglanis bouderius | reverse complement strand
GGCCTCCGGCTGGAGCTCGGGGCTGGAGGTCGTCACGTTAACCTCCAGGGGCAGCTCTGCTGTGGCGACCTCCTGCTGGGCCTCCGGCTGGAGCTCGGGGCTGGAGGTCGCCATGTTAACTTCCAGGGGCAGCTCCGCTGAGGAGACCTCCTGCTTGGCCTCCGGCTGGAGCTCGGGGCTGGAGGTCGTCACGTTAACCCCCAGGGGCAGCTCTGCTGTGGGGACCTCCTTCTGGGCCTCCGGCTGGAGATCGGGGCTGGAGGTCGCCACGTTAACCTCCAGGGGCAGTTCCGCTGAGGGTACCTCCTGTTGGCTCTTCGGCTGGAGCTCTGGGGTTGCCTGCCTGTGGAGCCATTTGTGCACCCGCCAGCTGCCCTTAAAACAGACTTGTGAGCAGAAGTAGCTGCTCCTTCCTCCCTGTTTCCTGCAGGTGGGGCACTGGAGAATGGCTGGTCGGGTGCAACCCTCGGTTGCGCACTCCTGAGTCCGGGGCTGAGAGGTGCAGGCCGCCACATTTGCCTGCTTCCTTTCATAGTATTCCAGGAACGATTGGCTGGACCGATGGCCCAGGCGGTCCTTCCCCAAGAAGGTCCTGTGGTCGGGCATGAATTCTGGGCTCCCA
This sequence comes from Cranoglanis bouderius, assembly GCA_023630585.1. Taxonomy (NCBI): domain Eukaryota; kingdom Metazoa; phylum Chordata; class Actinopteri; order Siluriformes; family Cranoglanididae; genus Cranoglanis; species Cranoglanis bouderius. Next base: position 1,786,878 of record CM042556.1, on the reverse strand, counting down.
AATACCTGGACCAGTAGATCCACAAAGCCGGAAACCGAATAGATCTTGGTGGACCTACTGGCAAGTTGAAGCTCCGCCCACTGGCGGGCAGAACCGACCAGGTGGGACAAGAGGAACCTCAACCACTGTTCTTCGGTGGGCAAGGGATCCTCCACACTGAGAAAATACATTTGGGCCTTCCATAAAAAACATTGAGGCCACATGGAGAAACCATCATATGCCTCCGGGACATTCATAAAAGTCCATTGTTGAAAGGAAACTGAATTAAAGCGAGGAACGAAAAATTTGGTGTGGCCGGCCCAAGATTTCCCCACTGCATCCATGTTAGGCGGAGTATTCTGTTACGTAACGTGTAGGATGGAAGAGGGAGTCAGGATGCATGCGCAGGGGAAACGTCAGTTTATTAGGAATGCTTTATTCAAAAATAAAGGAACAACAAAAAGGAGGCAATAATCCAGAGAGATAATACTTAGCAAACGAGGCAGTAATCCAAAGGCAGTCATCCAAAAGGCATTAATCCAAAGGCAGAAAACAAAACAAAGGGGAAAACACGCGAGGCAAGGAGGTGGTTTGGGAACCACGAACAAAGAGATACGGACAAAGAACTATGAACTACGAACAACGAGCTTGAAACAATTCTAAACTAATATATTCTACTTTAAACTAATACTCCGCAAGGAAGCGGAAACAGAGCGGGGTTTAAATACACAGACACAAATTAGAGACACCTGAAACTCATAATCTCAATGAATGAACATGAACCAATAACAGAACGGGGACAGAGACATGATGTAAACCAAGGGACCAATAAACATAAAGAGGCGGAGACATGACACAAACCAAAACACAAACGCAAATGGCAAAACACAGGAGGCGGAGACATGACGTGAATGAAAACAGAAGCACATGGCACAGTAAACAAAACCAGTTCATGAATGAGTCCGCAGGGTTATTATGAATAGCGCTGGAATGCGCTCAGTGGAATGCGGAAGTATGCTGCTTCGCTAGCCTGCGCTAGCTTAGTAGCGAGAAAGAGAGGGAACCTAACACTATTAATAAAGTTGATACACTTTTCAGAATTTTCAGAATTAAAATGAACAAACAAACAAACAAAAAAAACAGATCAGTCATGTGGAAAAAGTAAGTACACCCCTACATTTATCATACCTTTAAGTCCATATAATTTGAATCAGGTGTTCAAGATTGGGTGCCGGTGATAGTGTCTGGTGTTCCCTTTGTTATGGAGGTGTGTGGTGTCATCATGCCAAGATCTAAAGAGTTATATAAGACCTTCAGAAAAAAGATTGTGGATGCCCATGAGTCTGACAAGAGATCTTAAAAAGATCTCCAATTTATTTGAAATACATCATTCCACTGTAAGGAAAATAATCTACAGATTTCAAACGACCAAGAGCAGACCATATGATTCAAAAAATCATCTCCAAGAACCCCAAAATTGCTAGTAAGTCTTGCAAATTTTGGTGTCAAAGTGCATGCTTCTACAATCAGAAAGAGATTGCACAAATTTGACCTGCATGGGAGGCATGCCAGGAAAAAAACTTTCATTAAAAACATTAGAGCAAGACTACAGTTTGCCAAAGAAACATATAGGCAAAGACCAGGCCTTTTAGAATAATGTGCTTTGGACAGACGAGTTGTTTGGCCACAGTAACAGTATTGTTATGTTATGGTTTGGGGTTGCTTCGCTGCTTCAGGGACTGGACAGCTTGCATTCATTGATTCAACTATGAATCCTGCATCATATGCTTGAAGTTAATGTGAGGCCATCTGTCTGAAAGTTGAAGTTGAACTGAAAGTAGACCTTTGAACAGGATAATGATCTTAAGCACACTAGCAAATCCACCAAGGAATGGCTCAAAAAGAAGAAATTGAGGGTTATGGAACGGCCTAGTCGAAGCCTGGATTTCAATTCCACTGAAATGTTGTGGAGGGATTTGAAACGGGCAGTACATGCAAGAAAAACCTCAAACATCTTACAACTGAAAGAATATTGCATGGAGGAGTGGTCAAAAATTCCATGTCAAAGACTGGTGGACAATTATGCAAAATGTCTACAAGAAGTTATTTCTGCTAAAGGGGGGCAATACTAGCTTCTGAGGCCAAGGGTGTACTATTTTCACAGAAGAATATCACATCTTGTCATGATCCATCCAGGAGCCCATGTATTTTCCTGTTTTTCCCCTTCCCCATGTTTCCAGTGTTTTCTCTCCCTTGTGTTTCTGTTTGTGTGTGTGTGTCTGGGCGTGGCACTCCACTTCTCAGGCTTTTGTATTGAATCATCATCCCAGCTCCTCATCAGCTCGTCAGTCAGCAGCGTATATATACCTTGGTTCTTCAGCCACTCTTCGCCAGATTGTTCCGGGTTCCAGTGTGGTACACTTCTGGCTCTATTCGCGGTTACTTTCTGTGTCATTGTTTAGCGTTTTCCCTTGTTGTGTTAGCCTGTGCTCACTCTTATTCCAGGTCGATTACTCATGCTGCCTGTCTGCTCACTTTCGGCTCACTTCCTGCTACGCCCAGCCCCCCCTTGACTCCTTCATGGCTCACCTGATCTGCACTCAGCTCTCATGCCGATGACCCGAGTTCGAATCCCAACCTCAACCACTCTAATTCAACTCACCTTTCTCACACACCCTCACTCCCTCCCCTCGTTTCTGTGTTCATAACACATCTATTAATATTTCTGTTGAATAAATGATTGAAAAAGCTACTTTTCCTTGTGATTTTGTTCAAGTATATCAGCTTTATTAATAGGCACTGTTTCAAAGATGATCAAATGCTTGCTTGTCCAAATATGTTAAAAAAGCCAACAATTTCCATCGGGTATACTTATTTTATCTTATTTATATTATGCAGAATATATTGGTATGTATGCTATGTGTGCCTAGATAGTATAGATAGTATGTAAGTAAAGTGCAGATCCTAACTCTAAACACTGGAATATGTGCAGTCACAGTATGTGAACAAGAATGCAAGATGTAGTAAAATAAATAGTAGCTGTGTGAAGTTATGTGTGAGCAGTCCACTGTAAACATAGGAGAGTTTAAAAAGCATATGAAGCAGCAGTACAAAAAATTACAATTCAATTAGATGTAGTAGTATATGTAGTAAATATGTACAGTGCTGTGAAAAAGTATTTGCCCCATCCTGAAAGTGACATGTGAAGGCCAATGTATGGTAACCCATACTTGGAATTTGTCCTCTGCATTTAACCCATCCAAGTTAGTGCACACACATTAGGAGTTGTGAGTAGTGAACACACACACTACAAACCGTGAACACACCCGGAGTAGTGAGCAGCCATTTTTGCTGCGGCGCCCGGGGAGCAGTTGAGGGTTAAGGGCCTTGCTCAAGTGCCCAACAGTGGCAGCTTGGCGGTGCTGGGATTTGAACTCACGACCTTCCGATCGGTAGCCCAACTTCTTAACCACTGAGCTCAATTTCTTCTGTTTTTGTGCATGTCTCATACTAAATTGTTTCAGAAATTAAAACAAAATCCAAGATAAATCAAAGGCACAAAATGCAGTTTTTAAAATGATATAATTTATTGAAGCAAAAAAAGTTATCAAATACCAACTGGGCCTGTGTGAAAATGTATTTGATCCCATACTTATTCCCCAAATCTATGAAACTGCATTCATAATGTGGTTCAGCTGGAATAGATGCAATCAAGCCTGATTACTGTAAACCCTGTTCAATCAAATCAACACTTAAATAGAACTTTTTCAACAGCATGAAGTTGGTTAAAAGGTCTTACCCAGTAACACACTATGCCAAAATTGAATGAAATTCCAGAAATGATGAGGAAGAAGATGATTGAAATACATCAGTCTGGGAAGGGTTACAAAGCTATTTCAAAGGCTCTGGGACTCCAAAGGACCACAGTGAGAGCCATTATCTCCAAATGGAAAAACTAAGCACAGTAATGAACCTTCCCCAGAAGTGGCCGACCTTCCAAAATTCCTCCAAGAGCAACTACTCATCCAGCAAGTCACAAAAGAGCCAAGGACATCATAGAACCTACAGGCTTCTCTTGCATCAAATAAAGGTCACTGTTCATGACTCCACTATAAGAAAGACTCTGGGCAAAAATGGCATCCATGGAAGAGTGGTGAGGTGAAAACCACTGCTAACCCAGAAGAACATTAAGGCTCATCTGAATTTTGCCAAAACACACCTTGATGTTGGTCAAACCTTTTGGGAGAATGTTCTGTGGATTGATGAGTTGAAAGTGGAAATGTTTGGAAGACAGGGGTCCTGTTACATCTGCATAAACCAAACACCAAATTCCACAAAAAGAACATCATACCTATGGTCAAGCATGGTGGTGGAAGTGTGATGGTGTGGGGATGCTTTGCTGCTTCAGGGCTTGAACAACTTGCAATAATTGAGGGTAACATGAATTCTGCTCTCTACCAGAAAATCCTAAAGGAGAATGTCCGGTCTTCGGTCCGTAAGTTGAAACTCAAGCGCAACTGGATTATGCAGAAAGATAATGATCCAAAGCATAGGAGTAAGTCCTAGCTTTAAGGTAAGTGAAAGACTGATCTCCAGTTATCGGAAGTGTTTGGTTGCAGTTATTGCTGCTAAAGGTGGCACAACCAGATTTTAAGTTTAAGGGGGCAATTAGTTTTTCACATTGGTGATAGGTGTTGGATAACTTTTTTTTTTTTTGCTTCAATAAAAAAATAATAAATGAAAACTGTATTGTGTGTTTACTCAGGTTGCCTTTGTTTTATGTTATATTTCATTTGAAGGTCTAAAACGATTTAGTATTAGACAGACACAAAAACAAAAGAAATCAGGATGGGGGCAAATAATTTTTCCTGTCCTTGAGATGTCAGTGAGGTGACCGGTGTGCGGGAGGTAGTGAGGCATGAATGACAAAGTGGTAATGAGTAATGACTGGATTACAGGTTATTTTGGATCCTGATGGCCTGCGTATAGAAACTGTTCTTCAGCCTGCTGAGTCTGGATTGAATGCTGAGGTACCATCTGCCTGATGGCAGTCTGGTCAACAGTCAGTGCGCTGTCTGTGATTGCGGTCTGTGGTGATCTTACGAGCCTTCCTCAGACATTGTGTGTGGAAGATGTCCTGTAAGGCTGGGAGTTTGTTGCCAATAATGAATTCAACAAATAAATAACCTTAAGTGAAAAACACAACATATTTCAATATGTAGTTATTTTTTTCTCCCAAAAAGTAAACCAACATTCAGAAAAAATAAGTACACCCTTCCTACTTCTATAGTCATTAAGAGAGTAAGCAGCAAGGCGTTACTAATGAAATGCACAAGATAATTGTTCTGGAACACTCAGGTGTGTGTCTACATCATGACAAAAAGAAAGGACATCAGCCATGATTTCAATGAAGCAATTGTTGCAGCTCATCAATCTGTGAAGGGTTTAAAGATCATCTCCAAGCAATGTGAAATTCACCATTCTACACTGAGAAGGATTGTTTACAAATGAACAGCCTTCAAGACAGTTTCCAAGCCTTCCAAGAGTGACAGTGGCATGCACAGACACTATCTGGGGCAGGGGCAGAAGGACAAAAAAGGGCAATTAAAAAAAAATTAAATAAAAAAATAATTATTGCTTTAATGTACAACCCCACTTCCAAAAAAGTTGGGACACTATGTAAAATGTAAATAAAAGCAGAATGCAATGATTTGCAAATCTCATAAACCCATATGTTATTCACAATAGAACATAAACATATCAAATGTTTCAACTGAGAAAAAAATAAGGTAATTTTGAATTTGATGGCCACAACACGTTTCAAAAATGTTGGGACAGGTGCAACAAAAGGCTGGAAAAGTAAGTGTTACTAAAAAGAAACAGCTGGAGGAACATTTTGCAACTAATTAGTTTAATTGGCAACAGGTCAGTAACATGTTTGGGTATAAAAAGAGTATCTTAGAGAGGCAGAGTCTCTCAGAAGTAAAGATGGGCAGAGGTTCACCAATCTCCCTCAGGCGGCACTGCCTTAAAAGCAGGCATGATTCTGTAATGGAAATCACTGCATGGGCTCAGAAACACCTCCAGAACTCATTGTCTGTGAACACAGTTCACCGTGTCATTCACAAATGCTGGTTAAAGCTCTATCATGCACAGAAGAAGCCATATGTGAACATGATCCAGAAATGCCACCGTCTTCTCTGGGCCAAAGCTCATTTAAAATGTACTGAGGCAAAGTGGAAAACTGTTCTGTGGTCAGACGAATCGAAATTTGAAATTCTTCTTGGAAACCATGGACACCGCGTCCTCTGGACTAAAGAAGAGAGGGACCATCCGGCTTTTTTAACAGCGCTGAGTTCAAAAGCCTGCATCTCTGATGGTATGGGGGTCCATTAGTGCCTATGGAATGGGCAGCTTGCACATCTGGAAAGGCACCATCAATGCTGAAAGGTATATACAGGTTTTAGAGCAACAGACGCTTCCATCCAGATTCCATCCCATCTTTACTTCTGAGAGACTCTGCCTCTCTAAGATACTCTTTTTATACCCAGTCATGTTACTGACCTGCTGCCAATTCAACTAATTAGTTGCAAAATGTTCTATGTTTTCTATGTTCTATTGTGAATATCATATGGGTTTATGAGATTTGCAAATCATTGCATTCGGTTTTATATATATATATATATATATATATATATATATATATATATATATATATATATATATATATATATATATATATATATATAATTTTATTTTTTACAGTATTTAAACATGTAATTATTTATTAAATAAATCACCAGTAGTAGTAGTAGTAGCAATAATAATAATAATAATAATAATAATAATAATACCTTTTGTTTATAGGCACCTTTCAAGACACTCAAGGACACCTTACAACATAGAGGCAAATCAATAAAATACAAAGCAAACATACAATTATATAAAAAGAATCAATCAATTAAATCTTTTTGTATCCTGTTCCTGGTCTGTGAAGGGCGATGATGTCTTCTCTTATCTTTTTGGACCATTCTTTTGCCATATACATATCCATATTTTTAACATGCAGTCAAACGTGTTATTTGACTGCATGCAGGTATTTCATGTGTTCCAGCTCAAGTACACCTGGTGCAACTAATGAAGCCCTTGATTAGTTGCATCAGGGGTGCTTGAGACAACACGTTTTGCATATTTGTGCTGTTGTGAGGGATTCAATTCAGGGGGTTGAATAATTTTGAGACTGGAGAATTTGAATTTGTTTTTGAATTTGGGGAAACCACTTGAAGTGTTCTTTGTGCTGAGCTATGTCAATTGCTTTTGTTTGATTTGTTCATTGAAACAGCTGAAAGTCTGTAAATTTTAACAATAAACATGATTTGCTTTGGGGGTAGAATAATTTTGACTACAACTGTAGATAAAGAGGAGCCAAACTGTGAAGAGCTTTGTAGGTGAGCAACAAAATTTTGTAATGGACACGATAACAAACAGGAAGCCAGTGTAGTTGAAAAAGAATCGTTGTAATATGGTCAGAAGTGCGTGTATGGCTAACGATCCTTGCAGCTGAATTAACTGCAGTCGGTGAAGTTGTTTTTCAGGAACACCAAATAAAATCGAATTGCAGTAATCAATCCGTGATGCTACCAGAGCATGAATAAGGACTTAAGTACTACGTTGAGAAAGTGAAGAACGGAGTCTAGCAATATTACGTAAATGAAAAACTGCAGTACGTGAAATATTATTAATTTGAGAGCCAAAAGAATGCAAACCATCAAATATAACACCAAGGCTTTTCATTTGGGTGGAAATACTAACTGGGCAATTCTAAATAAGCAGAGTACAAGACAGTGTTTTAGATAAGGTAGACCTAGACTCAATAAGAATAACTTCACTTTTGTTAGTATTAAGCCTTAAGAAATTATTAGTCATCCATATGGTAATATCCTGCAAACATTTAGCAAGTTCAAAAGGGAGAGAGGAAATATTAGGTTTTGTAAATATGTACAACTGTGTATCATCTGTGTAAAAATGGAAATTCATGCAAAAAATATTATAAAGTAGGTAAAATATAAATGATGAATAAAAGCAGACCCAATACTGACCCCTGTGGAACACCGTGAGTAACTGATACTGGCTCTGATTGAACATTCTTAAGGCCCTTTGACACTGAGTGCGACGCGATAAAGCAAATCGCAGACGAACGGTGCTTTCACACTGAATGCAAAATGATTGATCACCTTAGGCTAATTCACGCCTGCACGATAGGTGGCGCTGACTGAGAATGCATTTTACACTAGGTGGCGCAACTCACTATACACCTGAACGGCCTATCGTCTTTGACCACTGAGAAGAAGAATCACTTAAATGCTGGAGCCTAGCACCACAAGCCACACAAACTGTTAAGAAGCACAGAAAAAGAAAGAAAATGGATTTCTCTTCCAGCAGCAGCAGCAAGGACTAGTTTGGTGTTTTATTAAATGAGGAAAGGAGAAACGAAAATTACAGCGTTATTGGGTACCCGTTTATTTGTGAAAGATAAATTTTATTAAAAAAAATTTTTTTTATTATCTTATCTTAAAATAAAAGTTTTTTTTTTTTTATAAAATCTAAAAGTATAAAAGATAAGATATACAGTATCTCATAAAAGTGAGTACACCCCTCACATTTTTGTAAATATTATATCTTTTCATGGGACAACACTGACGAAATGACACTTTGCTACAATGTAAAGTAGTGAGTGTACAGCTTGTATAACAGTGTAAATTTGCTGTCCCCTCAAAATAACTCAACACACAGCCATTAATGTCTAAACCGCTGGCAACAAAAGTGAGTGTAGGTCTACAATCTTGTCCCTGACATCCTTGGACAGCTCTTTGGTCTTGGCCATGGTGGAGAGTTTGGAATCTGATTGATCGATTGCTTCTGTGGACAGGTGTCTTTTTACAGGTAACGAGCTGAGATTAGGAGCACTCACAAGGGAGTGTTCCTAATCTCAGCTCGTTACCTGTATAAAAGGAGCACTCACAAGGCTCTCAGATGGAAGGCGTTCACTTAAAGGAGCCTTGTCGTGCTGCGATTGATCGTGTCCGGTGTGAATAGCTCCATAGGGATCTATTGTGTCAATTCAAGAGCATCATCGCATCAAACATTCGCGTCGCTTAATTGCGCTCAGTGTTGAAGGCCCTTTAATCTGTACAAACCGTTTTGTATCATTTACACAGAATGAAAACCAAAGAAGTGCATTATCAGTTACCCCAATACAAGCCATTGGATCTAACAATACTGAATAACTAATGGTATCAAAGGCAGCACTAATATCTAGAAGAATAAAAATAGACAGGAGGCCAGAGTCTGCTGCAAGGAGATCATTTGTGATTTTAACAAGAGCTGTTTCAGTACTATTTTTAGATCTAAAGCCCGACTGAAAAGGTTTGTAAACGTCATTACTTTGCGAATGTGATTCAAGTTGGGTTGCTACTGTTTTTTCAAGAATTTTTTTAAATAAAAGGAAGATTGGAAATGGGCCAATAATTATTTAGATCACTAGGATCTACACCGGTATTTTTAAGAATTGAAGTGATAGAAGCCCATTTTAATGATGAAGGAACAGTAGATAGTGAGTAATTTATTATAGCTGTAATAATAGGAGAAATTAAATGAATACAAGATTTAACCAAAACAGCAGGTAAAGAATCGAGTGGACAAGTAGAGGACTTAGACTTTATAATTCGTTTAGTAATATAATCCACTGAAGCAAGCTCAAAATTAGAAAGGGTATTTGCAGACCAACAGATTTGATTGTTTCCATTTTGATAACCACTAGACATTGAAACAGAGTTAAGTAGTTCTTGATGTATACTGTCAATTTTAGATCTCAAAAAAATTCAGAAAAAGATACAGTATCAAGAGGCTTCAACAGTTTAACAACAGTGCTAAACAAAATCTTTGTATTACTCTGTCCGGAGCCAATGATATTTGCATAAAAGGATGATTTAGCTGTATTAAGTGCAGACTTATATGAAACCAGATGCTCAGAGTACATCTGTTTATGCACTGCAAGACCAGTTCTTTTGCAAAGTCTCTCCAATCGATGACTTATGGCCTTTTGATGGCAAAGTTCAGGAGTATACCAAGGGGAAGAGTGAACAAATTATACAGTATGGTTTTTCACAGGAGCCACAGTGTCAAGTATTTGAGAAAAACTGTCATTATAAAAATTTATAAGCAGTATTTGTCTGTCTGTTGTGTTTTTAAATATTTTAATGACTTCCTCACGCTTGATTGAGAGTAGCAGTAGGTCAGAGAACTCTGAAGTCTAGATTTCACAAGTTTTAACTTTGAAAATGACCGTTCAACTGTAGATGTGGAGACAGGTAATGTGGCATATATTTTTAGGAGTTGAGAAAGACAGGGGAAAACAGTCCCAGGCAGTTTAGGCACTTGAGCATTTCCTGGACATTGCTTTTGGGCAAGGAGTAGGATGCATGAAACACAAGTTCTGTGAAGACCTAAGAGATGATAATCAGTGTTGGGGGTAACAAGTTACAAGTAACTCACATTACGCAATCAGATTACTTTTTTAAAGTAAGGAGTAAAGTAACGCATTACTTTATAAATTTACACATTAATATATGAGTTACTTTTAAAAAAAAAAAAAGTAATGTGAGTTACTTTTCAGTTTAATTAATTTGTATTAACATTTTTTAAAGTACTGAATTAAAATTCTGAATTAAAATGAACGTAGTCACATAGACTCGCGCACACATGCGTGCGCGGGAACAGAAGCTAGTCAGATACGGAGATGGCAGGCCAGCTCTTTACATTTCTGCGATGGAAGAATTCTCATTATTTTGAAATCATCGAAGAAAAGGAGAAGGGAATAATCGTTAAGTGTAGATTATGTCCAGGTGAAAAACACTTGTCGACTGCAAAAAACACTACTTCAAATAAAAAAAAAAAAACACATCTGCATTCAAAGCACAGCACTACAGAGTTGGTTGAGAGAGAGCCGAATGACACCTGCACCCCGCCTCATGCTAAACAACAAAAGCTTGATTTCAGTTCACGTTCACCACCAGGTAAAACAATTAATTCGACTGAACTCAACAAATTGGTTGCTGCATTTATTGTTGAGGAGATGCAGCCACTCTCCACTGTGGAAGTGCCTACATTTTGTAATATCATCAGCAAAATCCCTGTGACGGGGAAAAAGACGGGGGTGTGCTGCCCAATTGCAAAACCTTTACAAGCTTTTAGGACAAGGCATAAATGGAAATGGAGACAGACCTAAAGAAAACTTTTGCCGACCTCGAATATGTCTCCATCACTGCATATCTATGGACTGCTCAGAATAAAAGTTTTTTGGGAATCACTGTACACTGGATTGATCCTGCTACTCTGCATTGCCAAAAACCTGCAATCGCCTGCAGATGATTTCGTGGGAGACACATGTATGATGCCATCGCAGCAGAGAAAGAACACATTCATAACTCATTTGCTCTTTGTGGCAAGATAACTGCCACTGTTGTTATTATTATTATTATTATTATTATTAAACAGATAACTGCCACTGTCACAGACAATGGCACCAACTTTGTAAAAGCATTCAGAATGTTTCAAGCAGATGATGATGAAGCATGGAATAATAAAAATGAGGTCATCTTTATGGATTTGCATGAAGTTTCATGGGATGACAGTGAGACCAGCAAAAGATATGCTCTCCCTCCACATCACCGATGTGCATTCCACACCCTTAATCTTATATGCATGAACGACGTAGTTAAATTTTTGACAGTGAAGGTAGATTGGAAAGCAGTATACATGAGTGCAACTGGAAAGTGTTCAGCCTTGTGGTCAAAAGTTAGTCGATCAACTGTGGCATCAGAATAAACTAGAAGAAATGGATTCTAATTTCATAATGACTTTAGGAAGCTTATATTGCACTCTTCATTATCACAACGGACAGTGAATTTATTTTATGTAATTTTATTTAAAAATAAACCTAAATTGCAATCTCTAGGCCATAGCCTACCCACACAAAAAGTACAAAAGCAGCAAAACACATTACTTTCAACTTTCAATAAAAAGAGTTGTGCAATAGGTGATATAACCTATAATGTTAAGAGATCTTTTGTATGGCATACATAGCTCTAGGGGTCAGGAAATATTCTAAGTGCTCAGAATATAATAATAGTCTTAATGTGTTGTTAAAAGAAAATTAAGGTGTATGTTATATAGGCCGTTGTTGAATACATTACTGCATTAAACACTAATGCAAAAAAGAACTTCTCAGTCAAAAAACACCTGCAAGGCCTGGAGCCTCAGCCAGGTAAGGAAAAGTAATACAAAAGTAACGTAACGCATTACTTTCCATAAGAAGTAACTAAGTAACGCACTTAGGGAGTAACTCAATATTGTAATGCATTACTTTTAAAAGTAACTTTCCCCAACACTGATGATAATATTACTAAATATATTTACTTTTATTTTACCAAACATAACAGTGAAAATCAGTGAAACAGTGAAAAACAAGAAGGTAATCTTGTTGAATTCATGTTGTACTCTTTGTATTATATGGATGAAAGTGCTAGCTATCATGAAATCAATCAATATGAATGCCTTACACGTTAGAGAGTTGGACTTGGACCTAGATTTACCTTTCCCCCCAGAACAATATCCTTTGTAGTGATGAGACCAAGATGAAAATGTTTGGTCATCATGCACAACGCCATGTTTGGCAAAAAAAACCAAATACAGCATATCACCACAAACACCACATACCAGCTGTCAAGTATGGTGGAGGAGGGGTGATGATTTGGGCTTGTTTTGCCACAGTACCTGGGAAACTTGCATTCATTGAGACAACAATGAACTCCACTTTATATACCAGAATATACTTGAGACAAATGTGAGGCCATCTGACCAACTTAAGCTGTGCCGAAATCGGGTCATGCAAAAGGACAATAATTCCAAGCACACCAGCAAAGCCTGCAGAACCAGGTCCTCATTTAAAAGCAATTTATTAGTATTAGATTACATTCACTAAGTAGTCTCTCGATTTAGATTTACTCAAAGGAAATGATTGTTTTTAAGAATAAAATAATTAGATTTTACTCCAAACATTTTAAATAACATTAACACAAATAACTGCCACAAAAATTCCACAAAGACTCAATTCTGTTAATTCAACTTGAAATTCTATATTTTTGTAGAATCTAATCTAATCTATGATCTAATGGACCACTGACTCATATTTTATAATGTAGGTTATGTTTGATTCTTGATGGACTTTTATTATTAAATTTTATCGCAGTCTTTTACTGTGTTTAGTCGGGTGTATGTGAGAGAACCTGGAAACGCCATGGAAGGAAAAAGACAAGCAAGCATTGAGAACCCATCAGTTTCAGCTTCTGTATAAATTACTTACCAGATAACACATAAACAAAGAAACACACTCAAATTGCTTGAGTTTACAAAAGTCATTTTAAGATTTGTTCCTGAGACTAATGTGATATTGTCACGTGAGGGATGAGGCAGACAGATGCAAATGCAGGTAGATATCCTTTAATAATAACCAGGCAGATAAATCCAAATCGTAAGCAAAAATTGTAATCCAGAAACATGCAAAAGGTCAGGCAATGAAAAAACGTCAAATGTCAGAGGCAAAGCAAAAATCAAAAACACTACGCAGAACAGGTTCAATAATGTGAACACGAGCAGAGAGATATAAAGGCTTGGTATCATCGCAAACAAGGAATGGAGCGTATACTTCACAAAGAGTGTGTGTACCGAAAGTCCTTTTAACTGTGATTGTGCTGTGACTGGGATTCAGGTGTGCATGATCAGGATGAAGGTGAACGTGAATGTGTCAGTGTGAGTGTTCTGGGAGTTGCAGTCTGTGGCGGCCACGTTTGTAGGCCGCAGTGCAGGTTGGGAAACAGAGTTCGTGGCGTGAGTAGTCCTAACAGATATAATCAAGCTGACATTGTAATTGAGTTTGAAGTCTTATGTGTTTTTTCATTTATGAATTTACCATATTTATAAAGCATTAATTATTCCCAGGAAAATTATCCTACCCCAGACTGCACTGGATGCAGCATTGGAGAGGGATTTTGATCTGCAGGGTTATGTCTTTGAGGCAGCCCCAGAGCAGCTCAGGGCACCTAGAGTTGTGCGGGTGGGACTCATCCAGAACAAGATCATTCTTCCCACTGATGCTCCTGTACTTGACCAAGTAAGACAGAAGTAGCCTAACCATATTTTAGTATCACTCTCTCACTCTGGCAACCTAATGTCTTAAAGGGGTCATATCATGATTTTTAATGTTTTCCTTTTGTTTGGGTGTGTAATGTATCTGTTTGTGCATGTATAAGCTCTACAAAGTCCCAAAGCTCAGTCTCCCCCAAAGGGATTTATTTTATCTAACAGAGAGCACTGCTCCAGACCTGCCCAAAACATGTCGTTCGAAGTCCAGATTTACTTCCGTAATTTCTCTACGTCACAAAGTGCACCATCAGCATAATTGCCAAAGGCAGGCGCGAAGAAAGAAGGTGAGGCTTCAGTGAATTCAGGCACCGTGTCGTGGAGACGCTGTGTGTTTCGGTGCAAAAGCAAAACCTCTTCGTTTAGCCTTCCAAAATTGGACGAAATCAGTGGCTACTGTTTATTTATAACACTGTTCCTGAGCAGTACAAACCGAACGTTTGCTTGTGCACAGCGCATTTTACGGAGGACAGCTTCCTGAGCCTGTGAGAGTACAAGGCAGGCTCACACAATCGTATCTGAAAGGTAAGAGAGATATAAAATAAAAACTTACCACTGTGAAACGTTCTGCTCAAGTCGTGTTTGCAAACTTGCTTCCGCTTGATCATCCGCATTTTCTAAATATGACTCAGGCTCGAACTGATACGGTAAAACCGATGACATGTTGCCTAGGAGCTTAGATTTGCTTTAGAAGCTTTGGAGGCTAAAGCTAACACAAGGGGCGTTACATTTCTGACACACTCGTGAGGCTTTTGGCCAATCAAAACGCAACGGGTCAGCTGGCCAATCAGAGCACTCTGGGTTTTTTGGAAGGAGGGGCTTTGGAGAAATCGGAGCTTTTCAGGCAGCCTGGGAATAGAGGTACAAATTAATGTACATTATTTGACAAATAATGCATTTTGTGAACATTAAAGCATGGTAACCTATTTTATTACACCCAATAAACAAAATAATTAACGTTTAAAAACGTTTAAAAATCATGATATGACCCCTTTAATAAGTGTCATGTTCTTGCATCTAAGTTCCTCATGGTTGGTATACTTTCTAATATATTATGGAGTTATCCATTACACTATTAACTGATTGTCTAAACTTCTTTTGTAGATTACAGCTCTGCACAAGCGAGTGGGTGAGATAGTGGAGGTCGCTGCTATTTGTGGTGTCAATATAGTCTGCTTACAAGAAGCCTGGAGTGAGTACCTATAAAAACACTGCTTATACAATATAAGTGTGTATATAACAATATATAAGTGTGGTAAAAGTATTTTGCAATGTGTAAAAGCAATACATAGTATCTACTTGGAATGCCTGCTTTTGAGGCTGAAATGTTTTTGAAATGTTAAAAGGTGAATAGTTTCCTTAAAGCTGCTTTGGGACAATGTCCATTGTTAAAAGCGCTATACAAATAAAACTGAATTGAATAGTCTTCTCTCTGACTTTTTTGAACATTTGATGCTATTCTGTTACATGTAGATAGTGACTTGTCAGTGTAAATATTATTAAATAAAATTTTAAATACTGAGGTCAGTGTCAAAAACATGACTCTGGGTGGATGTAAATATAATGCCCAACTCACAGATATTTGTGAGTTTCTGGACTTTATACTGAGGTCTGATGAGGCGGGTCAGGCGTCCTGCCTCTCCTTCAGTGGTGCTGATTGGTCAGTGTTCAAAGGGAAGTCCTGGGGTGGAATTCCAATTCCTATTCATACCCAGCTTTCTGCATGTTCATGAAATGCCTAGATCATGAAACTGTTGTGTTATGCATTCACAGAACTCCTATATGAAAAAAAGATGGTTATGAATGTTCTGAACAATTTTCAGATTTAATGTGTTTTCAAAAGTTTTTTTTTGGTCATCTAACACCAGAGGTATGGATCTTTCTGTTCCTTTGTTTTCTGCAAGTCCACTGGCGTTTTATGCTTATTTAAAAACAGTCCACAGCCAACAAAATCTTGTTTTAAAGAAAATAATCTTACTTTAGAGTTCTTAGAGTTACTCTGGGAACTACAAACATTTGCTATGGCAAAGAGGAATTTTTAATGCAGACAGTGTTAGACCTACAGTGTCGATTTATTTATTTAATGTACAGAACCATTTCTGTTTTCTACAGAAGTCCAAAAAGGTTATGAGTTGTTTTTTTTTTTCCCCTTGTGTTCGGAAGATAACAAAGGTTGTTTTCTCAAGATCACAACTTATGTGGCTCAACTGCTGTGGCTCAGGTGGTACAGCAGTTTGTCCACTAATCGTAGGGTTGGCGGTTTGATTCCCGGCCCACATGCCTTCACATGCCGAAGTGTCCTTGGGCAAGACGCTGAACCCCAAGTTGCTCCCGATGGCAGGCTAGTGCCTTGTGTGTGAATGGGTGAATGAGAAACAGTGTAAAGCACTTTGTAGAACTGCTAAGATTAAAAGCTGCTATATAAGTGCAGACCATTTAACATTTTTCTTATGTTATTGAAATGAATGATTAAATATACATGCTGTACAGTATGGATGAGCGCATCCATTTTTATTTTAATCAGCAACTGACACAAGAAGAAATAGCTGGCACAGTGGTATAAATTTATAAATAAATTTAAATTCATACATTTTAAATTTATAAATTTCAAATGTAACATTTTATAAATTTAAAATCTATACCCCGAATTTGTATATTTCTGTAAAGCTGCTTTGTGACAATGTCCATTGTCAAAAGCTCTATGCAAATAAAATTGTATTGTATTGTATTGTTTTGTATTGAATTGAATTGGTAGAACTGCTGCCTTATAGTTCCAAGGTCCTGGGTTTGATTCTGAGCTTAGGTGACTGTGTTTACTTTTGTCCTGCTGGAAGATCCAGCCACGGCCCATTTGAAGGTTTCTGGCAGAGGCAGTCAGGTTTTCATTTAATATCTGTTAATATTTGATAGCGTCCATGATGCCATGTGTCCAGGTCCTCTGGCAGAAAAACAGCCCCAAAACATTAAAGAGCCACCACCATATTTAACAGTGGGCATGAGGTACTTCTCCATATGGCTACCTCTCTGTGTGTGCCAAAACTACCTCTGGTGTTTATTGCCAAAAAGCTCTATTTTGGTTTCATCTGACCACAGAACCCGATCCCATTTGAAGTTCCAGTAGTGTCTGACAAACTGAAGACGCTTGAGTTTGTTTTTGGATGAGAGTAGAGGCTTTTTTCTTGAAATCCTTCCAAACAACTTGTGGTGATGTAGGTGACTTCGAATTGTAGTTTTGGTGACTTTCTGACCCCAAGACACAACTAACTTCTGCATTTCTCCAGCTGTGATCCTTGGAGATTTTTTGGCCACTTGAACCATCCTCTTCACAGTGTGTTGAGACAATATAGACACACGTCCAATTCCAGGTTGATTCATAACATTTCCAGTTGACTGGAACTTCTTAATTATTGCCCTGATGGTGGAAATGGGCATTTTCTATGCTTTTGCTATATTCTTGTAGCAAAAAGCTCGAAGCTCGACAACATTTTGCCATGAATTACTAAGGGAATTTGGCCTATGTGTACCTCATTTCTATACCCCTGTGAAACATGGGGTAATGGTTGAACAATTTCTTGTTCCTAGTCACCCAGGTGTACTAAAAAATGTTAAAAATCAGTGGGAATATACTTCAAATATATTTTTGTAAGAGTCAGAGTCTAGTGCACATCACTGAGCTTGGCTGTCCTTGACCCCATCCCCACTCAGTGGAACAAAGGTGGTCCACTATAGTACACAGGAACACATCACAAGACCTGCATTTGTAAATAGTCTTGCTGTACTTCTTCCTTTGAAGGCAGAGTACACAGTGTATTCTCCCAGCTGAGGCTTTGTCTCTCTTGGCAGAGATTGAGGTGTTCACAATTGTCACTGGATAGCATCGATTTCATCGATGGCCAGGTTCTGGTGAGGCTGGTAGTATACCCTGCATGTCAATAAAAGCTGCTTCCTGATGGGCTTTATATAAAAGAGCCAATCATAACCAGTGGAGCCTTTTAGCCAGTTATTCTGCTCATCATCTTTGATGTTGCTCATGTACAGGTTCCAGAATATTGCCTCAAATTTGTAGAATATAGAGACAAAAGAGACAAAAGAGACAAAACTAACTTGAAACAGACTAGAACCACTAACTAGAAATATATTTATTGTGTTGGTTTACTTAGTGCCCCCCCCCCCCCCCTCTCTCTCTCTCTCTCTCTCTCTCTCTCTATATATATATATATATATTATATATATATATATATATATATATATATATATATATATATATATATATATATATATATGTATATACTGTATTATTATTATTAGTTTCATTACTTTCTTAATTTATCAAGTCATAATGAAAAAAAATTGAATCTTGTTTAAACCTGTGTGACAATTTAAAATTATTGTGTGACATTAAAATTGTTGTGTAAAAAAAGAGAAAAAAAACATACAACCCCAATTCCAAAAAACTTGGGACGCTGTGTAAAATGTAAATAAAAACAGAATGCAATGATTTGCAAATCTTATTCACAATGGAACATAGAAAACATATCAAATGTTTAAACTGAGGAAATGTACCATTTTAAGAAAAAAAAAAAAGGTAATTTTGAATTTGATGGCTGCAACACGTCTCAAAAAAGTTGGGACGGGGCAACAAAAGAGCTGGAAAAGTAAGTGTTACTAAAAAGAGACAATTGGAGGAACATTTTGTAACTAATTAGGTTAATTGACAACAGATCAGTAACATGATTGGGTATAAAAAGAGTATCTTAGAGAGGCAGAGTCTCTCAGAAGTAAAGATGGGATGGAATCTGGATGAAAGCATATGTTGCTCTAAAACCTGTATATACCTTTCAGCATTGATGGTGCCTTTCCAGATGTGCAAGCTGCCCATCTGTTTTTATTTGGGGTTAATCAGAATAATTTAATTGATGACAACTGTATAATAATTACTTTTGAACATGAGATTGAACACAGCTATATCCCCAAGGGTGTGCACACTTATGCAACCAGGTTATTGTAGCTTTTTATTTGTCATTTTCCCCTAAAATATTTCTGATTGTTTTTCACTTAATTTTTATACTTTGTTTACCTCAATTCCACATTGAGGTTGGGAAACGTTCTGACATAATTTATCTTGGATTAATTTTTTTTACATCACAAAAACTTT
Source organism: Cranoglanis bouderius (assembly GCA_023630585.1). Taxonomy (NCBI): domain Eukaryota; kingdom Metazoa; phylum Chordata; class Actinopteri; order Siluriformes; family Cranoglanididae; genus Cranoglanis; species Cranoglanis bouderius. Next base: position 1,767,485 of record CM042556.1, on the reverse strand, counting down.
TAACAAGGGTATGTAGACTTTTTTACATCCACTATAAATACATATAGCGTAATGTTAAAACCACTGACAGTTGAAGTGAATAACATTGAGTATCTCATTACAATGCACCTGTCAAGGGGTGGGATATATTAGGCAGCAAGTGAACAGTCTGTTTTTGAAGATGATGTGTTGGAAGCAGGAAAAATGGGCAAGCATAAGGATCTGAGCGGCTTTGACAAAGACCAAATTGTGATGGCTAGATGAGTGGGTAAAAGCATTCATCCTGGCATTCATGTGGATGTTACTTTGATACGTACCACCTACCTAAACATTGACGCAGACCAAGTACACCCCTTCATGTCAACGGTATTCCCTCATGGCAGTGGTCCCTTTCAGCAGTATAATGTGCCCTTCCACACTGCAAAAATATTAGGCAGGTGGTTTTAATTAAGCTGTTTTGTGAAGTCCATGCCTCGACAGGTCAAAGCTGTTTTGGAGGCACAAGGGGTCCTACACAATATTTGTGTATTAATATATATATATATATATATATACACACACACACACACACACACCATAAGATTGGTTTGTGTTTTTGCCCACAGCAATGCCTTTTGCCTTCTGCACCAGAGAGAGGGAGCCGTGGACAGAGTTTGCAGAGTCTGCAGAAGATGGCTTCACCACTCACTTCTGCCAAGAGGTCTATTTATGTCTCTAATATTTCTCAGCCTTAGGTAAAGAGGTTGACCACTGTTATGGTAACATTCGGGCATTTTTAATTATGTACCTCCAGTGGAAATAACTGAATAATGACATTATCCAACCCACTCATAGAAAAACTGTTTGAGCTATTTGCTGCACCATCTATATTATGAATAACAATGTTCTGTCGCAATCACATGAACTGGTGGTTTTAATGAACTGGCTTGCAAATCACATGGTAACATAGAACAGACTTTCCCCCTATACATGATACCTGCTCATTCATCTGTACTCTTTTGCAGTCTTTTTTTTTCTAGTTTTTTTTCTCAGTATTCAGAGGGGCCTTGTACTTTTTGTGTTCATTCATTATTCTATTTTTAAACTGAAGTGAAAAACCAAAACCGAGTGATTATGATTTTTAAAAAATTCTATAATCAACATGTTAATGAATAATAGTTCCTTTTTCAAAATATTTGAAAATGTAATTTCAATAGTTTCTTTTCTCTTTGTTACATATTAAACTAAAATCATAAAATAAAATACAACAATGAAACTGTAATAATGAAAAATATTGATTCTACTAATTTTAAAGGGTGCTTCTCTGGACTATGCTGTCATAACCTGGAAGAAATTTTGATCCTTATCCTGGGCTAGACCTTTCTGGTGAAAATATGAATGCCCACAGTTTTGGCTTCATTGAGCCATATTCTAGTGTCTATGAAGATATGTTTTTTTTCCTTGAGATCACAACTTATTTTTCTCATGATGTTGAAATGCATTATTAGGTATAATAATGTACATCAGGGATGAGCACATCCCTTTTTGGTCCCTCAGGGACCAGCATAAGAGAAAATAGCAGGTGTAGGGGAAGTGTTACTGTCTTGGAGTTGCGAGATTCTTGGTTTGAGCCTGAGTTCAGGTGACTTTTTGTTTGACTATGTTTTGCCCAAATTTCCCCCTTTGGGACTAGAGTGTCCATGATGGTAGTATGTGACCAGTTTCAGTGCCAATCAATCCGAGGGATCAGGACAGCTCTACGGTTATCACATGATGTTTGAGAGATGAAACCTAAATGCTTTGCAGCTCAGAAGACAAATGGTGATGAAAATCTTTGGAAATAGGATGTAATTACTGCAGAACCACCACTGTGCCACTGGCACTGGCCACAACAATGTAATGCTAGAATGCTACTGCTACGTGGTCTCGGAAGATAACTTTGTTATCGTGAGATCACGAGAAAAATACATTTTGATCTCAAGAAAACATTTGTTACCTTGAGATCACAAAAAACCTCATGGCTCCACTGAAATATGCAGGGGAGATTATCAGATCAGCTCAGAGGGGAAATTTTACTAACTTAATATTTTTTTATGCATTAGATATTACCTCCATAGCCACCGGCAATAATATCCTAAAGATAGTGAAAACACTATATTAAGAGCATGGTAACATGATTGGCAGCTTAAGACAAATTTTAAATATAGACACAAGACACTTGCTTTTAAAATCAGACGAGACTTTATTAAATTATTCTAATACACAGAAACTAATCTAACACATAAACACACACAAATGTCAGCAAAGAAGGGTTTTCAATGAAATCAAGATTCTAGCACTGTATGCTATTTCTCAGATCATGACCTGAATGAACCATCAACTTATCAGTTTAACCTCCGTTTAGAAGGGCTTTAAACTTTTTATTAAATGCACCAGTTCAGCAAGAATCTGGAGGTACTGTACTTACGTTTGCATTGTCTCTTTGGATGGGGATTCCCTCATTGCATCATCGCTCTGGAGGGGAGTCTGATGTGGATTAGTCAATGGTCTGGTCAGTTTTTGAGTGGCGTCTTGGGAGACCAATTAGGATGATGAATGGAATGAAGGCATACCAGCAGTGTCTTTTAGGTGGGTTGCAAAGCTTGGCGATGGTCCTTTGGCACGGTAATGACTGGAGTCGGGAGTCTTTGCAGGAACCAGTTGTTACAGACTTGGCTGAGGCTCAGAGCGAGCTGTCGTGGAAATCCAATAAGAATTTGAAGAGACAGAACTCAGGCAAAACACATTATTTTATTCTTAAGATTCTTAAGAACTGAGAAGCAATCTGAGAAGCACTTCTGCCGAGGCTCTATTAAAGAGAGTTTTTATAGGGTGTTCTGAGACATGACTTAATATCATAATCACATGCTTTTACAAAAACAGAATCACATTTATAAAAAACAGGATCTTCGAAAACTGCTTACATAGCAGAGAGGATACATAAATTAAAATAGACAATGAGTCGGTGCCCCTCGTATGTCAAAAATGGTACAACAGCAGAAACAACGTCAGGATGAAGTTTGGGTCACTCTATCTGGATCTCTCTATACTTAACATTGTTATAAGTAGAAAGCAGGAATAGAACAGCACTCATGCACTCATGATTTTTGGGTCAAACCATACAGAAGTTCACAGTTAGCACATTCTTACATTCTTAAGGTGAATACATGTTCAACTATTAGTTCAAGTGGCTTTATTGTCATTTCAACCATATACAGCTGGTACAGTACATGCAGAGCCAACAACCTGTGAGGTGAGGTTCTCCACCAGGTGAACACCAAGGAATTTCGTGTAGCGAATCTAGCTCAAATGGGTGAAATATATCTATAGCTCTAAACGAAGCATGTTCTGATTAGTTATGGATATAAATCGACCATGACAGGGAATGTTATATTAATTACTGTAGTCTAGCTTTAGAATTAAATGCGAAGCAGCTTGATCTGTTTGTCCGCCAAACTTACCAGGGCAGTCTTCATATTACTCTAAAAGAATAAATTATTCTTCTGGCCACGAAGCATAGTTTATTCTAAGTTAACAGAAATACAGCGCGTAGCGAAGAGCAACGTTAAAAGTGAACCTTGCCATGAGTAAAAACAGAGACGATCCAGCGTGATAACCATGGATTTTAATAACTACGTAAAAACTACTGATATACACAACTAGGTATAAACAAATAATACATATATATACAGGGTAAGTGAAAGAAACAAAGGGACAATGATGAAAATAACAGAATGGCAGAACACACAACAGTTTAAACTCGAGAATCAGCAATGAATTAAATTCACCTTCAACAGGGGCACTGGCTTAAAAGGACACCTCTATAGATCAATTAAAATTTATACTTGCATTAATTTTATGCCGTTCACGAGGGTCCTTGGTTCGTAGATTTAGCGAGGAGTTTGCTGAATCTTCCGCGTCGGTAGAGTCGGGGTGAACGGAGTTGGGTCTCGCCAAAGTAGAAAGTAGAAAGAAGAAAGAAAACGGTAATTGCCACGTGGTTTAATGAGACAAAGGAGAGTCCGGAGGAGTACCGGAAAGAGAAGGCAAAAGAGAGTAAGTCCGCGAGAGAGAGAGAGAAAAGTGAAGTCAAAGTAAAGACAAAGGAGAAAGTAAAGTAAGGAAGTAAAGTGTAGGTAAAGTGTAGGTAAAGAGAAGAAGGGTAAAAAGAAGAAGAGTAAGAAGAAGAAGTAAAAAGGAAGAAGTGAAAAGAAAGAAGTGAAAAGAAAAGAAGTATAGAGGAACACGTGTCACTGTCTTTTATGGACAATGCCAACGTGCACGCCTCTCTGAGCTGCTGGCGAATCCAGAGAGAGATGAGAAAGTTCTGGGGGGAGAACTTTCTTGGTCTGTCCCAGAGCGGGTCGCATGTTAAGGCGGGGTTTGTATTAAGTTTGGATTAGAATGAAATATGGAAAAGTATAGAATGATACATCCCATCGTCCTATAGTATGCATCATTAATTGACATATTACGAAACAATGATTTTGGTACCAAATTTTAAGGAGATTATGATATCTTGGACAGTGAAGGATCATTAGACATGGTTACAGACAACTTAAAATTAGCTTCTCGCTCAAACTATCTAAAATCACTACAGTTAGGTTATCTAGACACACAACACATGCATATATGAATACATTATAACTATCTAGAAATATGATTATATGCTACATTCAAGAGACATTTTCACTGTGTGCGCGTGAGTGTGTGTATGTCCAGAAGAGGGGGCTGGTGTTCTTCTAATGTCCCACCGGTCTTTGGTCACCTCAGGGTGACCTTTAGGGAGGACGTTTTCCTTGCTAGACCTGTGGGCTCCGATGTTAATCTATGTGGTTGTAAACAGAGATTAGATCAGAGATTTACAGGCCCTTGGTCGGAGTTTTGGTTGACCCCTGCTGATGAACCTAATCATGAAGTCTTCCAGACCTTCACACCCGTTAAGTCATGAAAGGTTTCTTTTATTGCAGGAGTAAGTCCTGTGTGGGTTCCAAAGAGTCTTTTGCATTCCAAAGGGCATCTGGCCGCAGGAGGCCTCTCGGGGTTACTCTCGGTCACCTGAGTGGTGAAACTTTTTTATGTTCCGTCTGGGTTAATTCAGAAATCAGTTTGGGCACCGTCATACTTTACATCGTGCTCTTAATGATCTCCATGGAGGAGCCGACGAAGTTCCATAGAGAGTGGTCGCTCTGTGCTCTCCTGAAGTCAACAACTATCTCTTTTGTTTTGTCCACATTCATAGACAGCTAACAGTCTGTTAGTCACTGCACCTGCTCTCTGTATGCTGACTTGTCGTTCTTGCTGATGAGACCCACCATGGTCGTGTCATTGGCAAACTTGTGTGATGATGTGATTCGAGCTGTGCATTGCTGCACAGTCGGGAGTCAGCAGAGTGAACATCAGTGGACTGAGCACACAGCCCTGGGGGGCACCAGTGCTCAGTGTGGTGGTGCTGGAGATGCTGTTCCCGATCCAGACTGACTGAGGTCTCCCAGTCAGGAAGTCCAGGATCCAGTTGCAGAGGGAGGTGTTCAAGCCCAGCAGGTTCAGCTTTCCAATCAGGTGCTGAGGAACAGCATTCAAACGTAGATGTACTTTTTGTCCAGGTGGTCTTCCGTTTGCACCATCGTTCATTTACATGTAAACAAACCGAGAGCATGGATGCGCATGAATTTATAGAGATATATTTTAAAGTTGGCCTTCAATACAAAGACATTACTTCTGTTCTTGCTTCCCGACATAGGTATGTATTCACAGAGCGACATGACGCAAACGGAAGACAGCTATACACACACCGGAAACTGTAACGCATGTGAAAAGCAACGCACGGGAAAGTTTCTCATGCACACGCAAAAGTCTCTGTGATTTTCTTTTTTGCACAGCTCACTTCAGGGGCTCCATAAACTCTAGATACTTTTGTTTGTGTTCTTCCTTCTAATGTTTGATGTGAACATTAAATGAAGCTCTTGACCTGTATCTGCATGATTCTATGCATTGTGCTGCTGCCACATGATTGAATGATTGGACTGCATAAATGAGCAGGTGTACAGGTGTTCCTATTTAAGTGGACAGTGAGTGTACATGCTGCACAAATAATGCAAAAGAGTTATGCAACAGGTGCAGTAAAGATGGGGACCTCTGGGGGTGTGGTGTGGAATTGTTCAGTGAGACCGTGACGCACATATACTGTATATGTCATGCCATATACTGTATATAGTGAATGTAGTAAAATTTATGCATAGTACAAAATGTGTCCAGAGAAAGAAGATGTTTCGGATGAAAGCACTTCAGAGGCTGTACGAGGGGAAAGCAATTGATATTCAAAATGCTTGATGAAATAGCAGTCATATTTATTAATATTTTTATTATTAATATAATAAATAATAAATATAATTTTATCTTAATTATAGATTAATATTTACATAATTAATTATTATTATTATTTTTTTTATATAATATTTACATCAACCACTTCAACCTGAGCTTTCAACAAGAGAAGGTGCCAGAGCTGTAGAAAACATCCTGCCTGGTTCCTGTTCTGAAGACAACTCTCCCCTCCCTGAATGATTATAGACCAGTAGCCCTCATATCACATGTCATGAAGGTTCTAGAGAGACTAATGCATTTCCATATCAAACCTTAGGTCATCTCTTTTCTGGATCCCCTGCAGTTTGCCTACCAGCCACAGGTAGGCATGGACAATGCTACTATAATATATCTACTGCAAAAGGCCCACTTCCATCTGGACTGCAACAACGCCACCGTGGGAATCACCTTCTTTGGTTTCTCGAGCACATTAACACCATCCAACCTTTCCTGATGAGAAGGAAGATGAGAAGAATGCAGGTGGACATGTCCCCTCCTGGCTGGGAACCTGCCTGTCTGAGCACCTTCTGAGCAGCACTGGAACACCACAGGGAACTGTGCTCTCCATCTCCTCTTTATCCTGTACACTGTAGACTTTCAGTACAGGTCGGATCTCAGAAATTTTCTGACCACTGAGTGGTGGTTGGTTGCATCAGGGATGGACAGGAAGAGAAGTAGAGGGACCTGGTCAACAACTTTGTGGAGGGGTGCTTGAAGAACTGTCTGCTCCTTAATGTGGCCAAGACCAAGGAGATGGTGGTGGACTACAGTAGGAAGAGGACCACAACCAGTCCCATTACTATCATGGGTCAGGACATTAAGCTGGATGACACCTACAGATACCTTGGTGTATATCTCGACAAGAAGCTGGATTGGAAGGTCAACTCAGAGGCTGTGTACAGGAAAGGGATGAGCAGACTCTACTTACTGATGAAGCTCAGGTCCTTTAATGTTTGCAGAAAGATGTTAGAGATCTTCTACCAGTTTTTGGGAGCCAGCGCAGTCTTCTTTGCAGCAGTATGCCGGGGTGGTGGCATCAGAGCTGGAGATGCCAAAAACAACAAACTGATCAAGAAGGCTGGCTCGGTCTTGGGCTGCTCTCTGGATGGTTTTGAGGTGTGGTGGAAAAGAGCCACTCACAGCCATTCTGGACAATAAACGACATCTTCTCCATGACCTACTGCTTAACCAATGGAGCTCCTTTAGTAGAACTCTCATTCAGCTCCGCTGTGGAAAGAAATACTGTATATCCGTTTTCATTTTATTGCTGTTTACAATGTTTACACTGTTTACACTGCTGCCACTTTAATTCCACTTATAAGTCTGCTGCTTATATCCACAATGTTTCTCCCTACTGCACTACCACATTACACTCTTACACTGTATTTTTAAAGATATATTTATTCTTATTTTGTTTAATTTATAATGTTAAATTACTTTTAGTATACTTTTATCTGTGCTGCTGTAATAGGTGAATTAGGCCGGCCTCACACTAGGCCCGGTTGCCCGATTGTCCCCCCTCCCCACTACCCTGCTGGCCTGCACTCACATTGCACTTAACGTTCCAGGCCTGAGCACGCTTACATCCTAGCGATGCTTCTTTTTTATATATTTTGTATATAGAATTTACAGATAAATGGGAGGCGATTCTTAATAAGTGTTCACTAGACCTAATGCTTCCGTTAATAGAAGAATCCAAAAAAGATAGAGAAGATTCACGAAGAAATCACTGAAATTAAGAACAGAATTGCAAATAGTGGAACAATGGAGGAAAAAGAAGACTTTGAAATGCAGTTAAATGATGAATTAACTAAGTTGACACAAGACTGAAGGAAAAAGAAGGTGGATAAATTTAGGAGAGATGAGAAGGATTACAAAGAGGGAAGAGTTTATAACTGAAAAAACAGTAAGCGTCAAACAGAGAGAATATCAGCCGAAGCAGATGCAGCATACTGAACGCTCAGGCTCCAGTAGTGATGATGATTACCTTTCTGACAGCAGAGTGGATCCAAGCAGTAATTTTTTATGCTCACTTCCAAAACAATCAGTGGACAAAGCAAGATTAAGAGGAAGTCAAGAAGAGGGAGAAAGAAGACCGCCAAACAATCAGCGACGTCCAAACACACGCACACAACAGACACTGTAGTAAATATATCTGATTTTCCACTAATGGATGATGTTGTACAAGTTTTATCAAAAGGTCTCTCATTTGCTCAAATGAATGAAACTACTGAGATAAAAACCAAAATAGACATATTTTGTTTTCACCAGAATTTACAATTGAAAGCATGGTATGGAAGAACTTCATCTGAAAATGCTTTTGGAGAGAATCATGATCCCTCATTTAATCATTCAAGATTTAAACTAAAATCAGTATTTATGCCTCCTATACAAAATGCAACAATGAATACTTTTATCAAAAAGGTCAATTATGATGTTGAATTGTTGTTTAAAAAAGGTGTAACATCTGAGAAAAGGAATTGAACTAAAAGCGAACAAGAGGCTCTCTTATCATTAGAAAAAAAAAAAAACCTAATCATCAAGCCAGCAGATAAAGGTGGAGCTGTAGTAATTTGGAGTAGAAATATGAACACACAAGAGGCCTATAGACAACTTATGGACGGTTACGAGGTGATCCTACAGAGAAGATGCAAAGAGAATTATCCCTACTTACCAATGCACAAGAAAATAAGTGGATCACGGACAGTGAATTCAGATTCCTCTTTGTCCCAAATCCACATATTGCATGTTTCTACATGCTGCCCAAAATTCATAAATATTTAAATAAACCTCCTGGACATCCTATTATTTCCAATAATGGAAGTCTTTTAGAGCCATCCACGTAATATATTGACTACTTCATTAAACCTTTAGTATCCACCCTTCCAGCATTTACCCAAGATACGATGGATGTCATCAAAAAAGTTAAGGATATAGGAATTATTGATCCAGTATCCTTTCTGGTGGCCATGGATGAGGAGGCTTTATATACCAATATCAACAATGATGAGGGAATTTGAGCCTTAAGACATTATATGCAATTAAGACCAGCTGATGAGAACCCACCAACAGACTTTATCCTCAAACTTACAGAATGGACATTGGAGCATAATGTTTTTGTATTTGAAGATAATTTTTTCCAACAGATCAAAGGCACAGCCATGGGAGCATGCTTTGCATCTAATTAGGCTAATCTATTTCTAGGACAGTAGGAGGAAGAGTATGTCTACAATACCTCTGTAAATCCTTTCGGTAAGAAGATAAACTGGTGGATTAGATATATTGATGATATCTGCATGATTTTTGAAGGTACTGAATTGGAGCTACAAAGTGTTCATGCTTTTTTGAGCTCTACAAATAACTGCATAAAATTAAGCCTTGAATATAGCCAAGAGAAAAGTCAACTTTCTAGACCTTACTATTTATAAGGATCAAAATGGTTACCTCCATACTTCACTCTTCAGAAAACATACAGACCGTAATACCATCTTACATGCAAGGAGCCTTCATCCAAAACATCAGAAGGATAATATTCCTCTGGGTCAATTTCAACAATTATGCCGTATATGTGATCAGGATTCGGACTTTCAACATCTCTCCATAGATATGACGAACCATTTTAAATGGAGAGGATATCAAAAAAGAGTGATGGATCAAGCACTAAAGAAAGTGACAACATTGGATGATGTACTGAAAAAGACTTTGAACAACAATACTTCTACACGACCATATTTTGTCACTGAATACAGTACTGCTTCACGCACAATTAAGAGAATAATCAACAAAAACTGGGGGATTTTTCAAAGTGACCCAAGTCTACAAGGAACCTTCCTGGAGCCACCAATTGTGAGCTACAGAAAAGCTCCGACTATTAAGGATAGAATTGTGTTATCTACCTGCTGTTAAACAGACTACATGGTTGGACAGGAAAATACAAGGTACATTTAAGTGTGGACATTGCAACAATGTAATCCAAACTATGTCATTTGTGGATATCTGTACAAACAAAAGTATTTTCCATTAGATCATTTATTAATTGTAAGAGTACGTATGTAATTTATAGACTTCAATGTCCTTGTAACTGTTTTTATGTAGGCTGGACCAAGCATAGACTTCAAGATAGATTGTGGGATCATAAGAATGCAATTTGTAAATTTAACAAAGATTATCCTATGGCATTACATTATGCATCGGTGCATGATTCAAACCCCTCGACATTAAAAATGATTGGTTTGGAAACAGTGACTAACACAGTTAAGAAGGGTGATAGATTACAAAGATTGCTTCAAAGAGAGGCTTTGAATCTTTCATTTAAAAGCTACAACTTTTCCTGGTTTTATATACATATGTATCCTGTACATGTATGTTGACCGTCTTGTGATATGTTGTGGTGAGACAGTGGCCCTTTAAGATCTTGGATCTTCTAAACTCCATTGACTATTTAATTATACTTGCACCTGCAACTCATTTAGATCTCTAACACACTCTGAGGAAGGCTCTATGCCGAAATGCATCAGTGTGGCTTTTAATTTTTATATCTCCTAAAGTGACTAGCCAAATAACAATAAAGGCTTTTTTTTTAACCATTGTACCAGAAGAAGTGCCTTGGCTTTTTCCTTTCTTTGCATTTTTCATGATTGACACCCAACCAAAGAGTACCTTCTGGGATTACTACTTGAGGTTCATTCAGCCAGCAGCGTTCCAAGATGTCTTTCTAATTTATTTTTTAAATATTTAATTAAAACAATTTACATTTATATTAAATTAACTTACACTAAATATGTTGGGGTTATACAGTAAGTTTTCAATCCGTTTATTCTCATTGTGAGCCTATAGAAGTAAACTGTCACAATCAGCAGTGTTCTGCCAGCAATGTTCTCGAGCTTTGGCAGCCACAACAGTGTTTCTTTTTGTGGTTAGTGTAGGTATATATTCCTCATATTTCCGCATAATAATTTCTTGCTCTTCAACCGGAAGTATGCTGCTTTTTCATGTTGAACACTATTGATTGTTCGGTGCCGACATCACGCTTTTATGTGCACGCACTCATGGACTAATCATAGCTTAAGGATCAAAGCCTGAGTTGACAGAGAAAGTTGATAACCAGCATCATGGTAAAAATAAAGGTTTGAGGTTTTTTGTTGGAGTTTTTTTTCCCACCCCTCACAGCTCATGAGGGACTTTTGTCCTAAATGTTCTGTTTCTCTGAAAGATTTTGTGCACTACACTTAATTTTTCATAGATCCACTATATCATATGTAACAGCAGCCAGGCAGAAATTTTACTGTGTTTATTTTGGGCAAGTAAATCATTGTCAAAGTCTGTAGCATTGGTTAGAATACAAGCAGGAAGCATCAGGAAACGTGTAATCCATAATCAAAAGGAGAAACAGGTGCAAGATCAAATCATTCTTCTCTTTTGCCTAGGGCCACAAAATAACTAAACCCACCCCTGCTGTTGAGTGCCATCGAAAGGAGCTGGGAGGCTCATCGGAAATGTTTATGCAAATGGAATGGATTCAAACACTTGCAGAGAGAGGAGGAGGAGTGTGGGAGAGAGAGGGCATGGCTTAACATGAATTTGCGGTTCTCACTCTGCACACGTTGATTTGCTATGTCCTTTATCGTCTTCTGTAACATGTGTATATAAGCAGCAGAATGCAAGTGCATATTCTCAACCTGTTGTTTATTTCAGGGCAGGTAGGAAGCATCAAATAGGGATAATCCATTATCAAACACACAAAAGACAGGCAAGGGTCAAAGCCAGGAAGTAACTATAGAAAAGGCACACGGGGGTGTTGGGGTTAATACGGTAAACAACGGCTCAGAAATGCACATGCATAGAATGAACCTTTGGACTCACACAGAGAAACGAGGATTTAAAAACACAGACTAATCATGAACTAAACAGGTAACAGGTGGGATGACACGGATACAACACAAGGGGTGTAGACAGGACCAGAAAATGAAAATAATGAAGAGCACTGCGATCTGAAGGGATTCATGACAGTAGTGGAGTTGTGGATGTGGTTAAGTTACCATGGTGCAGAACATATACATCATGTACTTTTGACACTGACATTCATTGTCTACAAGGTGCTGTAAATAAGTTGTATGTGAACATTTTTTCTATGAGACTGGGTTGCATGATGTGGTTTATGTTTTTGCCTTGTCATTTCAGGAATATCTACAATAGGCAGCCTACTTTAGAATAAAAGTGTAACTTACACTAATACCAAAAGAGTCTAGTCACTTAAATGTGGACCTTTTACAGTAAATCCAGTTTTGTCCTGGAGCAGTAACAGTGATTACAGTATTTATATAATTATTTACAATAGAATAATGTGAGTAATGCAGACTAGAAAGGTTAGAATGTAAAAAGGAATACCATTTGCTTCTCCTTCAGTCTGCTCTATTACTAGGTATCTCTATTTATTTTGTGTTGCTTTTGTGTTCTGCTTCTTTCTCTGGTTCTTACAGCTGGTAACCAGTTGATAACATAAAAAGACCATGTGTTTGTTCTTGATAACTAGCTAGCCTAGCAGTCATGAATTTGTAACTAACATTACCTAGCTAGTACCAAAGTCTGCTGGTTCACTGGAAAATTTAGCTAGCCTGTTTGTCTCTTATTTTTTACCTTTTCTGGGTACATATTGCTGTGATGGTTGACAAAATCATGATATTAAGTTTTGAAAATTGAGATAAGATACAGTACTGTGCAAAAGTTTTAGGCACATGCAAAGAAATGCTGTAGAGCAAAGATGCCTTCAAAATAATTAAATTAAATGCCACAAAGAGCAGTAAACAGTAGTAAATTAAACAAAGTCAATATTTGCTGTGACAAAAAAATAAAAATAAAAATAGATATAGCTGCAAGCAGCAATTAAGGGGCCAAGTACTAAAGAGGCAAAGTAATCCAAGCAAGCAAGCATGATTTTAGCATGGTCATGATATTATGACAAACCATTCAGAAGGTATAAGCAAAAATGTGCTTTTTTCATATCCCGTGAACACTAGGTGGCGCTGTTCCAAAACAATACAGGTACCCTCAAGTCATGATGCCAATGACAGGTACTAAAGTTTGGTCTGAATACATTAATGCACTACAGAGATATAGCCTCACATTTTGGCGTGATCGCCATCGAATTCGTCCACACGTTATTTGAGAACGGTTGGGTTTATCAAAAAGCTTTTGATAATTTTTTTGCCGGCAAAGTCTGAAGATGATCTCTTATGAATTTCGTCAAAATTGGACAAACGATCTGGGCTCTGATTTCGAAAAAGTAGGTTTTTTGGAGAATTCAAAGAAACCGGGTTCATTCACGTGTTATTTGAGAATGGGCTGACTAATCAACTTGAATTCCATAACTTTTTGTTGGCATGGTCTGAGGATGATCTGACCATGGCCTATGAGGAGTTCGAAAAAGTATGTTTTTTTGGAAAATTCAAAATGGCAGACAGGAATTTTAGCGTACCATGGCATAATTGGTATCATTATTCTCTTGATGACCCAGGGAATCTGTCAAGACCAATCTCATGACAATGCGCAAAAGTAGTCCAAAGCTATTACCTTTTTTTAATTGCATTATAATTGTTAATCACAAGGTGGCGCTGTCTTGAAACTTTTTGAGTACGTTTGGGCCATGGTGCTGATGACACTTAACAGTGAGCCAAGTGGTTCAGAAAATACAGCGTTTAAGACTAAATTCAACATGGCCGACCACCAAAATGACTGAAACTCAAAAATGAATTTGAATTTTTTTGAATTGTTGTGCCCCACTGAATCTGAAGAGACCAGTTTCATGATTTTAGGCCAAACCATTCATAGGTTATAAGCAAAAATGTGCTTTTTCATATCTCATGACCTCTAGGTGGTGCTGTTTTGAAACTGTACAGGTACCCTCAAGTCCTGATGGCTATGACATATACTAAGTTTGGTATGAATATGCTGAAGCATTTCGGAGATATAGCCTCACGTCCATTTTGGCGTGCTCGCCGTCGGATTCGTTCGCATATTATTCGAGAACGGGTTAAACACCAAGAACACCAAGAACTAATCAACTTGAATTCCATAAATTTTTATCGGCATGGTCTGAACATGATCTGATTTGATTTTAGTGAAAATTAGACAAATGGCCTAGGAAGTGTTCGAAAAAGTATGTTTTTCCTAAAATTAAAAATGGTGGAAAATCTAGTCAGGTGGTTCAAAAGTTATTAGCATAAACATGAGTGCAACTTTGGACAGTTGGTGGTGCTAGAGGGCTTGAGTTACAGAGTCCAAATTGGTTGTACTAACAGTTCAGACTGTCGTCTATCTGTGTGCCAAATTTCATAACTTTCCCGCAAGCGGTTCTATGGGCTGCCATAGACTCAAGAGCGGAAGAAGAAGAAAAATAAGACGAAGAAAACTAACGGATACAATAGTTGCCAGTGCACCATTTGGTGCTTGGCCCCTAATAAGAAAACTAACGGATACAATGGGTGCCTATGCACCTTTGGCGCTTGGCCCCTAAAAATAGTAGTCTCCAGTACAATTTGTGCAGTTTTATAAGGAAATGAGCTGGTAAGTTTTATTGAGCATCTGGCAGAACCAGACACAGTTCTTCTGGAGACTTTGTCCGTCGCACTTGCTTCTTATTTTTGCAGCAAAACCCAGCAGCCTTCATTATATTTTTTGTCTGAAATGTGTACGTAATATATACATATACGTAATATGCTGCTTTCTTTAATGACATACAAACATTTTTCTGTAACATTTAATTTTGTGCTAGAAAACTAATGTTTGGGAATCTAAAATGTTTTTTGTACTGACTTGATAATGTAGACGTCATAAAATAAAAAATCTATAACAAAGTTTGTACTAAAAAATAGGGTGCCTAAAACTTTTGCACAGTACTGTATAAGCCTAGCTCTACTATCTAAGCATTAATTCCAAATGTAGTCATTGTTATTGTCAAATTCACTTGCATGCATCAAATCTTCAGTTATGACTCACTGAAAAAAAAACTTCACTTTTTGTCCTGTATAATGGATCTACTGTATTATTAGCTAAACAGGTGATTCTAGCACAATCAAAGAAAGGAAAAAGTTGTGTAGAAAGGGGAAATGTACATTTATTTAATTAACAATAAATCGTCTGTATATACTCCTTTTTAATTGTAGTTGGCAAAAAAATACAACATGGTGATAGTGTCTCCCATTCTGGAGAGGGATGAGATCCATGGAGGAACACTGTGGAACACAGCAGTTGTTGTCTCAAATACTGGGACTGTCCTGGGAAAAAGCCGAAAAAATCATATTCCACGTGTGGGAGACTTCAATGAGGTCAGTCTGACTCTTAATTGTATGGATGTACACTTAGCTCAGAATTAGCTCAGAATGTTCCAGCCTGCTTCAGTTCTAGGAAACCAAGTCCACAAAATATTCTTATTTAATCTACATGGAATACAAGTTCTTGCTCTAAATGGTTTATCTTTTGCATGTCTTTCTGTTCACCTGAAGCAGTATAGTTGATTCTTAACTCATCTGAGCAGGGATCCTATTAATGCATAGGATCACTCACAGCTCAGTCTGGGGAAGTGGTTTTTCTTACAGTGGTGCTTGAAAGTTTGTGAAACCTTTAGAATTGTCTATATTTCGGCATAAATATGACCTAAAACATCATCAGATTTTCACACAAGTCCTAAAAGTAGATAAATAGAAGCCAGTTAAACAAATGAGAACAAAATATTATACTCGGTCATTTGTTTATTGAGGAAAATTATCCAATATTACATATCTGTGAGTGGCAAATGTATGTGAACCTTTGCTTTTAGTATCTGGTGTGACCCCCTTGTGCAGCAATAACTGCAACTGAACATTTCTGCTGTTGATCAGTCCTGCACATCGGCTTTGAGGAATTTTATCCATCTTGGGCCCACCTTTCCTCACAGGCCAGAGAGGAGAAGAGGAGGAACTGCATGCTTTGACAAGAATGCCTCAGTTGACCAATTCAGCAATTATATGCCAGATTCCCTCAATAGCTTCCCTTGAAATGGGGTACTGTTTTTCATAGTAGGAGGTGTACCTGTAAGACATACTATAGCAAAATTAACTAGAAATAAGACCACAACAGAAACATGCACACAATCATTATATAGCAGCGATGATTTCATGATTTTTTTCATTGCCAAAATTGAAAACATTAGACAAATAATTCAGACTATTAATTTAAAACCACACAGTCTTACAGTGAGGGAAAAAAAATATTTGATCTCCTGCTGATTTTGTATGTTTGCCAACTGACAAAGAAATGATCAGTCTATAATTTTAATGGTAGGTGTATTTTAACAGTGAGAGACAGAATAACAACAAAAAAATACAGAATAACGCATTTCAAAAAAGTTATAAATTGATTTGCATTTTAATGAGGGAAATAAGTATTTGATCCCCTATCAATCAGCAAGA
Organism: Cranoglanis bouderius; assembly: GCA_023630585.1. Lineage (NCBI taxonomy): Eukaryota > Metazoa > Chordata > Actinopteri > Siluriformes > Cranoglanididae > Cranoglanis > Cranoglanis bouderius. Next base: position 1,750,677 of record CM042556.1, on the reverse strand, counting down.
TTTCTGGCTCCCAGGTGTCTTTTACACAGGTAATGAGCTGAGATTAGGAGCACTCTCTTAAAGGGAGTGCTCCTAATCTCAGCTTGTTACCTGTATAAAAGATACCTGTCCACAGAAGCAATCAATCAACCAGATTCTAAACTCTCCACCATAGCCAAGACCAAAGAGCTGTCCAAGGATGTCAGGGACAAGATTGTAGACCTACACAAGGCTGGAATGGGCTACAAGACCATCGCCAAGAAGCTTGGTGAGAAGGTGACAACAGTTGGTGCGATTATTCACAAATGGAAGAAACACAAAATAACTGTCAGTCTCCCTCGGTCTGGGGCTCCATGCAAGATCTCACCTTGTGGAGTTTCAGTGATCATGAGAACGGTGAGGAATCAGCCCAGAACTACACGGGAGGATCTTGTTAATGATCTCAAGGCAGCTGGGACCATAGTCACCAAGAAAGCAATTGGTAACACTTTATGCCGTGAAGGACTGAAATCCTGCAGTGCCCGCAAGGTCCCCCTGCTCAAGAAAGGACATGTACTGGAGGAATGCTGAACACCATCCCCACCGTCAAACATGGAGGTGGAAACATTATGCTTTGGGGGTGTTTTTCTGCTAAGGGGACAGGACAACTGCACCGCATCAAAGGGACGATGGATGGGGCTATGTACCATCAAATCTTGGGTGAGAACCTCCTTCCCTCAGCCAGGGCATTGAAAATGGGTTGTGGATGGGTATTCCAGCATGACAATGACCCAGAACACACAGCCAAGGCAACAAAGGAGTGGCTCAAGAAGAAGCACATTATGGTCCTGGAGTAGCCTAGCCAGTCTCCAGACCTTAATCCCACAGAAAATCTGTGGAGGGAGCTGAAGGTTCGAGTTGCCAAACGTCAGCCTCGAGACCTTAATGACTTGGAGAGGATCTGCAAAGACGAGTGGGACAAAATCCCTCCTGAGATGTGTGCAAACCTGGTGGCCAACTGCAAGAAACGTCTGACCTCTGTGATTGCCAAGAAGGGTTTTGCCACCAAGTACTAAGTCGAAGGGGTCAAATACTTATTTCACTCATTAAAATGCAAATCAATTCATAACTTTTTTTAAATGCATTTTTCTGGATTTTTTTGGTGTTATTCTGTCTCTCACTGTTAAAATACACCTACCATTAAAATTATAGACTGATCATTTCTTTCTCAGTGGGCAAACATACAAAATCAGCAGGGGATCAAATAATTTTCCCCCCTTACTGTATAACCCTGTAGATAATAATATAACAATATCAGATCAATGATTAGAATGTTTTACTCCCCTTCAAGAGAATGAAATAACTTTATTAATTTCTTCATTAAAATCATCAACTTGTAAACTCAATTCCTTACCTACATGTTTTTTCAAACAGATTATTCCAAAAATAATCAAACCTCTTCTAAAAATAATCTGTTCTTACCTTAGGACTGGCTATGTACCTACATCATTTAAACTAGCAGTTATCAAACCCGTTGTAATGAATCAATCATTACTAGCATTATTCTTTTCCACCAGAATAATGTAATGGATCAACTTTAAACATGAAAAACGAAACAGAAGCGCACGCTTGGATTCAAAGCACCTTTTTAAAGGAGACGAGTTTTAAAGCGTGCCCGCCTTATCTACCAGAATGTGTAGTAACTCGGATGAATCTGCAACATTTAAAAATATTCTCCACCAGTTACAATTTATGTAACGAATTAAAAGATAGTTTGGAATTATGAACTCTAAAGAGGGAGTTTATCCTTCTGGCCAGGAAGGAAATCTCCGTTTCCAGAGCGTGTAGCCAAAGAATTTTGTTATTAAAATTAGAGCGGGTAACCGTGATCTTATGCAGCGTAGAATTGACTATCACGTGACCAAAACAGAGACAAATCAAGCATGGGATAATAGATTTTAATAACTAGATGTAACTATGGATACACAGGACTAACTCTAAGCAAAACATACATATGTACATCTATATACAAGGAAAGAAAAGGTATAGAGAGAAAGTAATGAAATAAAAGGGAATGGCAGACAAAAAACACAACTAATTAGCCTTTTTCAAAACCAGCAACGAACTTAAATCTCCTGTAAACAGGGGTACAATCTTAAACACAGATATAGAACCATTAACTATACTTGCATGGCTTCGGTTTGAAAGTTCGCACGAGGTCGTGTAGAGTTCGCTGGTTCGTCGTGCCGTTTGAAAAGGCGTAGACCGTGAGGCGGTTGCATCTTTTGTCCAGGAAAGAGTGTAGAAGTGAAGTTGAAGAGTGTGAGTGAAGAGAGTCTGAAGAGTGCTGAAAGTTTCAAAGCGTGGTGTTGTTTTAAAGACAACACCAACGCACACGCCTCTTTGGGCTATTGGCCAATCAGGAAGTTGGATTTGTTGGCGGGATGAACTCTCTTTGTCTGGTCTCAGACCCGAATTTGCATGTCCAGGGAGGAGCCGGTTTAAACCATATTATGTGTGAAATTAAGAGAAAGCATGAAATAATGTATCACATTGCAATATGATATGCATAATCAGGGTATCGCAAGACGATTAACCACATACCAAATTCGATGGACTTATAAAGAATATTACAACTAAAACATGGTTACAGACATTTAAAATCATATCCTAAGTTAAGCTATCTAAAATCATTATAGTTACGTTACATAAACACACAATATATGTAAACAAGATAACATCACACTATAAGGATCCACAGCTCAAGGAGACGGAGAAACTCCTTTGCTAAATCCAGGCTGATTCAGAAATCAGTTTGATACGTTCAGACGTTATACCGTGATTTAAAAAACTGATCTTGACCCCTGTCAATTGTCCAACTATAGACCAATATCAAATTTCCCCTTTATCGCCAAGATCTTAGAAAAGTTCTAGCACAGCAGCTATGCTCGTACCTATATTCATGAAATGTATCAGTCAGGATTTAGGCCTCATCGTAGCACAGAGACATCCCTGGTTAAAGTGGTAAATGACCTACTTGCCTCTGATCAGGGTTGTGTCTCCTTGCTTGTGTTGCTTGACCTTAGTGCAGCAAATGTTGTTGGCATTAAGGGAATGGCCCTTTCCTCGCGCAGGTCTTATTTGACTGATCATTATCAGTTTGTAGATGTAAATGGTGTCTTCCCTATGCATACTGAGGTAACGTTTGGTGTTCCGCAAGGGTCTGTTTTAGGCCAACTTCTCTTTTCTTTATATAAACTACCTCTGGGTCAAATTATTTGTAAACATGGTAGTAGCTTCTACTGTTATACTGATGACACACAGTTGTATTTTTCTGCAAAGCCAGATGACAGACACTGGCTTAATAAATTTGAGGAATGTGTAAAGGACAGTAGACAATGGATGCTTATTCCCTTCCTTTTACTTAATTCTGACAAGACAGAAGTACTTGTACTTGGACCACATGCAGCTAGATGTAAGCTTTCTGATTATGTAGTAACTCTGGATGGCCTTTCTGTTTCATCACATGCAGTAGTAAAATACCTTGGTGTGATTATTGACTTAAGTCTTTCATTTGACACCCATGTAGATAATATTACTGGGATAGCCTTCTTTCATCTCAGAAATATTGCTAAGATAAGAAAATGTCACTACACGATACAGAAAAATTTGTTCATGCTTTCGTTACCTCTAGGTTGGATTATTGTAATGCCTTACTGGCTGGCGGTTCCAGTAGGTGCATAAACAAGCTCCAGTTAGTCCAGAATGCAGCTACAAGAGTCCTTACTAGAACCAGAAGATTTGACCACATCACCCTTATCTTATCCACACTGCACTGGCTCCAAGTAAATTTTACATTGATTATAAAATACTACTATTGACCTATAAAGCACTAAATGGTCTTGCACCACAGTACCTGAGCGAATTTTTGGTCTTTTATATTCTGCCACGCCTACTTTGATCAAAAGGTGCAGGCTATTTGTTGGTACCTCGAATAGTGAAGGCTACAGCGAGGGGAAGAGCTTTCTTTCACAAAGCCCCACAGTTATGGAACAGCCTTCCATTTACAGTCTCATTGTTTAAGTCCAGGCTGAAAACATATTTGTGTAGTCATTGTTAAAAGCGCTATACAAATAAAACTGAATTGAATTGAATTAACTGAGGAAAGTGAAAGTAAACTGTTACAGTGTTGCCATGGGACATGCACTAAAGCCACACACGTAGGATCGTTTTGTGCTTTCTGTTAATTTTTGCGTTAACATGGGACAGGCAGCAATGAAGTGACCAGATTCATGACACTAAAAACATTCACGGGACTCGCTAGCAAATTTAGGTGCAATCACAGGAGCTGTAGAGTTGTGGCTGTGATCAGAAATATCACATCGTGGAGGGGAAATACAGTTTCTCATCAGCCACAACGGCAGCATCAGCAAGCGAAGAGACTTTTTGTTCATTCAAATAAACCATAATCTTCTCAGAATTCACGTCTTAATTTCTTCCAGAAGGATCAATTCTTTTAACTGATCGAAAGTAGTCTCTATTAAAAAAAAACAGTAGAAACCATCACAGAAATTCTAATGGGTTCCACTACAAATACAATTACAAACCATCTGCTAACCATTAAAACCACTACCATTACCATTATTGTTCCTTAATGGTATCCACTAGACATGCCACCAATAGAAGGCAACAAATTACAAGTAGAGACCCATAGGGACCATTACAGTTTCCATTAAAAGCAATAAAATTCCCATTATAACCATTAAACCATTGTGGCGCACCACTTATCAAATAAAGCAGATTTTTCATGCACTAACTCAACATACATTTGGCTAGCAGTTTTGGCATGCAGCATGATGCTTACAAAACTTCTGCCAATAAGTTTCAGGGACAAGTTCATATGCCAGTAACACAGCTAATTTAATTGTTTCATAATCCAAACTCTGTTCTAATGTTAGCACAGAACATACTTCCTGAGCTTTCCCCACAAACTTGAACTGTAATAATAAAGACCCAATATTTCTAGGCCACTGTAGAGTGGCAGCAACGAGCTTCAGTCATAGTGTGAACATGGCTTCCTCTGAGGGTGAGCCTACTACCATGGGATCTATGCATGTCCCCAACCCTAACCCTAACCCTAACCCTATGCCCTAGCCTCCGCTGCAGCCAAATCCTCTGAGCCACCTGAATCTGATGCAACGCCTGCCTTGGTAGGCTCAAGAAGGACTCACTGTTTAACCAGCTCTGCATACAGCAGCTTTTTAATGCCACCCATTTATAGGCACTTTGTGGAACCGACATGCTGTAAAAATCTGCAAGGATTAACAGATCATCCTTACAGCATTGCTCAAACTGCTCTAACATGGGACAAATAGTAAACTGATCAAGGTTAAACTTAGCAGCCAGATCTCATAACCCAAACACACACATTCATCCACCTCAAAGACAAGAACTCCCAGACAAACATGCCAAGAGAGCAACGGGATGAATCAATGGAATCCACACGACGAGCCCCAAATTCTTTTCAAATCAAGTCAAGTAGCTTTTTATTGTCATTTCAACCATATACAGCTGGTACAGTACACAGTGAAATGAAACAATGTTCTTCCAGGACCTACATAAAACAATACACTAACCACATGAGACAACATAGAACTATATAAGACCTACACATTTTTACATAAAGTGCACGTGCAAACAACACAAGACAGTACAGTAACTATTAAAACAGGAACAATAGGCACAGTAAGTGACAGTGTAGCACCGACCAGTACACAGTTATAGTATGGAAATGTCCAATATAACAGTATAAAAATATATATAAAATATAGGTAAAAAATGCTGTGAATGTAAACATAACATGCTATGACTTAGTATTCAGCAGACTGGCTTATACCAAATATGGACGTAGCACTTATTGCGGTAGCAGCCAGGTAAACTGTATAATAGTGACAAGAAATTAAATATGATATTTTTATAAATACAGTAACAGCAAAAAAGAAAAAAAGTAATACAGTCAATACAAAAATGGGCAATATATTGCAATGGGAGTGGGATGGTGTTCAGTTCGGAGTGCATGTATGCATGCGTGCATGTGTGTGTGTCAGTCCAGTCTCTGAATATTGAGGAGTCTGATGGCTTGGGGGAAGAAGCTGTTGCACAGTCTGGCCGTGAGGGCCGAATGCTTCAGTACCTTTTTCCAGACGGCAGGAGGGTGACGAGTTTGTGTGGGGTCATCCACAACGCTGGTGGTTTTGTGAATGCAGCGTGTGGGGCAAATGTCTATGATTGAGGGAAGAGAGACCCCGATGATCTTCTCAGCTGTCCTCACTATCCTCTGCAGGGTCTTGCAATCTGATACAGTGCAATTTCCAAACCAGGCAGTGATGTAGCTGCTCAGGATGCTCTCAATGGTTCCTCTGTAGAACATGGTGAGGATGAGGCTTTTTCAGCCTTTGCAGAAAGTAGAGACACTGCTGGACCAGGTGAGGTTCTCCATCAGGTGAACACCAAGGAATTTCGTGTTCTTGATGATCTCTATGGAGGAGCCATCGATTTTCAGTAGAGAGTGGTCGCTCCATGCTCTCCTGAAGTCAACAACCATCTCTTTTGTTTTTTCTATGTTCAAAGACAGGTTGTTGGCTCTGCACCAGTCTGTTAACCGCTGCATCTCCTCTCTGTATGCTGACTTGTTGTCCTTGCTGATGAGACCCACCACGGTCATGTCATCGGCGAACTTGATGATGTCATTCAAGCTGTGCATTGCTGCAGTCGTGAATTAGCAGAGTGAACAGCAGTGGACTGAGTACACAGCCCTGGGAGGCCCCAGTGCCGAGCGTGGTGATGCTGGAGATGCTGTACCCAATCCGGACTGACTGAGGTCTCCCAGTCAGGAAGTCCAGGATCCAGTTGCAGAGGGAGGTGTTCAAGCCCAGCAGATTCAGCTTTCCAATCAGGTGCTGAGGAATGATTGTGTTGAATGCTGAATTGAAGTCTATGAACAGCATTCAAACATAGGTGTCCTTTTTGTCCAGGTGGGTGAGGGCCAGATGTAGGGTGGTGGCGATGGCATCATCTGTTGAGCGGTTGGGGCGATACGCAAACTGCAGGGGGTCCAGTGAGGGAGGCAGCAGGGTCTTGATGTGTCTCATGACGAGCCTCTCGAAGCACTTCATGATGATGGGTGTGAGTGCAACGGGACGGTAGTCATTGAGGCAGGACACTGAAGGCTTCTTCGGCACGGGGACAGTGGTGGTGGCCTTGAAGCACATTGGAACGATGGCGCTGCTCAGGGAGATGTTGAAGATGTCAGTGAGAACATCCACTAGCTGGTCTGCACATCCTCTGAGCACTCTGCCAGGAATGTTGTCTGGTCCAGCAGCTTTTTGTGGGTTGACTCTGCATAGTTTTCCTCACATCAGCTGTGGTTAGACACAGCACCTGGTCGTTGGGAGGAGGGGTGGTCTTCCTCGCTGCCACATCATTCTGCTCCTCAAACTGACCGTAGAAGTTGTTCAGCACATCTGGAAGGGAGGCATCACTGTCACAGACAGGTGATGTTGTCCTGTAGTTGCTGATGGCCTGAATGCCCTGCCACATATGCTGCGTGTCGCCACTATCCGTGGACTGTGGATTTTCTGGACGTGTGCGCACTTTGCCACTCTGATGGCTCAGGACAGTTTGGCCCTCGCTGTTCTTAGGGCCGCCTTGTCACCTGCACTGAATGCAGAGTCTCAGCAGTGCGTGCACCTCCGCAGTCATCCATGGCTTCTGGTTGGAGCGTGTAGTGATGGTCTTGGAGACAGTGATGTCATCAATGCACTTGCTGATGTAGGTGGTCACTGATGCCATGTATTCCTCCAAGTTAGTGGAGTCGCTGTTGGTTGCAGCCTCCCTGAACATGTGCCAGTCAGCATGCTCAAAACAGTCCTGAAGAGCAGATATGGCTCGTGCTGGCCAGGTTTTCACCTGCTTCAAAACCGGTTTGGAGCATCTGACAAGCAGTCTGTATGCTGGGATTAGCATAACAGAGATGTGGTCTGAGTAGCCGAGGTAGGGGCGGGGCTCCGCCCGGTACGTGCCGGAGATGTTTGTGTAAACAAGATCCAGCACGTTCGCCCCTCTCGTTACAAAGTTCACATGTTGGTCGAATTTAGGGAGCACTGATTTGAGATTCGCATAGTTAAAATCTGCGGCGATGATAAAGTCCATCAGGATGTGTGTTCTGCAGTTCGCTAATAGCCCCATACAGTTCACAGAGCGCCTCCTTAACATTAGCGCTGGGGGGAATGTACAGTCCAGTTATAAGAACAGTGGTGAATTCCCATGGTAAATAAAAAGGTCTGCATCTAACAGTCACAAACTCTGCCAGCGATGAGCAGTAACGAGAAACCTGCACCGAGTTCTTGCACCATTCAGTGTTGATGTAAACACACAAGCTACCACCGCAAGCCTTACTGCACAGAGCTGCATTTCTGTTGGCACAAAACGAGGCGAGCCCGTCTAGCTGAATGGTGGCGTCCGGAACTCTGTCGCTGAGCCATGTCTCCGTGAAAACAAAGACGCAGCAGTCTCTAAACTCATGCCGCGTTGTCTGCTGTAGTCGGATGTAGTCCAGTTTATTGTCCAGGGAGCAGACATTGGAGAGCAGAATGGGCAGGAGAGCCGGCCAGCTAGGGTTTGTTTTTAACCTAGCATGGACCCCTGCCCTTTTGCCATGCTTCCGCTTCCATGCACACCGCTTATGACGCCCCCTCCCACGGCATCAGGTGACGCCGAGTACTGGGGGCCTGGTTCCCACAGCAAGCTGAGATCGCGTAACTTCTCCAGCAGATCATCATGCAGGATGGTTGTTGCATGATTTCTATATTTTAGCAGTGTCTGGCAATGGTAGATATAAACATTAGTTGCTCTGATGTCCTTGTATTGTAGAAAAATGGGCTAAGAACAAAAATAGCACAACTTTGGATCCGGAGAGGCCGCTGCGTGTTACTGCTGCGCTGCCATCTTGGATGTTTTATGACCCAGTCTAGGTTGGGCCACAACATACAAAGGAATAAATGTGTGGCAAATCCAAGATTGCGTTTGTTTTGTATTTTATTCTCACTTTTTTCTTTGTTTTCCAAAGTGGTTCTGGCTTCAGAAGCCAATCAGGCCAAAATAATAAACAAAATTCCCGCTAACTACACAAAGTGAACTAACTAACCTAACCAAAAAAAGGAACAAAAATACATTTCCTTCTGTCACTTCCTACCTAACCCAATACCAAGAGAAAAAAAACAAAAAACATAAAAGGTGCCGACTTCCTACTAACCACGGTTTGCAAAGTACTATTTACAATTGATGGTTATTGGTTTGAATTTTTTACAAGCTATATACGAATGAAACAATCAAACTCTCTAACACTCTTCAAAGATGGGCAAGGAGGCGGTGGGACCTGGCTGAACATCAACATAAAGTTTAATCGTAAATAAAACTCAAACGTAACTGAAAACACACAAACTTCCAGCTGCTCCTTTAACGCTCGCTCCCACTGATTACAACCCTGATAAAGTTGGGACAGTATGGAAAATGCAAAAAAAACAAACAAAAAGAGTCATTTGAAAATTCAGGTCATTCTGTACTATATTGAAAACACATTATTTGATGTTTTACTTTGTGAATTGAATTTATTTTTGAAAATATACACTCATTTCAAATCTGATGACTGCAACACACTCCAAAAAATTTGGGACAGTCGACTGTTTACCACTGTGTAACATCATCTTTTCTTTTAATAACACTTGGGCACTGAAGACACCGGTTAAGTATAGCAAGCAGAATTTTCCCCCATTCATCCTTTATGGATTTCTTCAGCTGCGCAACTGTATGTGGTTTGGCATTGTCCTGCTCTGGATGGCAGCATATGTTGCTCCAATATTTCTGCATTAATGGTGCCTTTACAGATGTGCAAGTGACCCATGCCATGGGCACTGACACATACCATACCACACCCCCATACTATGACAGAAGCTGGCTTGACCTGGACTTGGACCTGATGCTGATAACAGCTTGGATGGTCCTTTTCCTCTTTGGCGCGGAGAACACGATGGCTGTTTTGTCCAAAATCTATTTGAAATGTTGACTCATCGGACCACAAAACACGATTCTACTGTGCCACTGTCCATCTCAGATGGGACTGAGCCCAGAGAAGTCAGCGACGCTTCTGGACAGTGTTGATGTATTAAGCCCTTCTCCTTCTTACTGTTGGGTGTAACAGCTGACTGCCTCACAATATGATTAACATCATTCACAGTAATCTGGGGAAGCTCTTGTAAACAGCGAATGTGTAATATGTTATACTCTCCTGTGCCATCTTCACTAGTGATAGCTTGTTTGCAAAGGAGTCGGCTCTATGAGCCAGCTCCTTTAAGCAGAGGTGGACAGTAATGAAGTACATTTACTTGAGTACTGTACACTTTTAAGTACACTTTTTGAGTATCTGTACTTTACTTGAGTATTGTTTTTTTCTGGAAACATGTGACTTTAACTTCACTACATTTGAAAGACAAATATTGTACTTTTCACTCCACTACATTTCTATCAAGGTCCTCGAGTCGAAAGTCGTTACTATGAAGCAGTAGGTGAAAATCAGTGGATGATTTGTTTTTCTTCTCTAAAACATGACTGCGCATGACCATACTGTTCCAGTTTTCTGAAAAGGTCAAAGATTCTTTTCATTTTAAATGTTTGCTTTGTTTGCCTAAAACAAAGCAAATCACAGCCTTCAAAAACTTGCCGCCCAAACAAGTACTTCTGTACTTTTACTTAAATAAAAATCTGTCTTTACAACTTTCACTTGTACTGGAGTAATATTTGACCAGTAGTATCTGTACTTTCTCTCAAGTAATGGAGTTGTGTACTTTGTCCACCTCTGCCTTTAAGTGATCGATGGGAGCCACCTCCCGTCTGAGAGCCGATTTCATATTTTTTGTAAATTAATACAAGACAGAATAATAGGATGATCTTTTCTCCACACTGCTTGGCCACGCACACTCTATACACTGACTGAATGTTGTGTTGACGTATATGTGTGTGCGACCAATCACGTGTGATAACATTCTCCATTGTAATACAGTTAATAAATGCATTTTAATAACAGACAACATGAAGGCAGAATGTAGAATTTGTAAGGTAAAAATACTATATGGTCTTTGTGTTTTGAATAGTTCAGTATAAATAAAACGTTCAATACACGTTGTGGCGAGGAAGAGGGCGTGGCCAGGCTGTGAGGACGCACACCTGGCACTGATCTATCTAATCAGTGGGAGAGAGAGATAAAGGAGCGGCTGGAAGCGCTGGGGAGAGAGAGAGAGAGACGCATATGCATTTTGTGTTCAGTTTTTGTGTTTTATGTTTGGTTTCAGTTTCGTTTACTATTAAACTTTACGTTTATGTTCAGCCGGTTCCTGCCTCCTCCTTGCCCGACCTTTAAAATGTTACACTGGTGCCGAAATCCGGGACACGAGAGGTGAGACACACTTGTCTTTGTACTCCTCACCTGGTTGCCACCACACACGCTTGACACAAAAAAAACACTCCGGTCCCCAGATATGTGGTCATCCGGTTCTCAGCCAGCTGGGAAGTGATCCCCCACAACACCGGGTGATGGCACTGGACTTCCGAGCGGGCGGCTACGGCTCCTCCCCTATGGACGGCTGCAGCTCCTCACCTTTCCAGGTGGACGGCAGCCACATCTCTGCTTCCCTGGCGGAAGTCAGGCGCCCCCCCCCCCTTTTCTGGTGGACGGCAGCCACATCTCCGCTTCCCCGGCGGACGGCAGCGGGTCCTCCATCTCCTGGCAGATGGCAACCGCTCCTCCCCTTTCAGGCAGATGGCAGCAGTTCCTCTGCATCCTGGCAGACAGCAGCAACTCCTCCATCCTCCTTGGCAATCGCTCCAGCACCACCGCCTCCCCGGTGTCGCGATCCTCCCACAGCAGCGAGAGCACTTCAACAGCGCGTCCCTCCTCCTTCCTGGGTTTCGGCACCGGTGTAACATTTTAAAGGTCGGGCAAGGAGGTGGCGGGAACCGGCTGAACATAAACGTAAAGTTTAATAGTAAACAAAACTGAAACCAAACATAAAACACACAAACTGAACACAAAATGCATGTGCGTCTCTCTCTCTATCTCTCTCTCTGGCGCTTCCAGCCACTCCTTTATCTCTCTCTCTCCCACTGATTAGACAGATCAGTGCCAGGTGTGCGTCCTCACAGCCTGGCCACGCCCTCTTCCTCGCCACACACGTGTAATAGTATTTGATGTTTTTACATTATTTAAGGTTTTTACGCCAAACATAATGTAAAATTATTTATTACCATTATAAAGTTTAGTATAATTACATTTTGAGTGATATACAGTATCTCACAAAAGTGTTTTTGTTCTCACCCCTCACATTTTTGTAAATATTTTATTATATCTTTTCATGGGACAACACTGAAGAAATGACACTTTGCTACAATGTAAAGTAGTGAGTGTACAGCTTGTATAACAGTGTAAATTTGCTGTCCCCTCAAAATAACTCAACACACAGCCATTAATGTCTAAACCGCTGGCAACAAAAGTGAGTACACCCCTAAGTGAAAATGCCCAAAGTGTCAATATTTTGTGTGGCCACCATTATTTTCCAGCACTGCCTTAACCCTGTTGGGCATAGACTTCACCAGAGCTTCACAGGTTGCCACTGGAGTCCTCTTCCACTCCTCCATGATGACATCACAGAGCTGGTGGATGTTAGAGACCTTTCGCTCCCCCACAGATGCCCAATAGGGTTTAGGTCTGGAGACATGCTTGGCCAGTCCATCACCTTTACCCTCAGCTTCTTTAGCAAGGCAGTGGTCATCTTGGAGGTGTGTTTGGGGTCGTTATCATGTTGGAATACTGCCCTGCGGCCCAGTTTCCGAAGGGAACTGCTTCAGTATGTCACAGTACATGTTGGCATTCATGGTTCCCTCAATGAACTGTAGCTCCCCAGTGCCGGCAGCACTCATGCAGCCCCAGACCATGACACTCCCACCACCATGCTTGACTGTAGGCAAGACACACTTGTCTTTGTACTCCTCACCTGGTTGCCACCACACACGCTTGACACAATCTGAACCAAATAAGTTTATCTTGGTCTCATCAAACCACAGGACATGGTTCCAGTAATCCATGTCCTTAGTCTGCTTGTCTTCAGCAAACTGTTTGCGGGCTTTCTTGTGCATAATCTTTAGAGGAGGCTTCCTTCTGGGTTGACAGCCATGCAGACCAATTTGATGCAGTGTGTGGCATATGGTCTGAGCACTGAAAGGCTGACCCCACACCCCTTCAACCTCTGCAGCAATGCTGGCAGCACTCATACGTCTATTCTTCAAAGCCAACCTCTGGATATGATGCTGAGCACGTGCACTCAACTTCTTTGGTCGACCATGGCGAGGCCTGTTCTGAGTGGAACCTGTCCTGTTAAACCGCTGTATGGTCTTGGTCACCATGCTGCAGCTCAGTTTCAGGGTGTTGGCAACCTTCTTATAGCCTAGGCCATCTTTATGTAGAGCAACAATTCTTTTTTTCAGATCCTCAGAGAGTTCTTTGCCATGTGCCATGTTGAACTTCCAGTGACCAGTATGAGAGAGTGTGAGAGCGATAACACCAAACTTAACACACCTGCTCCCTATTCACACCTAAGACCTTGTAACACTAACGAGTGACATGACACCGGGGAGGGAAAATGGCTAATTGGGCCCAATTTGGACATGTTCACTTACTGGTGTACTCACTTTTGTTGCCAGCGTTTTAGACATTAATGGCTGAGTGTTGAGTTATTTTGAGGGCACAGCAAATTTACACTGTTATACAAGCTGTACACTCACTACTTTACATTGTAGCAAAGTGTCATTTCGTCAGTGTTGTCCCATAAAAAGATATAATAAAATATTTACAAAAATGTTAGGGGTGTACTCACTTTTGTGAGTTACTGTATATATATATATATATATATATATATATATATATATATATATATATATATATATATATATATATATATATATATAATAACTTATAAATAACTTTTTGAAAACTCATAAACTATTCCAGAAAAAAGAAAAATGCAGTGAAGCTCCTGCCAGATTTTAACTTGTACTGTTCATATCTGCATATCTGAAAACTCTAAAATAAAGTATTACAAAAAACAAAACAAAACAAAACAAAACAAAAAAAGCAGTGCAGCTCCTCAATCTTTAATTAATTAATAAATTAATCAACCATTTTGCCACTCTATTTTATTCCATTTTTGACAGTTAAAACAGATGCATTTATGCAGAGGTCACGTCAATCTATCAATAAATCTTCAGGTGTAAAATATAGCGGCTATGGATGAGAGAAGAGTTGACTGCTGTTATGGACAGACAAAGGGGAGCTGGATGCATGCGCGGGGGAAAAGTCAGTTTATTGTGAAGTAACCAAAAGTATATGGACAGGGACAAAAGGAACACAAAAGCAGGGTCAAAAACAAACAATAATCCACTTGAGCTTGAGTGGGGCTTTAATCCACAAACGATAAGGTATAAATCCACAAACGATAAGGTATAAATCCACAAATGGTACGCGGTGATAATCCACCGAGGCGAGAGTCCACAGTTCAGGAGATTCTAACGTGACAAGATGCCAAACTAATGTTTTGGTTAACATTATGTTGTGAAAACAATGTATTTCTAACACATTTCAGTTTTTAGTTTTGATATAATAATGTAGTTTTTACCTTGGGTACACTGACTGACAGCAAAGTCACCTCCGGAAAATTAGCACAATGCTAGTGGCACGAATGGAAAAGTCAGGGGTGGGGGATGGGCATTACTCGCCCAGAGCTCACAAGATCCTGCAAAAAGTTTCGCAAGATCTCACAAAAGTCATCTTTTTTTTCGAACATTTTTTTTCTCCATGTCCGTGAGCTCTTGATCCTTTTAAAGAGCAGAAAATTGGGTAAAATTGCATGAGTGTATTTTTATGTATTTTAATTTTAATTTTTTTTTTTTATAATTTATTTTTATTTTTTAAAGTATTTATTTTGATTGGATTGAAGTAGCTTAAGCTCGGACCCATGTAATCAGCCTATATGGGATTGATTGTGTTTGCACTTGTCTAACCCATTTGGTAAACCAACATGGGCCCCATTTGTGTTGCCCATTTTGAGCCCATGCACTCATTTCCCATTAGTGACCCAACTAGGAGCCATATAGGGAGCCTACCTGGGTTCACCCATGTGGAACCTACTTAGTTGACCCAAGTGGGCCCCAGATAAGATGCCCATTTTGGGCCCATGCCCCTGTAGCCCAAGTGTAACCCATGGAGGCCCCACATAAACATGTTGTCTGGGTTGGGTGTTTGGGGTTTGATGTTTACCATATGTGACGGAAAGCACATAATCAAAGAGAATTGGCCAACTTATTAATCGACCATTCATTGACCAAAATGCGAATGACATCTAAATGAATCACAGTCTGCAGCTTGTGTTCATGCAACAATATGCTACGGTTTAACTTACAGTTAATTTCAAAAGTGTTCAGCTGTTCTGCATTTGCAACGCACATGCTCGCCTCGCGTGCCTGCGCACATTGCGCATGCGTGGATTAAGTCATTATTACAATAAAGTTTCTCATTATTATGAAATGTTAAGTCATTATTACTGGAAAGTTTCTCATTATTATGACTAACAGAATCATATTTTTTACTCAACTGTGGCGGAAACGGGCTTCCATACTTGTGTGTACTGAACCAGACTAAGAGATAAAATTGCTCAGGAAACCTTTGCAGGTGTTTTGAGTTAATTAGCTGATTAGAGCTCTTCTCTGGTCAAGATTTCTGTATTATAAATTCTTTATTCGAATATTTTGAGATATTTGATTTTTGATTTCCATGAGCTGTAAGCCATAATCACCAAGATTAAAACAAAAAAGGCTTGCAATATTTCACTTTATCTGTAATGAATCTAGAATATATGAAAGTTCCGTAATTCAATTACGGAAAAAAATTAACTTTTCCACGATATTAAAATTTTTTGAGGTGCACCTGTATTTCTTGCCTCACATGACAGAAAAAGTTGTTCACACTTTTAATCACATCTGGACTATTGTAATGCCTACTATGTTTGAATCAGCCAGCCATTGGTCTGCAACTAGTACCTTGGCTACTTTCCGGTACAGAGAAGTTGGATCATATTACTCCAGTTCCAGCTTCCTTTATTGGCTTCCAGTTAATTTTAGGATTCAGTATAAGTTTTTTTTTTCTTTTTCTTTTTTAAATGGACTGGCCCCCTGCAGACATGCTTTATATACATACAGCTTCTAGCCCTTTGAGGTCCCCAGCACCACTTACTGCTGACTGTGCGTCAAGCTCGGCTAAAACAGAAAGGTGAATTTTCATTTGCAGTCACCGCACCAAGGGTCTGAAACAGTCTACCAGTAGACATCAGACAGGCTTATTTGTTTTTAAATCAAAGCAGTCAAGAGCAGTAACTGGTGGAAAATATTTGTTTATACTGCATATAGCACTTTATTTGTAATTTTATTTCTTGCTTTTATGTTACATCATATTATATTTGACATCAAAGAAAAAAAATTTCCTTCTTCAGTCTGCATTTTTATTCCCTTTTTTTAGGCTTAAGGTTAAGTGCTTGTGTTTAAAGGTGGTGGTCTAGGCAAAAAAAATGAAAAACCCCATCGCTAGGATTGGTAAAGAGTGTCTGCAGGAAGACTTGGGATAGGTCATAGGTGTTTGTAGGAATGGGCAGAATTAGTCAACAGTAACTGCAGGAGCAGAGGGGATTGGTCAAGAGTGCTTGTGGAAGCGGGTGGGATTGGTCAAGAGTGCCTGAGGGAGCACACCTTTAACTGTAGGTTCATGCCAGAAGCGATGGCTAACAGTAAGAAGCTAATCATGAAATTAGCTTCTTTTAACGTATCTGGTACAATCAAAATGCTTGTTGCAATTACAGTCAACTGTTCTGTAACATAATGTACCTATTAAATAAGGGGGACCCTTTTTCAAAAATTACTTGATTTCTATACATTTCCACTATACATTTGACTTAAAGCTGGCATTCTACCATTTAACTCCATTGTCATTTGCAAATCTAATGTGTTTTCTACTCAAAATAGTCTACATACTATATGGAGGGCAACACCGGCCATCGAGTCTTTCAGACACAGTTTGGAAAGATAGCTGTGAATATCTGTTATGGCCGCCACCACCCACTTAACTGGTTCATGTACAGCATGCATGGAGCCGAGATTATCTTCAACCCCTCAGCTACAGTGGGAGATCTCAGGTAAGAGACATGCACTTTTCTCTTCTTACCAAAAAAAAAAAAAGCTAATTTTAATATTGCTAACACAGATCTTTGTGTCTTTGTGTTTCAGTGAACCCATGTGGTCAATTGAAGCTAGAAATGCTGCCATTGCCAACCATTGCTTTACTTGTGCCATCAACAGAGTGGGCATGGTATGTAGATTTTAATAAAAACAGAAGAAACCTAGACATATCCAGAAATATTTCAAAATCAAGTCTGTGAATTATGGGATGATTAACAGTAATGAAACAATCACAGTCAATAGATATTAAATCATTTTACTGAAAGTAAACATTTTGTTTAAAGGAATGTAATGCAATGAAAGTGGAAGTTGAGATTCATAGGCCATTTTCAATACTGAATTATTTAAAGGGGTCATATCATGATTTTTAAATGTTTTTAAATGTTAATTATTTTGTTTATTGGGTGTAATAAAATAGGTTAACATGCTTTAATGTTCTAAAAACACATTATTTGTCAAATAATGTACATTATTGCAGTGCCTCTATTCCCAGGCTGCCTGAAACGCTCCGATTTCTCCAAAGCCCCTCCTTCCGAAAAGCCCAGAATGCTCTGATTGGCCAGCTGACCTGTTGCATTGTGATTGGCCGAAAGCCTCACAAGTGTGTCAGAAATGTAATGCCCCTTCAGGAACTTGGCCTTGGGGGCCACCTGGTCGGCCCCGGGCAGGAACTTGGGCATGAACTTGGCCTTGGCTCTGGAGAGGATGTCGCCTCGTTGACCTCTGACTGGAGCTCTGGAGAGGAGGTCACCTCGTTGACCTCCGGCAGGAACATGGCTTGAGAGTAGGTTGCCTCGTTGACCTCCGGCTGGAGCTCTGGAGAGGAGGTCACCTTGTTGACCTCCGACAGGAACATGGCTTGAGAGGAGGTCGCCTCGTTGACCTCTGACTGGAGCTCTGGAGAGGAGGTCGCCTCGTTGACCTCTGACTGGAGCTCTGGAGAGGAGGTCGCCTCATTGACCTCCGACAGGAACGTGGCTTGAGAGGAGGTCGTCCCGTGGACCTCCGGCAGAAACGTGGCTTGAGAGGAGGTAGTCCCGCAGACCTCCGGCAGGAACGTGGCTTGAGAGGAGGTTGTCCCGTGAACCTCCGGCATGAACGTGGCTTGAGAGGAGGTCGTCCCTTGGACCTCCGCCAGATTGACCTCCGGTTGGAGCTCCGCAGGTGAGACCATCTGCTGGGTCTCCGGCTGGAGCTCTGGGTTGGAGGTCGCCAGGTTGACCTCCGGTTGGAGCTCTGCAGGTGAGACCATCTGCTGGGTCTCCGGCTGGAGCTCTGGGCTGGAGGTCGCCAGGTTGAACTCCGGTTGGAGCTCAGCTGAGGAGACCATCTCCTGGGTCTCTGGCTGGAGCTCTGCAGGTGCTCTCTTGTGGAGCCATTTGTGGGCACGCCAGCTGCCCTTGAAACACTCCTGAGAGCAGAAGTAAGAGCCTTGTATCCCTCGTTCCACACATGTGGGACACAGTAGTTTTGCCTGTCTGCTGCAGCCCTCCGTTGCGCACGCCTGGGGCTGAGGCTGAGGCTGAGAGGTGTAGGCCGCCATGTTGGCCAGCTCCCTCTCGTAGTGCGTGGTGAACGGCCGGCTGGGCCGATCAGACAGGCGGACTCCTGAACACTTTGATCAGTAGGTGCACAAAACTTGACATGGTACATAACTTACTAGGATCTGTGGCTAGGTGAAACTCGTG
This sequence comes from Cranoglanis bouderius, assembly GCA_023630585.1. Classification (NCBI taxonomy): domain Eukaryota; kingdom Metazoa; phylum Chordata; class Actinopteri; order Siluriformes; family Cranoglanididae; genus Cranoglanis; species Cranoglanis bouderius. Next base: position 1,731,643 of record CM042556.1, on the reverse strand, counting down.
AGCTGAGCCTACGAGACGTGATAAGAGGAACCCCAACCACTGCTTCTCGTCAGGTTTTGGGTCTTCTAAGCTAAGAATTAATTTGGGCCTGTAGCAAAAAACATTGGGGGTAAACAGAAAAACCATCATAGGCGTCTGGGGGATATATAAAAGTCCATTGTGGAAACAGAATGGAATCGCACGCGGGTACATAGGCTCTGGTGCGACGTCTCCTCCATTTCTCTGCTGCATCCATGGTTAGGCGAAGTATTCTGTTAGGTGACACGGCGGTAAACGGATGCAAGTGCAGGGAAAGTCACTTTATTAGGAATATGCAAAAGTATTGGAACGTCCAAAATAATAGATATAGTCCAAATAATGGTAATAGCAGTAATCCGAAATGTTAGGCAAGGGCGTAGTCAAAATAACAGGCGTGGGTCAGGCGATCAGCAAACGGCATAGACAAGGCGAGGCAAGAATCAAGAACGAGACAAAAACAGGATCGAAACCGGAAAACACGTAACAAAATCACAAGGCTTGGCAAAAGACAGAACTCTAGGTAGCTGCGCTAATACTTCGCAATGAGGTGAAGAAACACAGGGGTTTAAACACATGAACAAAACGAGAGTTAACATAAGACACCTGAGACACATTAAAACACATTAGGAACATAACCAATGAAAACACAGGGGCGGAGACAAGACATTAACCAAAGCAAAGACACATGTGGCGAAGTAAACAAAATGAAAATCACTGACTGTGGAAGTGCGCTGCTCACATGCTTCAGCGATCAGCGCGAGGGGGAATCATAACAAGAATACCCAGTCAACGACAGTTAATTTCTTCAGTTTACTGTTTATTTCAGCATTACCTTTTATGCCCAACATGAAAAAACCGGAAAAAAGTGTGCAACCCAAGAGCATGTTATATTAAATGTAGTGAAGAGGATTGTAAACTGTAAACTTTATAATGTAGCATAGAAGCACGACAGTGATTCATAAGCACAAACTATTATATCCAAAATGCTCCACTGTGCAAGGGGTTGGGGAAACTGGTGCGAGTTGCTTAAAAGGTTTAGTTTAATTCAAGTTTATTGTCATTGTATGCTTTATTTACAAATTCTGTCGTGAATTTAGTGATCTGTTAGTAACGAGGCCGCGCTGCTCCTCACTCGTGATGTAGACGCGGTGATAAATAGTGTAGAACAAGTAAGATCTGTAATGTCTAATTAAAACAGTACGATCAAAGTAAACACAAGTAAAACAATGTGCCTAAAGGCAGTGAGTAACAGAACCCATAAGGTGCAGTGAAAATGAGTTCTCAGTGAAAGAAAGTCCTCCAGCACGTATGTCGCGTATGTCATGCTGAGCATACTCCTGCAAGACTAAGTGCGAGAAACAACATCGCAGCTTTCTGCTGCTAGTTTTCCAGCCATAGCAACAACACCACGCAATGGAAAACATAAACTTTACATCGTCAAAGCCCAACCATATGTCTCTCCGACAACCTGGAAGAACTCGAGGTATATATCGACTACTACTACTACACCTATATCAACATGAACAAGGAAACAATCAACAACAAAGCCAAAGGCAAACACGCCATAACACCTACCCACAAGTGTCAACGAAAGAAGCCGAAGACCACCAAATTTCACCATGCTGTGCCATTAGTGTGCAGTTAGTGACATTTTACACTCCCTTGACAGTAAACTGTCAGGACTTGATGCAAGACTGTCTCTGGTTGAAGTATTACACAGAGAATTCCAGGCAATACGTGAAAGCCTGGACTTCAGTCAGGAGCAAGTCGCAGCGCTAAGAAAATAAAATAAAACACTACTCCTATCTGTTAGCGAACTCACAACACAGAGCTCATCAGTAACCAAAGAAAACAAACAAATGAAAGAAACCATACGGGATATACAAGCACGCAGCATGAGGGACAATATGTTTTTTTCCGGAATCCCAGAACAGCCATTCAAAGACCCAGAAAACATCATGCATACAATATAGCATTCCACCGAGTTCATCGCCTAGGAGGGAAAAATCCCCAAGTAAAGGACCAAGACGCATCGTTGCAAAAGTAGAATGTTACAAATGCAAGGTACTCATCATGAGTAAAGGAAGAGAACTATGAGGAACAGACTACGGAATTAACGACCAATTTGTTGAAATTGATATGATGAAGAAATGATAAAAGAAGGAAGAAGAGCAGTTCAGATCAGTAGATAAACTTTTCATAGATGGACATCTTTACCGAGATAAAAACGTGACCCTGTGGTTATACTAAACTCTTTACCAGTCTCACACACACACACACACACGTGAGCTATTAACTCAGACTAAAGAATTATGTCTATCTAATCACATACTCTCCTAACTAAGTCATCCATTATACAAATATCTATCTATCTATCTATCTATCTATCTATCTATCTATCTATCTATCTATCTTCTGTCATCCTACCTATCCACCTAGTTCTAGCTAACCTACGTATACAAATACGAACATTCATAACTGGACCTCTCAGCGCCGTCACAGGTGGCTGCCGGCCGGTGTTGCTCTCACTTGGGTGTTTTTGTGTTTACTGATTTCTTATTTATTTATTTATTTAACTTTTACCTCAGTTTTGGATTAATATTTGGATTATTATTTGCACGATGCTGTTCCTTATCGGATAACTCTATCACGCCGTATCATTATTATGGCAGTGGTGAATGATGGACCTATTGTTTATACCAGGGACCAGCTGGTTTGCTTCTAACTGAGTGGCATGAGGGGCTGCAGACATGAGATCCCAGAGGAGCTAAGGAAGAAATATTGAGGCCATAGAGCCGGGAGAAGACAATGGCTAAGGAAGAGATACAAGCCGTATCTTCCGTCTATCATCGTGGGGAACCTGAGATCTCTGGCAAACAAAATGGATGAGTTAACATCTCTTAGGAAGAGCGACAGTGTGTTTCGTGAGAGCTGTGTTATGTGTTTCATGGAAACATGGCTGCAAGATAACATACCGGACTCTGTGGTGAGTTTGACTGGCTTTCAACTGGTGCGAGTGGACAGGAGTTGCAAAGAGAGCGGTAAAATGAGAGGAGGGGGAATCGCGCTCTATGTAAACAACAGATGGTGCAACCCTGGACACATCACAGTTAAAGATTGTGTGTGCAGCCCAGATATTAAACTGCTAGCTGTAAGTCTACTTCCATATTACTTGCCGAGAGAGTTTTCCCAGGTTATTGTTGTCAGTGTTTACATTCCTCCTGAGGCAAAAACTGCACAGGTTGATGATGTCATTAGCTCAATTATCGCGAGACTACAGACTCGGCACCCCAGTGCCTTCATAGCGATCTCTGGGGATTTCAACCATGTAGCCCTGGAAACTACTCTGTCCACATTTAAACAGTTTGTTGAATGTTGCACAAGAGAGAATAGGACATTGGATTTGCTGTATGCTAACGTCAAGGAAGCATACAGCTCCTTGGCTTTACCTCCCATGGGTCGATTGGACCACAATCTGGTCTACCTTAAGCTAATATATAAACCTGCTGACCAGCGGCAACCTGTCGTTACCAGGACAGTACAGAAATAGTTACAGAAAGCTGTTGAGAGTCTGCAGAGCTGCTTTGAGGAGACAGATTGGGAGGTGCTCTGTGACTCATATGGGGAGGACATAGATGGACTCACAGACTGTATAACAGACTACATAAATTTTTGTGTTAATATTGTGGTCCCTACAAAGACTGGGTGACCAAGAACATTAAAGCAGTGCTGAACAGGAAGAAAGCAGCATTAAGGAATGGAGATAAGGAGGTGATGAGGAAGATGCGGATAGAAATGAGAAATAAAATCACAGAGGGTGAGGAGGACTACAGAAGGAGGCTGGAGAACAAACCTCAACAGAATAACATCAAAGAGGTGTGGAGTGGTATGAAAGCCATCACTGGCCAGGGAAATGTGGCCAGACATGGCATTGAAGGTGGTGTAGATAAGGCCAATGAGCTGAATCTTTTTTTAAACAGGTTTGATGACATGGCTTCTGCCCAACCCTCCCCTCCCTCCGGCATATCCTGTGGCTCCGCCCCTCAACTTGCTTCATATGCAGTATCTCCACATCCCCTTTCATTAATTCCTTGGGTTATAGAACATCTGTCCCAACATCCCCCAGCCACCTCCCTTTTTCCATCAGAGCTCTCTAATGACTCTGCAGGGTCAATCATCTTCTCTGAGGAGGATGTGAGAAGAGAGCTGAGCAGGCTATGCCTAAGTAAGGCAGCGGGTCCTGACGGTCTCAGTCCTAGAATGCTCAAGGGTTGTTTGGGGTGTTTCGGCACATCTTTAATCTGAGTCTGGAACAGCGGAGGGTACCACTCCTGTGGAAAAAATCATGTCTTGTCCCTGTTGCCAAGATAAAGCACTCCAACTCTCCTGGTGCTTTATCTTATCTTTATCTTATCTTATATCTTTTTACTCTCCTATAGACCAGTGGCTCTGACTTCGCATGCTATGAAGTCAATTGAGAGGTTGGTCCTCAAGCACCTTTGCCCTTTAGTAAAGCCATCATTGGATCCCCTACAATTTGCCTATCGGCCACGTATGGTTGTGGATGATGCCATCATCTTTTTGCTTCACAGGACTTACCTGGGCAAGGCAGGCAGCTCTGTGAGGGTCATGTTTTTTGACCTTTCCAGTGCTTTTAACACCATATGGCCTGCACTGCTTAGAGATAAACTCTCAAATATGCAGGTGGATGCCCAGCTTGTGGACTGGATTACCAGTCCACAGTGGGAATCAGGAGATGGAGTACAGAGGAGTGGTGGACAGCTTTGTGAGGTGGTGTGAGCTTAATCATCTGAAACTTAACGTCGGGAAGACTAAGGAGATGGTATTGGATTTTAGGAGGCAGAAGACTCCTCTGAGACCGGTCAGTATTAATGGTGCAGAGGTGGACATTGTGGACGATTATAAATACCTAGGAGTCCACATAGACTATAGACTTGACTCGACTAAGAACACCACTGCCCTGTACAAAGAAAAGGTCAGAGCAGCTTGTATCTTCTAAGGAGGCTCAGATCCTTTAATGTGTGCAGTACTATGCTGCAGATGTTTTACCACTCAGTGGTGGCTAGTGTAATTTTTTACGCTGTAGTGTGCTGGGGTAGCAGGGTGAAGGCAGCTGACGCCAATAGGCTCGACAAACTTATCAGGAAAGCTGCGTCTGTCCTGGGTGTGGAATTAGAGTCTCTGGAGGAGGTGGCGGAGAGGAGGATGCTGCAGAAACTATGCAGGATCTTGGAATATGCCTCTCATCCCTTGTATACCACACTGCACTCATACCAGAGTGTCTTCAGCAGCAGGCTGAGAACACCGCGATGCACTACAGAACACCACAGAAAGTAATTTCTTCTGGTGGATATCAAGCTTTATAACTCCTCTCCCTTCTGCAGGATGAACAGCTGAGTCAGTCAGTGGAACTGTGTAATACTTCAGCAAATACTTTACCTATGTGATATTTACTTGTGCAATAGTATTTGGTCTTACTGTGCGATACTTGTCCATTTATTTATTTATTTGTTTGTTTGTTTATTTATTTATTATTATTATTATTATTATTATTATTATTATTATTATTATTATTATTTTGTTAAATATATTTTGTTTTACTAACGTCCTGTACCTTACCTATGCACCTGGCTCTATCTAATGGTATCTACATAAATAACAACCTTCATCTATATCTATCTATCTATCTATCTATCTATCTATCTATCTATCTATCTATCTATCTATCTATCTATATATATATATATATATATATATATATATATATATATATATATATATATATATATATTATATATATGGCAACCTCTATCTATCCATCTATCAGGTATTGCGTTATCACACACTCACATGTATAATGATGGTTCACTTACATAAAATAACACTTTAAATCTCACCATTACCCCGGCCTCAATACACGCACGCGCACAATACACACTAAAACCACACAGAACAAAACTCTTTGGGTATAAGCATGACTGCCATACATTAATTAACTGCACTGATGTCTCATTCCCCAGCCAGTGTTCCCCAAAAAACTCCACACCACCACCTTTTATCCTCTGTTGTTTAATGTTGTTCTTTGTTTATTTATCCATCCCCTTGTTTTATGTTTTAGATACACACCACCATGCTTACATACAAATCAACCCATTACAATTACACCAACAAGTAACCTAGTGGCTTCACAGCAGCACTCACATAAACCTATTAGCATATCATCTCACACTCACGCATCAACATACAACGATAGTACACCACTGATAAACATCTCTATCAACAACACCCCGATAACCATAGCAAATATATATGGACCACATACAGACAACCCTTCTGCCTTCTGTACCTTTTTCATCCATATCGCCAAATTACTGGACTCCCCAATCATAATTGGCGGTGACTTCAACACAGTCATCAACACAAAATTAGACAAAACCACTAATACACATAAGACATGGAACTCGCAGACCACCGAAACAATAAGGCAATACATGTCTGACTTTTCTGACTTTGGCGATTGTTGGCGACTGCAACACCCAAACACCAAGGAATACATGTATTACTCACCAGCTCACAGTACACATTCTTGGATTGATTATTTTCTAACCAGCAACTCATTAATACCAGCTATATCAATCACACAAATTCATTCTATTACAATCAGTGATCATGCCCCTGTATCCTTCACCTGGAATAGAAGTCACCTTCAGAAGACAGTTTTTAGATGGTGCTTTAACATCACTGCTCAGAGATCTGGAATTTGATAGCTTTATCAAAAAAGAATGGGCATCCTTCATAGAAATAAATTATTCACCAGAAACCCCATCAACACTACTCTTTTGCAAACAGGGAAAGCCGTTCTCAGAGGAAAAATAATATCCTATGCATCATATAAGAAAAAGAAAAACACTGAAAATGAAAATAAGTTAGAACAAAAGATTAGGGAACTGGAGCATTTAACGGCAACCAACCCCACTGAAAGTACAGAAACGGAATTAAGGAAACTAAAACTAGAATATAATGACCTCATAAATGAAAAAAACAAATTCCTAATACAAAGCCTTCGACATGAAAACTTTGAATATAATAATAAATCTGGAAAATTTCTAGCAAACCTCATAAAATGAAATAAAGAAAAAACAACAATCCAAACTATCAAGAACTCAGCAGGAAAGACCATACAAACCCCCGAGGGAATCAGTAATACATTTAGATCATTCTTTCAAAACTGGTGATACTCATCACCTGCAGATCCAGACACAGAAGACATTAATAATTTCCTAAATAATATCAAACTACCAAAATTAACTGAAGAACAAGCAATTTCCATGGATAAACCGATAGAACCAGAAGAGATCTATAACGCCCTTAACAACATGACTAATAATAAAGCACCAGGTCCTGACGGTTTTCTGGCTGAATTCTATAAACAGTTCTGGACTATCCTGGCACCACTATTCAACAGATTAGTATCCGAAATTAAACAGAATATGACACGACCGACAGAAATGAATACCGCCAGTATATCGCTTCACCTAAAACCCAACAAAGACCCCACTTTACCCTCTAGTTACCGCCCTTTATCACTGATCAACACAGACACAAAAATAATAAGCAAGACCCTAGCTAATAGAATTGAAACAATTATCTCTTTAATAATCAACGTAGATCAAACTGAATTCATTAAAAACAGTCAACCACTAACATGCGCAGACTCCTTAACTTGATACATTACACATCACATACAAATCTAGAATCAGCAATAGTGACACTTGACACAGAGAAAGCGTTTGACAAAGTGAACTGGAAATTTCTACTCACCACACTTCATAAATAAGGTTTCGGTGAATCATTTATTCATTGGATAAAAATACTCTACACATCACCAAAGGCCACAGTTATCACTAATGGACTAATATCACAAAGTTTCACACTGCAGAGAGGCACTAGACAAGGATGCCCACTCTCTCCATCCCCATTTGCCATCTTTATAGAACTGCAGCAATAAAACAAAGTGTAAATATGAATGGGATCCAGACAGCAAACACAAAACACGAAATCAGCTTATATGCTGACGATATCGTACTCTTCTTACAAAAGCCTATAAAATCAATAGAAGAAACTATTCACACAATCGAAAAATATTCCAAACTTTCCAATTACTCAATCAACTGGAACAAATCATCTATGCTCCCTCTCAACATGAAACTCCCCGAAACTACAGTACAATCATTACTTATCCCCATAAGCACTGACTACATCACTTGATGATATCCAACGCTGGATAAACCTCCTCCTCTCTCTCATTGGCAGAATAGCATCCATAAAAATGATGATGGTACCCAAAATTAATGACTTATTTTCAGTTATCCTAGTTCAACCTCCCCCTTCTTGGTTCAAATCACTCAACTCCTGTATCACTAAATTTTACTGGAAAAATAAACCTCCAAGAATCAAACTAACCACTCTACAAAGACCCAAATATCAGGGAGGAATTGATGCCCTGAACTTTCAACAATATTACCTCAGTAACCAACTTCAATATATAATCAAATGGATAAAGCCTAGTCAGATAAATGAGATATGGCTAGATATGGAAGAGGCACTATGCAATAAAATCAATATCTCAGACTTACCCTTCGTCAGTACAGCTATTAAACGCCACCCCACTTTAACAGCTTGGTGGAAATTTTATAAAATTATCAATTCACCACTCCAACTAACTGAACACACTCCCATATGGCATAACCCTGACTTCACAAACACAGCGAAGATAAGTATCTCCACATGGGTAGAAAAGGGCATTATGCACCTTAAACACATGTCAAAACAACACCTTTTCATCACTTTTTTCATCACATCAATTTCTACAAATTAAATCCATTAAATGCTCTAAAATTAACCTAAAAGACAGCACATTAGACGTCCCCCCATTAATATCAGAACTACTAAATATATCACCACCAACTAAAATCTTATCCAAAATATATAAAATAATATCCAAATCCAACTCTTCAATCATCATACCTTGTAAAAAATGGGAAGATGACTTAGCAATCACACCTAGAGAAGACTTTTGGCAACAGATATTACAGAACATGTCTCTCATAGCTAACAACACTAGCCTGCATCTGACACAATACAAAATAATCCACAAAACTCATTACAACAGTCATAAGATGTATAGAATGGGCTTCGGGGAATTAGACTGCACACAGTGCACACAAAATAATCCAGACGATTACATACATGCCATATGGGACTGCACATCAGTCAAGCACTTCTGGAAACAAATCACTGAGGAAATATCTTATTTTCTAATTAGCACCATATCACTTTCCCCCTCACTTTACCTACTTGGAGATACATCTGGAATCAACATTACAAAGGAAGACACAATAGTCCTCCTTACAGCACCAACCATCACCAAGAAAACCATACTAACCAATTGGAAATCAAAGAACAACATTAACATCACACATTGGAAAAACCTACTAATCGACTATATAACAATGGAAAAACTCTCTGCCTCAATCAAAAATAAAACTATCGAATTTAACTCTACTTGGACACCACTGATCACAGACCATCCACATAATTAAAGCCATACCACACATCTCAAACAAGATGCTCACGAATACACATAATTTAACTACACACACATACGCATATAACATTCACATTATCCAAAGTTGGTGCTACACTTATTAATTAACTTAACCGACATTTCAAATATTACTCCTTTGCACACCCTCCCCATACTTTCCCGCCCATACCCCCCCAAAGTACCACACCCCAATCACATCTACTGTCTTGTCTTGTCGTGTCTACTGCTCCATCTTAACATCTGGTCTATGTTCTACACCCACCACTCACCCATAGTAACCTTTAAATACGAAGTACAACACATCTGAAAACCTGAATAATATATATATATATATATATATATATATATATATATATATATATATATATATACACTACTATTTTTATTTTTATTTTTTGTCACACCAGATATTGACTTTGTTTCATTTACTACTGTTTACTGCTTTTTATGGTATTTTTTTAAAATGTAGAAACATTTAATTTCATTTCTGTGCATGTGTCTAAGACTTTTGCACAGTACTATATATATATATATATATATATATATATATATATATATATATATATATATATATATATATATATATATATATATATATATATATAAGTATTAAGTGCATTTTTACTTCTGAGAGACTCTGACTCTCTAAGATACTCTTATACCCAGTCATGTTACTGACCTGTTGCCAATTATCCTAATTAGTTGCAAAATGTTCCTCTAGCTGTTTCTTTTTAGTAACTGTTACATTTCCGGCCTTTTGTTGCCCCGTCCCAACTTTTTGAGACGTGTTGCGGCCATCAAATTCAAAATTACCTTATTATTTTCGTAAAATGCTACATTTCCTCAGTTTAAACATTTGATATGTTTTCTATGTTCTATTGTGAATAACATATGGGTTTATGAGATTTGCAAATCATTGCATTCTGTTTTTATTTACATTTTACACAGCATCCCAGTTTGTTTGAAATTGTGGTTGTATATACAGTCATGTGAAAAAATAAGTACAATCCATGGAAATTCTTGGCTTTTTTGACATATTTGGACAAGCAAATATTGGATCCTCTTTGAAACAGTGCCTATTAATAAATTGATACACTCTATCAAATGACACAAAATTGACATTTTGTAGTAATTTTCACAATTTAAATTGACAAAAAAAACAGATTAGTCACATGGAAAAAGTAAGTACACCCCTACATTTATCACACCTTCAAATCCATAAAATTACAATCAGGTGTTCAAGATTGGGTGCCAGTGATTAGGAAGTGCTTAGGGAGTGCAGGTGGAACCGGTCTTACTTAAACCTCTCATCTTGTGTCTGGTGTTCCCTTTGCTATTGAGGTGTGTGGTGTCATTATGTGAAGGTCTGAAGACTTCTATAAGGCCTTCAGAAAAAAGGTTGTGGATGCCTATGAGTCTGACAAGGTATTTAAAAAGATCTCCAAATTATTTGAAATACCATTCCACTGTAAGGAAAATCATCTACAAGTGACGCAGATTTCAAACGACTGCCAGTTTGTCCAGGACTGGCCGTCCCAGCAAAGAACCCTGCATTAAAATAATTTAGCATCTGAAAAATTGTTTATGAATCAGTCTTCAATGCTTTATTAAATAAATGATTGAAGTATCCAAAAAAAAAAAAAAAAAAAATTCACCTTTAGGATTGTTTCAATTTGTTTAAAAATAAATAAATAACATTTTACACAGCACTGTTTAATATTATTTTATTTGTGGCATTATATGTTGGACCTAATGTGGCCCAGTGTCATAATAAAAGTTGATAAACAGTTGATTCCCAGTCAGCCCCTGGCTGAGGTGAAAAATGATATTGATTTAACAATGTAAATTAGAAATATTAGAAATATCAGATGACCTGAACAATGGATCACTCTGTTATATAATAAAAAAATTTGCACAAAAGAAAAAAAATGTCTGTTATTTGGAAGGGAATGGACCAATTTTAGTAATTTAATGCTCAACATTTTGAATACCCTTCCACACATCTTTAATATATAGACAAATTTAATATATAAAAATAATATACTAATTATATTATTTGTGTTTCCACCCAGGAGTATTTCAAGAATGAATTCACATCTGGAGATGGGAAGAAAGGTATTTTTTCCATAGTTCTAAAGACAGAAATCATTTGGTGTCTAGTTTAACTGATACTAACTAAACAAGTAAATTCTGTGCTTTGTCTGTCTGTGTGCTTCCTGTCCAAAGTTCATATCTGTTTGGATACAAAAAGAATGATTGTTCTGTTTACTTTTTTAACTTATAATGCTATTGCATCAACTCTTTCAGTAATCATGTAGTAGTAGAGTAATATGACCATAGCACGGGGGTTCCTAAACGTGGGGTTGCTTGATTTACAAATGGGGTCACAAGAGAAACTCACAATCTCCTCTTTTATTAATTATTTCATATTTCAGTTAATATTTAAATTTAATATTATAAATATCGAAGATGGATTTTGTGTATTTTAATATTTTGAAATGCTTCTGGGAGTCACATTTAGACAAATCACATTTTAATTAATAGAGTTTGTGTTATTGTAGTCTCTTCACAATCCTGACACACTGCACTATCATAAAATTCTGTTTTTTATTTATCTGGGCCTAAATAACAATTGTGTGGCCCTCATTTGAACATTGTTTTAGTCTTTTTCTTTTCGCCAAAAAATAAATCAACACTCAGAAAACAGGTGGGAAAAAATAAGTACACCCTTCCTACTTCCACAGTCATTAAGAGAGTTACTAATGAAATGCACAAGATTAGTTAATTATCAAGAAGTGTGACTACCTCTATAAAAGCAGAACTTCTGACAGTTTCGTGTCCTGGAGCACTCAGGTGTGTGTCTACGTCATGCCAAGAATAAAGGACATCAGCCTTGACTTAAGAGAAACAATTGTTGCTGCTCATCAATCTGGGAAGGGTTATGAGGCCATCTCCAAAGAATCTGAAATTCACCATTCATACAGTGAGATGTTCTATTTACGAATGGAGAGCCTTCAAGACAGTTGCCAATCTTCCCAGGAGTGGGCAGCTCAGCAAATTCAGCCCAATGTCAGACTGTTTAATGCTCAGAGACAGAAAGAAAAGCCCAAGCACTTCATGATGTGACCTACAGACCTCTGTAAGCAAATTAAATGTTTATGTTCATAACAACACAAACAAAAAAAGACTGAACAAGTATGGCTTTCATGGAAGGGTGGCCCTTCTCTCCAAAACAAAATACGACAGCATGACTGAAAATTGAATCAGAACACAACAAAACAATTCTGGAACAATATCCTTTGGTCTGATGAAATCAAGGTGGAAATGTTTGGTCATCATGCACAGTGAAAACCAAACACAGTGCATCACCACAAACGCCTCATACCAGCCACAGGACCTGGGAAACATGCAGTCATTGAGACAGCGATGAACTCCACTTTATACCAGAATATTCTTGAGACAAATGTGAGGCCATCTGTCCAGCAGCTTACACTGGGCTAAAATTGGGTCATGCAACAGGACAATGATCCCAAGCACACCAGCAAATTGACATTTGAATGGCTGAAGAAGAAAAAATCAAGGTGTTGGAATGGCCAGGGCACAGTCTAGACCTCAACCCTAATGAGATACTGTGCATAAACAAATGCCCTCAAATGTCAATGAACTGAAGCAATGTTATAAAGAAGAGTGGGCCAAACTTTCTCCAAAACAATGTGAGACTCCAAGAGAAAATGTTTACTTCATGTTATTGTTACTAAATGTATTCTACATGGTACTGAATTATAGTGTGTACTTATTATTTCCCAACTGGTTTCTGAATTTTGGTTTACTTTTTGAGAAAAACTACTACATATTGAAATCTGTTGTGTTTTTTTGTTGTTGTTGTTGTCACTTGAAGTTATTTGTTTGTTTATAGAAGTTGGTGAATACCACACAACTGTCATTTAGGCTCTGATAAATAAAAACATAGAATTGAAAGAGGGTATACTTTCTTTCTCCCATGACTATAGTTCTGCAATAAAAATTTCCCCATCCATCTACCTCCACTAAACAGTGTTGTGTCTCAAGTCATACTTCATTCAAGTATACTTATGTACTATTCTAGACTGTTAGTGAGAATGAACACTAACCAGGTTTCTATTATAGTTAGTGTTTGAATCTTAAAAACCTCTCATGTCACCTTCAAACCTATCAAAAGCTCTGTTCTGCATACCAGTCTTCTGGATAAAGTAAATACTTTAGAACATGAGGTCAGAGTTTTTGATTTGAGACACAGCCCATGACAACAATCATGATGACAGCAGAAAGTTTTATGAAAGACAAAGCTCGTCAGTGTGTTTAATATCTCTGTGCATAAAATCACTAAACATTTTACAGTTTGACTTGGAACCCTGACATACAGGAATGTTTTGTCTCTGACGTGCCATCTAGGGAATGTGTCTTTTAAATCTTCAATTTTGTGAATAATGATGCTTGCATTGCTGCTGCTTCTGCAGGCACATGCAAAGTCATTCAAAAAGTATAACCAGATCCCTTTGCTTCCCATTGAGTGGTTTCACAGGACCTTGGCATGGATCATTTTCCTATAACACAACAACTCGTCCCACTAGACTTACTAGTCTAGCTTATATCAGCTGTTTAACAAATGATAATGCTCATAAAGCCCTCGTTCACGACTCGGAGATCAATGATTTTTAAAACATTTTGCTATTTGAAAGATATAAGCCGATGTTCCTTTGATTTGCTCACCTTTCTAATTGTGTAATTGTGAGGCAGCATGTGTACTGCCGCATTTAGCTCCACAGAGTTATTACTGCATGCAGTAGTCAAAAATAGGAAGGACAAGACAGTCAATGACAGGGTTGCCAGATTGGGCTAGTTAAAAAACACTCTTTGGCTGCCAAGGTCTTGATTTTTTTATTATTTTTTTTTAGCAAATAATCAGAATTAAATCTAATAAAGTTCTGCAAAAAAAGTCTAAATGTCATGTGCCGACAGTGTGTCTGTGTGAAATATTCAATTCAATTAAATGTTACTTATATAGTGCTTTTAACAATGGACATTATCAGAAAGCAGCTTTACAGAAATCTGTATATAAATTAAATTTAAATTAAATTTCAGTGTCTCAGCATCAATTTGCATTATCATATCCTCATCAGTTAATTTAACAGCAGGCAAGCCAAACCTTTCTAAATATACGAAACAATCATAATTTTGCTTATTGCTAACATTAACTACGTTAAAAGTTGGGTAGAGGAGCCAAAAATTTTACTCAAGTACAAATAAAACTACTTAATAAATCAAATAAAATAAATCAAATAAATAAAAATAATTACTCAAGTAACAGTAAAAGTAATAATGTTAATAATTACCTGAGTAAGAGTAATAAAGTATCCAATGAGAAAACTACTCAAGTAGCAAGTTACTAGTTACTTCGGACCTGATTATAATGAAGGGAAAATCCTGAATCTCAGACTGCATGGAGAACTGTCAGTCACACCTCTCCTTGAAAGTCTGTCTGTTCTGTTTATATGATATAAAACCTGGGTTCAAGATGAAGCAGCATATCCCAGTCCTGTGATGGGTACAGTAACACACAACCTGTCATTTTCAACACAAAATCTAACACAACCCAAAAAACTAACATTTTCCTAACAGTCTTTATTTTCACAACACAACACAAACTTGTCAGCATCTGCATTTAAACAAGACAACAGAGAATGAAAGAACAGACTATGGAACAGAACAGAAGGGAAAGTGTGTGTAGAGAGAGAGTGAGTGTTTGTGTGTGTGTGTCCTGCCTCTGTTGACATGCTCGCTTCTTCCCCCTCTTCGGCCGTTAACTTCCAGGACTGAGCCCACTAAAAAAGTGAGCGGTTGTTGCAGACGCATTCAGACCACTGCAGCGTATCGCGAGACTCACGACCTCATTATACGTGATATAAACTAATTATTAAAACTACATATATTCATTAACATTTAACAGTAATGGAGGAACATCACCAAATGTAGCGAAGTAAAAGTACATTTTTGTTATTAAAAATTAACTTGAGTAAGAGTCTGGCCAGTTAAACCTACTCTTAAATGTACAAAAAGTTACTCAAGTAAATGTAACAAAGTAAATGTAGCACATTACTACCCACCTCTGACTAGGTTCACCACACACACTACCATGTCCGTGTCACTGCTGTGCTGAGAATGGTCCACACAGGCCTTTTCACCATGACCTATAGACTTTTTCAGACAAAATCTTAGATTTAGGCCCAATAGAACATAAAATTCCCAGCTTTGTTATGGATTACTCCTGTTCGAGTACAAGTGGTGTTACCCATTGTAGTGTCAGTTTTACACATAATTTTCTTCTATGCTACCTATTCACATCAGCAGGGTACTAAATAGTATGACAACATAGTATACGTAACATGCTAACAGGTAGCCTACAGCAGTGCACAATTCTGATGCACACTATTTGTATGCTGGTATGCAACCAGTGACAGAAGGTGAAGAAACCACTAGAAATGTCTATGCATTGGCACTGGGAGATGGGAGGTACATGGAGGCAAAGTTGCACGGAAACTCATGTCGTGTTCATTCACAGCTGTCTTAAAGCCTGAGTTTCATCGTGAATGAGGCATGCAATTTTTTAGATACCTTGAGACAATAAAAGTTTAACAAATACTTCCAAAACAAATCTGGAGAAAATGGTCTATAGTTCAGTATTTCGGAAAACAGGCAAAAAAAAAAACATGTAACACCATCAGCTGTGCATTTTTTTGCTGCTCTTTTGAATGAAATGCATTAACAATAATGTACATCTCCTAAACATACTGCCTTGGCCCAGGCATGCAGAGTCAATAGTTATGGATTTGTTATGATTCATGAACTAAGAATTGAAATGTTTTTATAAAGCAGCCATCGTATTCAAGCCTACTTTTTAAAACAATCAAAGAGAATACAGTGTTTGTAGTCCTAGATTAGTCTATTTAACCTGCCTACATTACTGTGAGTGGAATAAGATTTCAGTGGCAGTGAGCAATTACTTGTTATTAAGTACAGACCTGCCAACCCTGAAAAGGAATAATACGCAGACTCATCAGGGGGAGGATAGGGGGTTGCAGAATGCACATTTTCAATATAGTCCTTTCATAAATCACTTCTCCCAGGTAGAAAATGCATTGTACATGTATACACTTTTTTACGGAAACTGTTTGTCTCTTTTACTTAAGATGTAGACAATAGAAAAGTGACCTACAGGAAAGTAGAAATGTTTACAGTACAAAAGTATACTTCCTGGCTCCCGAGTGACGCAACAGTAAAGGATTCGCCTTATCATCCAGAGTTAGAATCCTGACGATGCCACAGCCATCCTTGACCAGGAGTGAGCATATTTGGCCGTGCTCTCTTGGTGGAAGTGGTGCCATGCATGTCTCCCCTGCCAGTCACAGTCACACTCGCCAATCATGGGTGTGCGTGAGCTCATACATGCAGAATGGGCTTTCCTTTGAGGGTGTTGCATTGCCCGGTGACACAGCATAAGCAGCAATTCGAAAAAATGCAGTTGGCTGGCTTCACATGTCTCAGAAGAAGCATTTGAGAGACTTCACCCTCAGGGTTGGTAGTTGTCATATAATAGGCGAGAGATGGCTGGTGGATATGTATTGGCCAAGATTAAATTGGGGAGAAAATCAGGGGAAAAAAAATCTTTTACTTGCTTTCTTCCTATTCTAGGAAAGAAAGATAAAGATGTTACATACAGAGCTTGGTGGTTACCATACAACCATGTATATATGTGCACTCCAGTTTCTACCATTACATGCTGTTTGAATGTGTCTGCACTGACCATCTGCATTACAATTAAAATTATTTTTAAAGTGTTCGATTTGGCACGTTTTTGTAGGCCTATTGAAACTTTTTTCCCCTCTCTTTTGGCTGAAAAAGTACAGTTTTTGTCCATTTTCAGATGCACTTTTGGTGGCATCCCTTAACTGATGTTCATATACAGTATACTTATATATATTGTATATCTCATATATCATGCATATGTTATGTCTAATGTTAGCTAAGTCAAACATACAGTGGGTATAGAAAATAATCACCCCCCCCCCCTTTTAAAATATTCACATTTTGTTGCTTTTCAGCCTGAAATGGAGACGGACACATCTTTTGTTTTATCCAGCTGTATTTACCCAGTGCAACTTATAACATCCAAGTGAAAGATATAACACCAACATGTCAGAAATTAAAAAAATAAAATAAACAGAATCACTGAGTTGGAAAATGGATCACCCCCCATTTTGTTGAACCACCTTTTGCTTTAATTACAGCCTTTAGTCTGTTGGGATATGTCTCTACTAACTTTGCACATCTAGCCTTTGCAATATTTGCCCACTCTTCTTTGCAGAACTGCTCAAGTTCAGTTAAATTTGATGGTGACCGTTTGTGGACTGCAGTCTTCAAGTCATTCCACAGATTTTCGATGGGGTTTAAGTCTGGGCTCTGACTAGGCCATATGCAAGGACATTCACCTTTTTCTCCTTCAACCAGTTTTGCTGTGTGCTTTGGGTCATTGTCATGTTGGAAGGTAAACCTTCTTCCCATTCACAACTTTCTGGCAGACGGCAGCAGATTTTCCTCAAGAATTTGACGGTATTTTGCCCCATCCATTTTCCTTCTATCCTGACAAGTGCTCCAGTCCCTGCTGCAGAGAAACACCCCATAACAGGATATTACCACCTCCATGCTTTACTGTAAGAGTGGTGTTAAGAATGCTGTTAGTTGGATGGTGAGCTGTATTGGATTTCCGCCAAACACATCATTTGGTGTTGAGGCCAAATAATTCAATTTTAGTCTCATCTGACCTGAATCTTCAAGGTGCGTTTTGGCAAAGCTCAGTCGTGACTGCATGTGGCCTTTCCTGAGGAGTGGCTTTTTTCTTGTAACCCTCCCATACAAGCCACATTTGTGGGGAATTTGTGATATTGTTGTCACATGCACACAATGACCACTCTTTGTCATAAATTCCTGCAACTGCTTCAGAGTTGCTGTAGGCCTCTTGGTAGCCTCTCTGACCAGTTTCCTCCTGGCTCTTTCATCCAGTTTGGAGCGACGTCCTGATCCAGGGAGGGTCTGTGTTGTACCAAATACCTTCCACTTCTTAATAATAGACTTCACTGTGCTTCTAGGCATTGATAAAGCCTTTGGATTTTTTTGTGTCCATCTCCTGACTTGTGCCTGTCCACAACTTTATCCTGGAGATCTTTTGGCAGTGCCTTGCCATCCATAGTTGATTGTTTGCTTTAGTTGCACTACAATATGCTCCAGGAAAGCTCTTTTCATGCTGAGCTAATCAAAATGACCACAGCTGATCACAGTTGAAAGTCAAATGGCTTTGTGTGCCATTGAGAAGGTGATTAACTACACCTGATTAAGTTTACAAGTCATTTTTAGGAGGGGGCTGATCCTTTTTCCAACTCAGTGATTCTGTTTTTTAATGTTGTTTGTTTTTTTTTTCTGACATGTTGGTGTTAAATCTTTCACTTGGATGTTATAAGTTGCACTGAGTAAATACAGCTGGATAAAACAAAAACAGTGTCCATCTTCTTTTCGGGCTGGAAAGCAACAAAATGTGATTATTTTAAAGGGGGGTGATTCTTTTCTATACCCACTGTACATTGATATATTTTATTTCACATTAATGAACTCAAAACATTCTCTATTTATTTTGCCCTGAAAGCAAGGGCTTATCGTTCAAGCTTGAAAACTTAGAGACTAATTTGTGATGGAGGGGTAGGGCTTCCAGGGAGGTCAGTTATTATTGGAATGTTCAAAAGACCTGGAAAGCTGTCAATCATTTTAGATTCATACATCGATTGGCTCTGCTGCTGGGGCAAACAAGGAAGGCTGCTCTTTTTGTGTATTTTTGAGTGCTAACTCCTGTAAGTATGGTCAAACCCAAAGTCCAGGTCCCCTGAGTTGTTTTATGCACACACACATTTGCACATTGGACAAGGTTAGCCTTAATATAGTTTTTTATACAAAGGCTGGGATAACATTTTTGTAAAATTGTATACAGTGCATCTGGAAAGTATTCACAGCGCTTCACTTTTTCCACATTTTTTTATGTTACAGCCTTATTCCAAAATGGATTAAATTCATTATATTCCTCAAAATTCTACAAACAATACCCCATAATGACAACATGAAAGAAGTTTGTTTGAAATCTTTGCAAATTTATTAAAAATAAAAAACAAAAAAATCACGTACATAAGTATTCACAGCCTTTGCTCAGTACTTTGTTGAAGCACCTTTGGCACCAATTACAGCCTCAAGTCTTTTTGAGTATGATGCTACAAGCTTGGCACACCTATTTTTGGGCAGTTTCTCCCATTCTTCTTTGCAGGACCTCTCAAGCTCCATCAGGTTGGATGGGGAGCTTCGGTGCACAGCCATTTTCAAATCTCTCCAGAGATGTTCAATCGAGTTCAAGTCTGTGCTCCGGCTGGGCCACTCAAGGACATTCACAGAGTTGTCCTGTAGCCACTCCTTTGTTATCTTGGCTGTGTGCTTAGGGTCGTTGTCCTGTTATAGGGGCAATGGCTAGGTTAAACTCTGGGCTTTTCAGAAGAAGGGGCTTTGGAGAAATCGGAGTGTTTCAGGCAGCCTGGGAATAGAGGCACTGAAACAATGTACATTATTTGACAAATAATGTGTTTTTTGAACATTAAAGCATGTTAACCTATTTTATTACACCCAATAAACAAAATAATTATATTAAATATATATTAAATAACGTTTAAAAATCATGATATGACCCCTTTAATGAAATAGGTTCGGTCTCTCGAAGGAGAGTAAAACATTCTAATTGTTGATCTGATATTGTTATATTATTATCTACAGGATTAGTTATAAGACTGTCTGGTTTTAAAGCAATACTCTGGATTTTTTGTCTAATATTTTAAATTTTGCCAATGAAAAAAATCATGAAATCATCACTGCTATATAATGATTGTGTGCATGTTTCTGTGGTGGTCATATTCCTAGTTAATTTTGCTACCATTTTAAATAAGAATCTAGGATTATTTTTATTATGTTCAATTAAGGTGGAGAGATAGACTGATCTAGCAGCACTAAGAGATTTTCTATAGTTCTTCCATGCTGTTTGAAATACTAACATTTTTTTTTTTACCATATTTCGATTGGTCTGTTTTAAGGTGCATGTGTGATGTAGGGTGCTAGCTTTTTCTCTCTAATTATTTTTCTTTTAAGTGGAGCTACCTTATCCAGCGTGCAGAGGAACGTTGATGAACCTGATCAAGTTCTTTGGGATCAGATGGTGATCTCTGGGAGGTTATTGATAAAACTTGTGAATGTGCATTTGACGCTGTAGTTTGGCAAGGTGCATAGTTTATGATCAATACGCAATTTAAACAAGATGAGATAATGATCTGAGATAGCTTCAGACTGTGGAAATGTGACTATATTTTCTATATTTAATCCATATGTTAGTATAAGTTCAAGAGTGTGACCACCATTATGAGTGGGCCTTATTACATACTGATTGACCCCTACTGAATCTAGAATGGACAACCGCTGTTCTCAGAGGGTCTTCCAGGTTATCAAAATGAATATTAAAGTTGCCAACAATTAATGCTTTGTCTAAAGAAGCAACCATGTCGAGATGAAATCTGCAAATTCACCAAGGAATTCAGAATATGGCCCTGGGGGTTTGGAAATAATAATTAGCGGAATCGACTCTGTAGACTTATTTTGTGTGGCTAAATAGTTTATTCTAGTATAAAGAACTTCAAAACAGTTGAATTTATGACTAGGTTTTTGTGTGACGCCTAGATTATCATTATAAATGAGTGCAGAGGCTATTATTTCAGTTCTGTTCTTGTTAAATCTCATTGTTATGTTTAATCATTTAACAGTTGTGCATTTTTCTTAACATTATTTTAAAATATTTGGGTCAGTGTTTTATTTGTTAGGCTAGGTAATTTGCACTTACTCAGGATTATGTTTATGCATTATTATTTTTTTTTTATTAGTTTATGTATACTTATACATTTGACATCATACTAATGTCATGTGAATAATTAATTTTGCACTTTATTAAGCATATGCATTGCATTTAATAAACTGATATTTTCCATTGTAAATATTTACATCCTTAACAATTCAATATATAAGTTTGATTATTTCCTGTTATATGAGGTAGTAAATGATTTATTAAATGTTCTGGAATCAACCTCTTGATAGATGGTAACCTCTACCACAGTGATGGAAAGTGTGGAGAAAGAAAGGATCTGCTCATGATCCAAAACATACAAGCTTATCGGTAAAGCATGGTGGAGGTAGTGTCATGGTTTGGACTTACACGGCTGCTTCCGGAATGGGCTCACTAATGTTTGTAGATTATATAACTCATGATGGTAGCAGAAGAATGAATTCAGAAGTCTACAGAAACATTCTGTCTCCCAATTTAGAGAGAGATGCATCCAATCTAATTGGGATGAACTTCATCATGCAAGACAGTGACCCAAACCACAACAAAGGCTTTCAATCGGTTTTAGACTGGCCAAGATCTTAACCCAATTGAGTATGCATTTCACCTCCAGAACAGGAGACTGAAGGGAGACCACTAAGCCACTGTGCCCCCACAGTATATAATATATTGTTATAATATAAAAAGTATATAGGTATATAGATTGATAACACCCCAAGGGAACATACCTAAAGTTCTGTTTCTTCTATAGTTGGAAAGGGCTTTGATATTAACAAGTGCTGTCAAGGTTTATTAGAAATCAAAATTTATTACAAATATTGTACTTTATATTTCCTTTCTCAAAAACAGCCCATCATGACTTTGGTCACTTTTATGGCTCCAGCTATGTGGCTGCTCCTGATGGCAGTCGGTCACCAGGTCTATCCCGAACCCAAGATGGGTTACTGGTAGCAGAACTAGACTTGAACCTGAACCAACAAATTGCAGACAAGTGGAATTTTAAGGTGAGTCAAGAAATATATCATAGATATGAACTATAACCACAGAACTAATGTATTTATTAAGCATACATTTTTCTTTTAAAATTGAGAAAACAGTTTTTCTCATTAACCCTTACTGTTCACATAGTCCTAGTCTGATAAAGGAAGTGTATCCTTCCATTGTTGTGAATTTCCTGACTGCACTTGAAAATCTCTACACATCGTTGTTAAACTATACATATTCAAGGATGCGAGTATTATGTGCAGGTGTCAAATTCTTGTGCTATGTGTGACCTGTTTGTTTTTCTGCAGATGACAGGGAGATATGACTTGTATGCTGAGGAGCTCACAAAGGCTGTCCAGCATGCCTTCAGGCCCAATATTGTCAAGGAGTAAATCTTCCTTATCCTTTTTGTGCCTAAATGAAGTGAAGGACTATTTTATTTTAGCCAGAATAATATTTTTTTGCGCTTTCACTGTTTATTGTCAGCTCCCAAAAAACATAATTAAACTATAAATAAATAAATAATTATTCTAATTTTGTATTGTTGATTGATAAACAATCTTTTCTAGGGCTGCAACTAATGATTATTTTCATTATATATATATATATATATATATATATATATAATTATTCATGCATTATTTTTTATGGATGCACAAAAAAGCACTGATAATTAAACTACAGTCCTAAATTAATAATAAAAACTCACTTTCACTGCACCTTATGGCTTCTGTTACTCACTGCCTGTAGGCATATTGTTTTACTTGTGTTTACTTTGATTGTACTGTTTTAATTAGACATTACATATCTTAATTGCACTCCCACTGTTCATCACTGCATCTACACTGTGAGAGAGGAGCAACGCGGCCACGTTACTAATAGCTCACTTCCATTATAATGAACGATAGAAGTTACACTGCATCACGCAAATACAGCATATAATGATAATAAACTTGAATTAAACTAAACCTTTTAAACAACTTGCACCAATTTCCCCAAGCCTTTGCACAGTGGAACATTTTGGATATAAACATAAGTTTGTGCTCGTGCATCACCATCGTGCTTCCATGCTACACAAGCTCTGCGTTGTAAAGTTTGCAGTTTACAATCCCCTGCCTTAGAGGACTTGGGTCGCACACTCCCCACCCCCCCGCTTTTTTCATGTTGGGAATAAAAGGTAACTCTGACAAGCAGTAAGCTGAAGAAATTCATTGTCATTGACTCTGGGTATTCTGCTAAAGCTAGCAGCGTCGCATTACATGCGTATGACATCATGCGCCATTGACTGGGAAACAGCTTATACTTCCGGTTAGTAAAAAAACCCTAGTGTTCCATTTGAGATGATAATACCCCTCTAAAATTCATACAATAAATGGTAGAGTACATAGTGTATAGTGTAAGTGTATATATAGTACATCATTTGGGACACAACTTTAGTATTTACTCTCCGATGCGTGTTTTCGGAACAGAAGTAACGTAATGAGTAAACTTGCTCTGTGCAGACCAACTAGTCGATAATGGGATGTGTTGACGATTTTCATAATCGATTATTATTAATTTTATCGATTAGTTGTTGCAGCTCTAATCTTTTCTATATAATATTTTATTTAAAACTAAAGTTGCAGTATCAAATTAACTGCAGGGCTTGACATTAACGCTTGTCTGCGTCAAGTTAATTTTTTGGACGGGCAAGTGAAAGAGAATTTTACTTGCCCGACAGGACAAGTAGCCTGAAAAATTCAATAACAACAACAACAACAAAAATAATAATAACTGGCTTTATTTGTGATATAGTCAGTTATAACCAAGTTCATGTTCTTTTGCTGCTGACAATAATCTAGAGCTCGTAGGCCACTGCATGCAGTGGAAACCAGGAAAGTGCAGGTTTAAACAAGCAGTTGTTTAGAAACAAGCTTGACCAATCAGAATTCAATTAGACTTTGCCTCAGGCCAGAGCCGTTGCCTCAGGCAAAGCAGCGAAGCGTGTCATTTTCATTTTCTAAAAAGCAATGTTTCTCAAGTCCTGCAACCCAGCCAAGTGCCTGGTAAAGCATCGAACTAAAAAAAAAAAGGACCACAGAATCTAACACAGATTATGAAAATAAAAGGGAGAGGAAATTTATCCCTACCTGGATAGATGAATTTGACAGGTCATCTTCACAGATCCATACACTTGCTGTACTGTTACCGTAAACACTGTTATTAGCTACATCCCTACCCAGTGTAAGTTTACTTTTCTGCCACAGAGAATCGAGTTTTTGCATAAGTTGTCTTTCATAATTTTAGACAACATAGAAACAGATGCTTTGACATGTTGCTTGAGTGCAAGTCTTATTGAATTTAAAGCAACTTATTATACAACTCGAAAAGTAGCTAATATTTTTATAATGTGATTTTAAGAAAGTGAGAAGTATTCCTCCATTACAGCTCATTTTCATTAGTCAAGGGAACAAGTGCCTTCAGGCATGATATACTTCTGTCCCATGACAAAAGCAAATGCCATCAGCACAACATGAAGGCAAACATGATTTGAAAAATTAAGTTTATGCTTCTTTCCATGACCGCAACAGTGCTGTTGCCAGCTACGACATCACTGTTTGGTGTGGTGCAGTTTAAAGTTGAATGACTCAAGTAAGGTGTAATGAGCTGATAGAACACTGATGAGAGTATATTGCTTCTAAATAATTATATTTACACCACAATTGAAAAAAAATTGTCCTTTTTCTCTCTGGGCAGGTAACGTTTTTAGTTGGACAAGTGAATGACAAATTTACTTGTCCGAAGGACAACCACATGATGATGCTTAATGTCAAGCTCTGAACTGTTATTTAACAACTACATCTAAAACAAAATATACCTTCTGCTAAAATATAAAAAAGGATTAAAATATAAAATATTATCTTAGTTTGCTGCTCTCCTATGACAAAGGACACGTTTTAACTTTACAATTTAAATATTTGACTTCACTACATTTAATTAATTATCTGATTCCAATTTATAATAACTGTTAAGGTAACCAATACTAAAGAATAATCTTTTAGTTAGTGAAAGTAATAAATGGGTTTATTGTACAAAAGGCAAATACACGATATACAGAAAGTAAAAACTAAGAAAACTTACAGAGTTAATGGACAGAGTCACGTTCATAGGATGCTTGATGATGAATGCATCTCTTGCCATTGTATAAGGTATACCTTTTTAATACCTCTGAGCCTCTTTGAAATGTATAGTGACCGGAGTACCAAATAGGAGAGACACAATGTACAGAGCCCTCCACAATATTGGCACCCTTGGTAAATATGAGCAAAGAAGGCTGTGAAAATTTGTCTTTATTGTTTAACCTTTGGATCTTTTGTTCAAAATATTCACAAAATAAATTCTGCTCTCATGGATATCAAACAATTGCAAACACAACACAGGTTTATCCAAAACAAAAAAATCATACAGTGGGTAAGACCAAGGAATATAGCTGTGATGTGTGGCAAAAGGTTGTTTAGCTTCACAAAATGGAAAGTGGCTTTAAGAAAATAGCACAAGCATTGAAAATGCCCATTGAAAAGCATTTAAAATGCATTGAAAAGCATAGAAAATGCCCATTTCCACCATCAAGGCAATAATTAAGAAGTTCCAGTCAACTGGAAATGTTATGAATCGACCTGGAATTGGACGTGTCTATATTGTCTCAATGCACTGAAGAGGATGGATTGAGTGGCCAAAAAATCTCCAAGGATCACAGCTGGAGAATTGCAGAAGTTAGTTGCATCTTGGGGTCAGAAAGTCTCCAAAACTACAATCCAAAATCACCTACATCACCACAAGTTGTTTGGAAGGGTTTCAAGAAAAAAGCCTCTACTTTCACAGAGCTGCAACAAATAATCGATAAAATCGATAATAATTGATTATGAAAATCATTGCCAACGAATCTCATTATTGAGTAGTTGGTCTGTGCATGGCATGAGGCACATTTACTCATTGCGTTACTTCTATTCCAAAAACACGCATCGGAGAGTACAGACCAAAGTTGTGTCTCAAATAACGTACTATACACTTACACTATGTACTACTGTACTCTACCGTCTAGTGTATAAATTTTAGAAGGGTAGTATCTTCTTAAATGAAACGAGGTTTTTACTAACCGGAATTATAAGACGCTTCCTAGGCGATGGCACATGACGTCATATGCATGTAATGTGATGCCGCTAGCTTTAGCAACAACAATGTCAACAACAATGAATTTCTTCTGTCTTTTATTCCCAACATGGCCTCAGTCATCATCAGACGGGCGTGCAATTGTCAGGTGACAGCGGAAAAAAAGTATATATATATATATATATATATATATATATATATATATATATATATATATATATATATATATATATACAGGTGCATCTCAATAAATTAGAATGTCGTGGAAAAGTCCATTTATTTCAGTAATTCAACTCAAATTGTGAAACTCGTGTATTAAATAAATTCAATGCACACAGACTGAAGTAGTTTAAGTCTTTGGTTCTTTTAATTGTGATGATTTTGGCTCACATTTAACAAAAACCCACCAATTCACTATCTCAACAAATTAGAATATGGTGACATGCTAATCAGCTAATCAACTCAAAACACCTGCAAAGGTTTCCTGAGCCTTCAAAATGGTCTCTCAGTTTGGTTCACTAGGTAAATCACAAACATTCACTGCCAAAGAAGCTGGCTGTTCACAGAGTGCTGTATCCAAGCATGTTAACAGAAAGTTGAGTGGAAGGAAAAAGTGTGGAAGAAAAAGATGCACAACCAACCGAGAGAACCGCAGCCTTATGAGGATTGTCAAGCAAAATCGATTCAAGAATTTGAGTGAACTTCACAAGCAATGGACTGAGGCTGGGGTCAAGGCATCAAGAGCCACCACACACAGACGTGTCAGGAATTTGGCTACAGTTGTTGTATTCCTCTTGTTAAGCCACTCCTGAACCACAGACAACGTCAGAGGCGTCTTACCTGGGCTGAGGAGAAGAAGAACTGGACTGTTGCCCAGTGGTCCAAAGTCCTCTTTTCAGATGAGAGCAAGTTTTGTATTTCATTTGGAAACCAAGGTCCTAGAGTCTGGAGGAAGGGTGGAGAAGCTCATAGCCCAAGTTGCTTGAAGTCCACTGTTCAGTTTCCACAGTCTGTGATGATTTGGGGTGCAATGTCATCTGCTGGTGTTGGTCCATTGTGTTTTTTGAAAACCAAAGTCACTGCACCCGTTTACCAAGAAATTTTGGAGCAATTCATGCTTCCTTCTGCTGACCAGCTTTTTGAAGATGCTGATTTCATTTTCCAGCAGGATTTGGCACCTGCCCACTCTGCCAAAAGCACCAAAAGTTGGTTAAATGACCATGGTGTTGGTGTGCTTGACTGGCCAGCAAACTCACCACACCTGAACCCCATAGAGAATCTATGGGGTATTGTCAAGAGGAAAATGAGAAACAAGAGACCAAAAAATGCAGATGAGCTGAAGGCCACTGTCAAAGAAACCTGGGCTTCCATACCACCTCAGCAGTGCCACAAACTGATCACCTCCATGCCATGCCGAATTGAGGCAGTAATTAAAGCAAAAGGAGCCCCTACCAAGTATTGAGTACATGTACAGTAAATGAACATACTTTCCAGAAGGCCAACAGTTCACTAAAAATGTTTTTTTTATTGGTCTTATGAAGTATTCTAATTTGTTGAGATAGTGAATTGGTGGGTTTTTGTTAAATGTGAGCCAAAATCATCACAATTAAAAGAACCAAAGTCTTAAACTACTTCAGTCTGTGTGCATTGAATTTATTTAATACACGAGTTTCACAATTTGAGTTGAATTACTGAAATAAATGAACTTTTCCACGACATTCTAATTTATTGAGATGCACCTGTATATATATATATACATACATACACACACAGCCGTGGCCAAAAGTTTTGAGAATGACACAAATATTAATTTTTACAAAGTCTGCTGCCTCAGTTTTTATGATGGCAATTTGCATATACTCCAGAATGTTATGAAGAGTGATCAGATGAATTGCAATTAATTTCAAAGTCCCTCTTTGCCATGAAAATTAACTTAATCCCAAAAAAACATGTCCACTGCATTTCAGCCCTTCCACAAAAGGACCAGCTGACATCATGTCAGTGATTCTCTCGTTAACACAGGTGAGAGTGTTAACGAGGACAAGGCTGGAGATCACTCTGTCATGCTGATTGAGTTAGAATAACAGACTGGAAGCTTTAAAAGGAGGGTGGTGCTTGAAATTATTGTTCTTCCTCTGTTAACTATGGTTACCTGCAAGGAAACACGTGCAGCCATCATTGCTTTGCACAAAAAGGGATTCACAGGCAAGGATATTGCTGCTAGTAAGATTGCACCTAAATCAACCATTTATTGAATCATCAAGACCTTCAAGGAGAGAGGTTCAACTGTTGTGAAGAAGGCTTCAGGGCGCCCAAGAAAGTCCAGCAAGCGCCAGGACCATCTCCTAAAGTTGATTCAGCTGCGGGATCGGGGCACCACCAGTGCAGAGCTTGCTCAGGAATGGCAGCAGGCAGGTGTGAGTGCGTCTGCACACACAGTAAGGCGAAGACTTTTGGAGGATGGCCCGGTGTCAAGAAGGGCAGCAAAGAAGCCACTTCTCTCCAGGAAAAACATCAGGGACAGACTGCTATTCTGCAAAAAGTACAGGGATTGGACTGCTGAGGACTGGGGTAATGTCATTTTCTCTGATGAATCCCCTTTCCGATTGTTTGGGGCATCTGGAAAAAAGCTTGTCCGGAGAAGAAAAGGTGAGCGCTACCAACAGTCCTGTGTCATGCCAACAGTAAAGCATCCTGAGACCACTCATGTGTGGGGTTGCTTCTCAGCCAAGGGAGTGGGCTCACTCACAATTTTGCCTAAGAACACAGCCATGAATAAAGAATGGTACAAAAACATCCTCAGAGAGCAACTTCTCCCAACCATCCAAGAACAGTTTGGTGACGAACAATGCCTTTTCCAGCATGATGGGGCACCTTGCCATAAGGCAAAAGTGATAACGAAGTGGCTCGGGGAACAAAACATCGACATTTTGGGTCCATGGCCAGGAAACTCCCCAGACCTTAATCCCATTGAGAATTTGTGGTCAATCCTCAAGAGGCGGGTGGACAAACAAAAACCCACAAACTCTGACAAACTCCAAGCATTGATTATGCAAGAATGGGCTGCCATCAGTCAGGGTGTGGCCCAGAAGTTCATTGACAGCATGCCAGGGCGAATTGCAGAGGTCTTGAAAAAGAAGGGTCAACACTGCAAATATTGACTCTTTGCATAAACTTCATGTAATTGTCAATAAAAGCCATTGACACTTATGAAATGCTTGTGATTATACTTCAGTAACAGTAACATCTGACAAAAAGATCTAAAAACACTGAAGCAGTAGACTTTCTGAAAATTAATATTTGTGTCATTCTCAAAACTGAGCCTTCAAAATGGTCCCTCAGATGGTTCACTAGGTAAGCCACAAACATTCATTGCCAAAGAAGCTGGCTGTTCACAGAGTGCTGTATCCAAGCATGTTAACAGAAAGTTGAGTGGAAGGAAAAAGTGTGGAAGAAAAAGATGCACAACCAACCGAGAGAACCGCAGCCTTATGAGGATTGTCCAGCAAAATCGATTCAAGAATTTGAGTGAACTTCACAAGGAATGGACTGAGGCTGGGGTCAAGGCATCAAGAGCCACCACACACAGACGTGTCAAGGAATTTGGCTACAGTTGTTGTATTCCTCTTGTTAAGCCACTCCTGAACCACAGACAACGTCAGAGGCGTCTTACCTGGGCTAAGGAGAAGAAGAACTGGACTGTTGCCCAGTGGTCCAAAGTCCTCTTTTCAGATGAGAGCAAGTTTTGTATTTCATTTGGAAACCAAGGTCCTAGAGTCTGGAGGAAGGGTGGAGAAGCTCATAGCCCAAGTTGCTTAAAGTCCAGTGTTAAGTTTCCACAGTCTGTGATGATTTGGGGTGCAATGTCATCTGCTGGTGTTGGTCCATTGTGTTTTTTGAAAACCAAAGTCACTGCACCTGTTTACCAAGAAATTTTGGTGCACTTCATGCTTCCTTCTGCTGACCAGCTTTTTGAAGATGCTGATTTCATTTTCCAGCAGGACTTGGCACCTGCCCACACTGCCAAAAGCACCAAAAGTTGGTTAAATGACCATGGTGTTGGTGTGCTTGACTGGCCAGCAAACTCACCAGACCTGAACCCCGTAGAGAATCTATGGGGTATTGTCAAGAGGAAAATGAGAAACAAGAGACCAAAAAATGCAGATGAGCTGAAGGCCACTGTCAAAGAAACCTGGGCTTCCATACCACCTCAGCAGTGCCACAAACTGATCACCTCCATGCCACGCCGAATTGAGGCAGTAATTAAAGCAAAAGGAGCCCCTACCAAGTATTGAATACATGTACAGTAAATGAACATACTTTCCAGAAGGCCAACAATTCACTAAAAATGTTTTTCTTATTGGTCTTATGAAGTATTCTAATTTGTTGAGATAGTGAATTGGTGGGTTTTTGTTAAATGTGAGCCAAAATCATCAAAATTAAAAGAACCAAAGACTTAAACTACTTCAGTCTGTGTGCACTGAATTTATTTAATACACGAGTTTCACAATGAGTTGAATTACTGAAATAAATGAACTTTTCCCATGACATTCTAATTTATTGGGATGCACCTGTATACACACACACACACACACACACAGTGGGTATAGAAAAGAATCACCCCCCTGTAAAATAATCACATTTTGTTGCTTTTCAGCCTGAAATGAAGACGG
Source organism: Cranoglanis bouderius (assembly GCA_023630585.1). Lineage (NCBI taxonomy): Eukaryota > Metazoa > Chordata > Actinopteri > Siluriformes > Cranoglanididae > Cranoglanis > Cranoglanis bouderius. The sequence continues at coordinate 1,700,187 of CM042556.1, read as the reverse complement.
ACACAGTTTTTGTTTTATCCAGCTGTATTTACTCAGCCGCACATAGCCAGACTCATTTGTTATTGTCCTTGGCGACTTTAACAAAGGTAATCTCACACATGAACTTCTCAAATACATTCCAAATCTATTAAATGCCCGACCAGAGAGGAGAACATTCTGGATCACTGTTACACTACAGTAACCAGTGCCTATCATGCCATCCCATGAGCTGCACTGGGACACTCTGACCATGTCATGGTCCATCTGATTCCTACATACAGGCAGAAATTAAAGATTTCCAAACCTGTTGTGAGGACATCAAAACAGTAGACCAGGGAGGCTGTGGAGGATCTTCAGGACTGTACTGACTGGGATGTATTCAGGACTGCTACCAGCAGTCTGGATGAGTACACAGAGGCTGTGACATCATATATAAGCTTCTGTGAGGATAGCTGTGTACCATCACGCACCAGGGTGAGTTACAACAATGACCAACCCTGGTTCACAGCCAAACTCCGACAGCTAAGGCTGGAGAAGGAAGATGCGTTTAAGAGTGGGGACAGAATCATGTTTAAAGAGTCATAGACTTCCTGTCTGACAGGAGGCAGCACGTGAGACTGGGAAAACATGTCTCTGACTCCCGGAGCATCAGTACTGGTTTTCCCCAAGGCTGTGTTCTTTCTCCTCTACTCTTCTCCCTTTACACCAACAGCTGCACCTCCAGCCACTAGTCCGTCAAACTACTGAAGTTTGCGGACGACACCATCCTCACTGGGCTCGTCTCTGAGGGGGCTGAGTCTGCCTACAGGTGGGAGATTGGCCATCTGGTGACTTGGTGCAGTCAGAACAACCTGGAGCTCAATGCTGTGAAAACAGTGGAGATGGTGGTAGACTTCAGGAAGAACCCAGCCCCACCTGCCCCCATCATCCTGTATGACTCCACAGTTGATACTGTGGACTCCTTCCACTTCCTGGGATCCATCATCACCCAGGACCTCAAGTGGGAGCTGAACATCAGCTCTCTGATTAAAAAAGCGCACCAGAGGATGTACTTCCTGTGGCAGCTGAAGAAGTTCAACCTACCAAAGACAATGATGGTGCACTTCTACACCTCCATCATTGAGTCCATACTCACCTCCTACATCACCATCTGGTACGCTGCTGCCACTGCCCAGGACAAGGGCAGACTGCAGAATGTCATTCGTTCTGCTGAGAAGGTGATTGGCTGCAATCTGCCACCCCTTCATGACCTGTACACTTCCAGGACCCTGAAGGGGGCAGTTAAGATTGTGGCTGACCCCTCTCACCCTAGACACAAACTTTTCGAGGCACTCCCCTCTGGCAGGAGGCTGCGGTCCATCAAGACCAAAACCTCACGCCACAAAAACAGTTTCTTCCCATTCGCAACTGGCCTCATTAACTATACTTAGGACCCACCATGGTCTCTTATCCGCCTCCATGGACATTACATTAACGAACAACCCCACGTTGTTCTTTCATATGCGTTACAATAACGTACACTAGACTGCTATACTGCACCTTCTTATCTCCAACTGTGAGCATTTGCACTGGCTCACTTTTGCACATCTTGCACTAACGTACAGTTGTCTTTATTTTTATTTTCCTAGATGTTTATATTTTATATTTATGCCCATAGTTCGGGGCAGCTGTGGCTCAGGTGGTAGAGCAGTTTGTCCATTAATCGTAGGGTTGGCAGTTCAATTCCTAGCCCACATGACTCCATGTGCCGAAATGTCCTTGGGCAAGACACTGAACCCCAAGTTGCTCCCAGTGGCAGGCAGATGCCTTGCATGGTAGCTCTGCTGCCATTGGTGTGAGTGTGTGCGTGAAAGGGTAAATGAGACACAGTGTAAAGCACTTTGTGAACACGAAGGTTAAAAGGCGCTATATAAGTGCAGGCCGTTTACCATAGTTTTCATAGCCTTATAGTTTTTTTTTCTCTCCTCCTCTCTTGTTTACCTTATTAATATTATTGTATTTCTTGTATTTTACTGTTCTTGTGAAGCACCAACACCACCAAGACAAATTCCTCGTACATGTAAACACACAGTACTTGGCAATAAAGGTTATTCTGATTCTGATTCATTGTGTGCATGTGACAACAATATCTATCTATCTATCTATCTATCTATATATATATATATATATATATATATATATATATTAGAGAGAGAGAGAGAGAGAGAGAGAGAGAGATAAAATTTGACAAACAGTTGTTTTAATGTAAAGTTTTAATGTGAAGTTTATATTTGTAACACTCAGTTTGTGGATTTTATTTTAAATAAATGAAAAAATGTTTAAAAATGTTATTGCCCCACCCCATCCGATTAATCGGAAATATAATCGTTAATTGCAGCCCTACTCTCATCCAAAAACTCCAGCATCTTCAGTTTGCCAGACACTACTGGAACTTCAAATGGCATCGGGTTCTCTGGTCAGATGAAACCAAAATAGAGCTTTTTCACAAACACCAGAGGTGGTTTTGGCACACAGAGAGGTAGCCATATGGAAGTACCTCATGTCCACGGTTAAATATGGTGGTGGCTCTTTAATGTTTTGGGGCTGTTTTTCTGCCAGAGGACCTGGACATTTTGTTAGGATACATGGCATCATGGACTCTATCAAATATCAACAGATATTAAATGAAAACCTGACTGCCTCTGCCAGAAAGCTTAAAATGGACCGTGGTTGGATCTTCCAGCAGGACAATGATCCAAAACATACATCGAAATCAACACAAAAATGGTTTACTGACCTCAAAATCAAGGTCCTGCCCTGGCCATCCCAGTCCCCTGACTTGAAACACACAGAAAACCTGTGGGGTGAACTGAAGAGGAGAGTCCACCAGCGTGGACCTCAAAATTGGAAGGATCTGGAGAGATTCTGTATGGAGGAATGGTCTCAGATCCCTTGTCATGTATTCTCCTACCTCATCAGGCATTATAGGAGAAGACTCAGAGCTGTTATCTTGACAAAGGGAGGTAGCACAAAGTATTCACTAAAAGGGTGCCAATAATTGTTGCACACCTATATTTAACAAAGATTTTTTTTTGGGGGGGGGATAAACCTGTGTTTTGTTTGAAATTGTTTGCTATCTATGAGAGCAGAGTATTGTTGTGAATTTTTTGAACAGAAGATCAAAATGTTAAACAATAAAGAATTTTTCACAGCCGCCTTTGCTCATACTTACCAAGGGTCCCAATATTAGTGGAGGGCACTGTATATGCATTTACTGATTTTATCAAATAGAGTACAGAATTAGAGAACAGAAAACACATTTTGTGAAATTTGGAGAATTGGACAGAATTTACAGAATAGAATCAGAATTCATCTCACATGTAGCTGACACTACAGCTAACGCAAAAGTAAAACAGTGCCAAAATCACAAATACAAGCAAAAAATGCACAAATATACAGTATCTAACAGTCCACAAATACTTAAATGCCAAGCAAAGCATATAATTATATAGTTTCAAATGATCACAACACATTCCACAAATAAATGCAGTCATTTGTATCTATAGCATATAATTTGAAAAGGCATAGAACAGGGGTTTTCAACCTTTTAAGACTTGCGCCCCCCCTCTGTTTGTCTAATTTCCCCTCAAGCCTCCCACCCTCACAACATTCAAAGTAATGCGTGATAACATGCTTGACATACTACTTAGTATGCATATAGTGTGCATAACATGTATTGACACATTAAATATATGAACAGCTTACTGTATTTAGTGTGCCGGTTGAGCCTGTTTCTGAGAGAACATCATGCCAATCCCGTGGTTCAATACCAGATACTGCTAACCGTATCATCTTCCGCAGTCAATAAGCGTGAGCGGTACTTGCTTTTGATGTGAGCAAGTATGGAAAATGTGGAGTTGCAGAGTCAAGTTGAGGTGAAAGGCAAAAGTACATCAATTGCAAGTCTTGCAAGTTCAGTATAGTCTGTCTCTACTGACAGCCACAATGACAGTGTGGTTGAATCAAAAAGTGGCTTCAAATAGTGGTCACTTGAAAGGTCCAGCATGGCATCCTGTTTTTCTGATGATAGGTGACTCCCTGGGCTTTCGATGAATGGGTTACAAACCCAGCGTACTGGTTCCATCTCTGCTGCTCAGGAAAATACTTCATGAAATGTGTAGACAGGGCATGCAGATGGAGAGTGATTTCATTTTTTGTAACATCCCAGTTAAGCCCATTTTCCATGAGAAATTCATCCAAGGTTGGGAACATGTCTACATTTCCCCCATCAAACTGCCCTCTCCATCGCTCTAGTCTCTTCACAAACACCATGATTTTATCAGACATTGTTAGCAGGTTTGAATTCGGTCCCTGCAAAGACGAATTAAGAGTATTAAGTCTATCAAAAATGTCAGACAGATATGCTAGATTTGCAAGCCACTTTTGGTCAGTCAAATAATTAGCAATGGAAGATGCACAGTCAAACATAAAAATTAGTAGTTCATCACGCAATGAAAATATTCGCTGCAGTACTTTCCCTCTGGAGAGCCACCTTACCTCTGTGTGAGTCTCCCTGTGAATCATACAGTTAGTGAAATGAACATGTGGAGCTACATCACAAACCAATGCCACGAATTATTTTTCCCTACCATGGCTCTTGCCCCATCTGTTCGAAGACAGACCCAGTTCATTCAAGTTTGCCATTCAGTTTATCAAAAATATCTCTCCCTGTGCATGTTTTTCCCATGCTGAACAAAGCAACAGATTCTCAAGCAATTTTCTCTCATAGCGGTAGCGGACAAATACAAGTAGTTGGGAAGAGTTTGATATGTGTGTCGACTCACCTAATTGCAATGAAAAAAAATTCCTGACCCTTATTCTCTCAATTAGTTGACATTTGACGTCTGTTGCCATGTCAGTGATACGGTGGCTCATGGTGTTATCTGATAGCAATATCGCTGACAAACTTAGACAAACATAGTTCGACAGATGGCCATTGCTGCTGGACAAATGAGGCTCTCTGCAACTGTGTGAGGCTTTATGGCTTTGGCAACTAAATACGCCACCTCATATGAAGCAGTAAGTACTTTGACTGTCACTGTGGTTTTTCTGGTCATTGTTTGTTTTTGGTTTGTTAAACCTGATTCTTTACAGCGGAAAAAATCAAATGGCTTATCTTTGAATGTTGGGTGTTTGGTCTGCAATTGTCTTATCAGTTTCACAGGTTTCAAACTGTCATTTGCAAGCACCTCAGAACATAGCACACTGTGGATGTGGTTCATTATTTAGTCTCATGCATGTGAAACCGTATTTTATGAACTGTTCATCATACTTCCGTCGTTTTGATGCACCCAGGCCTTTAGTTTCACAGCTATCCTATTCTGTGTGGAAAGCCCCGTCGACGTGGAGTGTTCATCGCCATCAGTGGGGTGAAGATGTACAGGCTCAGTCGGGGATTCAACGGTTTTACCATCACTGGTATTCTTCATTTTTGCAAGCCACTGATCCATTTTTTTTGTTGTTGTTATTTACTGCTCAAACACTCAATCACTACCAACTCTGTTGTAACCACCGCAGCCAACAAGGATAGGTAAAGGAGGCTTGATTAACTCAATAGTATTGCTGGGGGACTATTCAGATCACCCCCTAGTAGATAACAAAAGATTTGCTAGTAATGACAGCTGTACATTCACAGCTGTGTCAGTTTTCTTCACTCACTCGAGTGTGTGCCTCGGAATCTTGCGCCCCCCATAACAGGTGCTTAAGGGGCAGGTGCGCCTCACAGGTTGAAAACCCCTGGCATAGAATAATAAATAAATATAAAATAACACTTACAAGAAAATGGCAATACCTATTGCAAATTGATGTAATGCAGAAACACACCAGGACAGGATATGAATACAATCACTGGCCACTTTAATAGGAGCGTTTATCCAATCAGCATTTATGCAATTATCCAAATCAGCCAATCATGTGGCAGAAGTGCATACAATCATGCAGATACAGGTCTAGACCTTCAGTTAATGCACACATAAATACATCAGAATGAGTATTTCAGTACAGCGGTACCCAGTGTGGTCTTCTGCCAATGTAGCCCATCCACCTCAAGGTTCAGCACGTTGTGCATTCCGAGATGCTTTTCTGCTCACCACAGTTATAAAGAATGGTTATTAGAGTTACCAAAGCCTTCCTGCCATTTCTAATTCACGAATTTCCTTCAGGAACAATAAAGTTTATCTGATCTTAGAACCAGCCTAGCCATTCTTCTTGCTCACTGGATGTTTATCTTGTTTATTTGTTGTTGTTTTCACACCATTCTGTGTAAACTAGACTATTGTGCCTAAAATCTCAGGAGATCAGCGGTTTCTGAAATACTTAAACCAGGGGTTTGTACCAGAGGGGTACAAAAGAATTTCCAAAACATTTTCATATGGGGCTGCTTCTCTTCAGCTGGGACTGGGTCTCTGTTAGAGAAATGAAGAAAAATTTCACCTTCCAGCATGACATCAACCCAAAGCACAAATCCAAGTAAAGAAAATAAAGGCTTCAGAAGATGATCAATGTTTTGGAATGGCCCAGTCAGAGCCCAGATCTAAATCCTAGCGAAAACCTTTGGAATGACTTGAAGAAGACACTGGAGATCCAGAATATTTTTGCAAGGAAGAGAATTTTCACAGGGGTGTGTAGACTTTCTATATCCACTATATATTTGCATTGTTAACATATAGATGTATTTAAATATATGTATATGTATGCAGATATATTTGTGCATTTTGTTTTCCATTAATTTGTGCAACATGGTGGGACTATACTGTCTATATATTTGTGCATTAACACTTGTATCAATACTGGTTTGCCTTAATACTAAAGTCACATAACGGCCATACCCGTTTTTCTTTGCACCAGGTGATACAAACTTTCAACCTTTTTATGTTTGTTCATAAGTCAAGATGTGTACTCATGAGTGTGGGTTATATAAATTTGTTCTTGAGTTTCTGGAGGTCTCCCCTTTCATTTGTAATTATGCCCATATTAATATATATTATATGCCTACACAAAGCCCTCACCGTGAATCAAAAGAAAGTTGCATCCTGTGATCAGCTGTCCTTGAAGATGAAAAGAATATCCTCATCTGTTCCATAGCTCATTCTTGCATCTTCAAAATTGTTAATGCTAGTACAGCATACACCTATTCAAAGAAATGTCTATTAGTCACTGAGCCATTCCAACTGAATACTGTTATTGATGGGATCAAACTTTCCTTTTATTAAGGTTTTGTGGATAAGAATATTTTTCTATCAACAATATTGCTACAACCCCTGGCAAAAATAATGGAATCACCACACTTAGAGGATGCTCACCCAGCATTACTACTTAATAGCAAATAAAAAAAAAATCACAGATATGACAAAACTATTTTTGTTTAATAGCTGAACATTCTGGCTTCATGAAACATACCTCAAACAAATTAAATCAAACTGTTTTAATTAATGGCATATTCTTTCCAGATCAAGTAGAGGAAAAAATATGGAATAACTCAATGTTGAGGAAAAAATTCTGGAATCATCAACAAACAAACAAACAAACAAAAAAAAAAAAAAAAAAAAAAAAAAATCACAATTAGTACTTTGTTGCTCCTCCTTAGGCTTTTATGACAGCCTGAATTCTTTGAGGCATGGACTTCATTAATGAAAAACAATATTCTCCATCAGGCTGGTTCCAATAGTGGTTGACAGATCATCTTTGCAGGATGGAGCCTTATCATGGACCAATTCTTTTTATTTCCACCATAAATTTTCAATCTTATTGAGATCCAGACATTTGCTGGCGATGTCATTGATATGCCTTTTCTGAAGAAAAGTTTTAACACTCTCTGCTCTGTGGCAAAATGCATTATCATCCTGAAAAATGACTTCATCACCACTAAACCTATTTTCTATCGATGGAATGGGAAAATTGTCCAAAATGTCAGTGTACACCTGTGCATTGACTGGTGAGGTCTCGCGTAGTGCTTTACCTGACATGCAACCCTATATCATAAATGAGTGGGGAAATTTGATGGTTTTCTTCAGGCAGTCATCCTTACAGTGGGTATAGAAAAAAAAAATCACCCCCCTTTAAAATAATCACATTTTGTTGCTTTTTAGCCTGAAATGAAGACAGATACAGTTTTTGTTTTATCCAGCTGTATTTACTCAGTGCAACTTATAACATCCAAGTGAAAGATATAACACCAACATGTCAGAAAATAAATAAAAAGAATAAAAAAAACAATCACTGTGTTGGAAAAAGGATCACCCCCTTGTTTAACTTGCCTTAATTGTTTAATTACAGCCTTTAGTCTTTTGGGATATGTCTATACCAACTTTGCACATCTAGACTTTGCAATATTTGCCCACTCTTCTTTGCAGAACTGCTCAAGTTCAGTTAAATTTGATGGTGACTGTTTGTGGACTGCAGTCTTCAAGTCATTCCACAGATTTTCAATGCGGTTTAAGTCTGGGCTCTGACTAGGCCATGCAAGGACATTCACCTTTTTCTCCTTCAGCCAAAGTGTGGTCAGTTTTGCTGTGTGCTTTGGGTCATTGTCATTTTGGAAGGTAAACCTTCTTCCCATTGACAGCTTTCTGGCAGAGGGCAACATATTTTCCTCAAGAATTTGACGGTATTTTGCCCCATCCATTTTCCTTCTATCCTGACAAGTGCTCCAGTCCCTGCTGCAGAGAAACACCCCCATAACAGGATATTACCACCTCCATGCTTTACTGTAGGAATGGTGTTATTTGGATGGTGAGCTGTATTGGATTTCTGCCAGACATATTGTTTGGTTTTGAGGCCAAATAATTCATCTGACCTTAACACCTTTTTCCCATGTGGCCACAGGCTTTTTTCATGCAATCCTCCCATACAAGCCACATTTGTGGAGAATTTGTGATATTGTTGTCACATGCACACAATGACCACTCTGTCATAAATTCCTGAAACTGCTTCAGAGTTGCTGTAGGCCTCTTGGTAGCCTCTCTGACCAGTTTCCTCCTGGCTCTTTCATCCAGTGTGGAGCGATGTCCTGATCCAGGGAGGGTCTGTGTTGTACCAAATACCTTCCACTTCTTAATAATAGACTTCACTGGGCTTCTAAGCATTGATAAAGCCTTTGAAATTTTTTTTGTATCCATCTCCTGACTTGTGCCTGTCCACAACTTTATCCCGTAGATCTTTTGACAGTGCCTTGCCACCCATAGCTGGTTGATTGCTTCAGTTGCATTACAAAATGCTCCAGGAAAGCTCTTTACATGCTGAGCTAATCAAAATGACCACAGATGATCACATTTGAAAGTCAAATGGCTTTGTGTGCCATTGAGAAGGTGATTAGCTACACCTTATTGAGTTTCCAACTCAGTGATTCTGTTTTTTAATTTTTTTCTGACATGTTGGTGTTGTATCTTTCACGTGGATGTTATAAGTTGCACTGAGTAAATACAGCTGGATAAAACAAAAACTGTGTCCGTCTTCATTTCAGGCTGAAAAGCAACAAAATGTGATTATTTTAAAGGGGGGTGGGTGATTCTTTTATATACCCACTGTACGTTTCATTAGAACAGCACTAGACAAAAGTTCCAGCATCATCTCCTTGGACAATGCAGATTCCTGATTCATCACTCTCTCTCTCTCTTTGCCGCTGAAGAGGAGGAACGACACTGCAGAGAGGTTGAACTGGAGTGAGAACGCTTCAGATTGCAAACGGAGTTGGAAGAAAGGCATCGGCAGACCCAGATGGAGCATGACCAAGCTATGTTGCATATGTTTGCCCAAGTGATTAGGGCATCTACCCATACTGCACCTAGTCAAACACCTTTCTCTGCTCCAATCTATACAACCGAGCAGACAACCACACTTCACACACTCACCCCTGATCACCAGTCAAGTCAAGGATTTGGACAATGGCTGAGACTACTTGCTATGTCACAACACATGCTGTTGAGATGCCGATACCAAACAAGTGTGAAATGGATCGATACTCAATGTTTGTAGCAAGCCTCCAAAGCGTAACTGCTAGTCTTTGTTCCACAGTGAGAGGAACTGTAGAAAGTTCGCTGTTGCTCCAGGTATGGTCTAAGTTTACTGGAGAGGAACATGAATGAGTCTCTTCTCATCCTGACATTCCGCAACCAATCATTGTTTGTCCAGTTTACTGTGCTTTCCCACCTGACACGAGACCTGGGTTTTGTCCAACATGACATGGAAAAAATACAGTACAGTGCATTATATAGACAGCTTGGCAAGAGGCATTATAACACTTGAATTGCTCTACTTTGCACTGGTAATAACAACAAAACTATATGTTAACAAATAAATAAAAGTAATACAGTTCAAAAGAAGTGTGTAGTGTGTTCTGTTTATTAAACATATCTATGCTAACCATTCAAATGAAAGCTGAAATATCACAAGTAGTCCTGTGGCATGCAGTAGCAGTTGTTAATAGTGTTGTAAGAAAATTTTCTTTTTAGCTGCTATCCTTTTCCTCTTCAGTTTTTTCAGATGGTTTCCTGTAGTTCTGCTTTGTCTCGATCTTTGTCTGTTTGTCATCTGCTTCATGTGCCACAGCCATGTGATGACAACATTTGAAGAGGCCATCTTGAATACCCAAAATCCACAGCTGCACAGAAAGCTGGGGTCTGAGTTCTAATGAAGTTGTGGTGTGAACAAGAAAGGGTCTGAGATCACTTCAATGCTGAAGAGGACCAAAAAAAAAAAAAAACGGTTCTCTTTTGAGTGCACTATATTGTGAACACCAAAAGGACTGAGGTGACTTTCGTCTGGTTCCCTTTCTGGTTCACATTAAGTGAACTGGGTTTGGTTCTTTTAAAACGATGTGTGAAAACACCCTTGGACACAGCTGACTGGGAACAATCAACATCTTTTGCCACACTCTGTTTTGGATTTCCTTCTTGAAAAAATCCTTTCTATTGTTTCAACTGACAACTCTTGTTGGGGCCATGTTTCCTTTCAAAAAGTCCAAGGTGAAGGTCTGTAAGCACTCTTAACTGCAGACTAATTTGCATTTTTAGACTTGTGCTGGTATTTGTTTTAAATGCAAATTACAAGGTGATTCAATAACTTTCTCCTCAACACGGAGTAATTCCATAATTTTTTCATCTACTTGATCTAGAAAAATATATGCCATTAATTAAAATAATAAAATTTAATTTGTTTAAGATATGTTTCACGAAGCCAGAATGTTCAGCTATTAAACAAAAATTGCCTTGTGTCATATCTGTGATTTGTTTACTTGCTACGAAGTAAAAAAAGCCGGGTGAGCATCCTCTACGTGTGGTGATTCCATAATTTTTGCCAGGGGTTGTATAAACTGTATTGTACTAAGCATATACAGAAACATAACCATGATACATAAAATTGCATAAGAAAGAACAGTATGTTATAACTTGTCAAGTGATAAAAAGAATAAAAGTAAGGTCAAGTTATAAAAATGCACAAAAAAAGTACATTTTTGCTTATAACTTATGAATGGTTTATCCTAAAATCATGAAACTGGTCTCTACAGATTCAGTGAGGAATAACAAGTCATTTGATATTTGGTCGGCCATTTTGAATTTAGTCTTAACGCTGTATTTTCTGAACAACTTGGCACATTGTTACAAAAATTGGTAGGTATCACGACCATGCCCCAAAAGTACTCAAAGTTTCAGGACAGCGTCACCTTGTAGTCAACAATTATAATGCAATTACAAAAAATGCTCATAGCTTTTGACTACTTTTGTGCATTGTCATGAGATTGGTCTTGACAGATTCCCTGGGTCATGCAGAGAACAATAATACCAATTATGCCATGATAGGCTAAAATTCCTGTCCGCCATTTTGAATTTTCTGAAAAAATTTTCGAACTCGTCCCAGATCGTTTGTCCAATTTTAACAAAATTTGTAAGAGATCATCTTCAGACCATGCCGGCAAAAAGTTATCAAAAGCATTTTGATAAACCAAACCATTCTCAATTAACGTGCAGACGAATTCGATTGCAATCACTCTGAAACAGATGTGAGGCTATATCTCCATAGTAAATTAGCATATTCAGACCAAACTTAGTACCGGTCATTGGCATCATGACTTGGGGGTACCTGCATTGTTTTGGAACAGTGCCAAACATCAGGTCAAGAATTATAATACAGGAATTGTAAAATGCTAATATCATTTGATTACCTTTGCCTATTGTAATGAAACTGGTCTTGATATATATATATATGAGAAAATCCTGGTCAACGAATCTCATTATCGACTAGTTGGCCTGCATGCGGCATGGGGTACATTTACTCATACATTACTTCTGTTCTGAAAACACGCATCAGAGTAAATACTAAAGTTGTGTCCCAAATGACGTACCATACGCTTACACTATGCACTATGTACTCTACTGTCCCGTGTATGAATTTTAAAAGAGTATGTCATCTCAAATGGAACACTAGCGTTATTTTTACTAACTGGAAGTATAAGCCATTTCCCAGTCAATAGCACATAACGTCATATGCACATACATATATACATATATGTGTACCCTATTTATTTATCATATGTATATATGTACCCTATTTTATTTCATGACATCTCAAGCCAGAACAAAAAAACATTTTAGATCCCCAAACATTAGTTTTCTAGCACGAAATTAAATGTTACAGAAAAATGTTGAACTGTGGCTGGTTCTGCAAGATGCTCAATAAAACTTACCAGCTAATTTCCTTATAAAACTGCACAAACTGTACTGGAGACTACTATTTTAAATTTTTTGTCACACCAAATATTGACTTGGTTTTTGGTTTTTTTTTTTTTTTTTTTTGTAACGGAGAAACATTTAATTTCATTATATTGAAGGCATCTTTGCTCTACAGCATTTCTTTGCACAGTACTTGTGTGTTTATATATATATATATATATATATATATATATATATATATATATATATATATATATATATATATATATATATATATATATATATATGAATGAATGAACATATAAAAACACACACACGACCCCAATTCTAAAAACAGTATGGAAAATGCAAAAAAAAAGAAGAAAAAAAAGGGTCATTTGAAAATTCAATTCACCTTGTACTATATTGAAAACACATTATTGACACATTATTTGATGTTTTATTGTGAAATTCATTTATTTTTGAAAATATACACTCATTTAAAATCTGATGACTGCAACACACTCCAAAAAAATTGAGACCATTGTTTACCACTGTGTGACATCACCTTTTCTTTTAATAACACTTATTAAGCATTTGGGCACTGAAGACACCAGTTGGTTAAGTTTAGCAAGCGGAATTTTCCCCCATTCATCCATTATGCATTTCTTCAGCTGCACAACTGTACGAGGCATTTATCGCTTCATAATGCGCCACACATTCTCAGTCGGAGACAGGTCAGGACTGCAGGCAGGCCATGCTCGCACTTGCACTCTCTGCTTGTAATCACTCAACCATGCGCTTGTAATCCGGGAGGAATGTGGTTTGGTGTTGTCCTGCTCTGGATGGCAGCACATGTTGCTCCAAAATGTGTACATATCTTTCTGCATTAATGGTGCCCTCACAGATGTGCAAGTTACCCATGTCATGGGCACTGACACACCCCCATACCATGACTGATGCTGGCTTTTGGACCTGAAGCTGATAACAGCTTGGATGGTCCTTTTCCTCTTTGGCCTGGAGAACACGACGGCTGTTTTGTCCAAAAACTATTTGAAATGTCGACTCGTCGGACCACAAAACACGATTCCACTGTGCTACTGTCCATCTCAGATGAGACCGAGCCCAGAGAAGTCGGCGGCGCTTCTACACAGTGTTGATGCTTTGCATAGTAAAGCCTTAACTTGTATCTGTGGATGCAGCGGCGAATGGTGTTGACTGACAAAGGTTTACCAAAGTATTCCCGAGCCCATGTCAGGATCTCCATTACAGACTCATGACGGTTTTTAAGACCGTGACGTCTGAGGGATCGGAGATCACACGCATTCAGAAGTGGTTTTTGGCCACGCCCTTTACACCGAGATTTGACCGGATTCCTTGAATCTTTTAATTATAATGTGGAAGGTGAAATGCCCAAAATCCTACCGATTTGTCTTTGGAGAATGTTGTTCTCACAGTGTTGGATTATTTGCTGAAGGATCTATTGGCAGATTGGCGAACCTCGACCCATCCTTGCTCTTGAAAGGACTAGGCCTTTTTTGGAGGCTCCTTATATACTATGATTAGACGATTGCCTCACCTGTTTCACATCACCTTTTTATTTCAACTTGTCACATCACTATTAGTCCTAAATTGCCCCTGTCCCAACTTTTTTGGAATGTGTTGCATGCATCAATTTCAAAGTAAACATTTATCTTCAAAAACTATGCAGTTGATTAGGTAAAACATCAAATACCTTGTCGTTATACACTTTTTGTTTAAATACAAGTCAAAGTACATTTACAGTACAAGTCACTCCTCTTTTCCTCTTTGTTTTTATTAGCATTTTCCATACTTTCCCAACATTTTTGGAATTGGGGTTGGATATAATTGGACAAAACGTTGTGTTAATGTAAAGTTTTGGTCTGAAGTTTATATTTGAAACACGCAGTTTTAACCGATTAATCGAAAAAACAATTTACCGACTGACTGCGTACACACACACACACACACACACACACACACACACACACACACACACACATATACAGGTGCATCTCAATAAATTAGAATGTCGTGGAAAAGTTCATTTATTTCAGTAATTCAACTTAAATTGTGAAACTCGTGTATTAAATAAATTCAATGCACACAGACTGAAGTAGTTTAAGTCTTTGGTTCTTTTAATTGTGATGATTTTGGCTCACATTTAACAAAAACCCACCAATTCACTATCTCAACAAATTAGAATATGGTGACATGCCAATCAGCTAATCAACTCAAAACACCTGCAAAGGTTTCCTGAGCCTTCAAAATGGTCTCTCAGTTTGGTTCACTAGGTAAGCCACAAACATTCATTGCCAAAGAAGCTGGCTGTTCACAGAGTGCTGTATCCAAGCATGTTAACAGAAAGTTGAGTGGAAGGAAAAAGTGTGGAAGAAAAAGATGCACAACCAACCGAGAGAACCGCAGCCTTATGAGGATTGTCAAGCAAAATCGATTCAAGAATTTGAGTGAACTTCACAAGGAATGGACTGAGGCTGGGGTCAAGGCATCAAGAGCCACCACACACAGACGTGTCAAGGAATTTGGCTACAGTTGTCGTATTCCTCTTGTTAAGTCACTCCTGAACCACAGACAACGTCAGAGGTGTCTTACCTGGGCTAAGGAGAAGAAGAACTGGACTGTTGCCCAGTGGTCCAAAGTCATCTTTTCAGATGAGAGCAAGTTTTGTATTTCATTTGGAAACCAAGGTCCTAGAGTCTGGAGGAAGGGTGGAGAAGCTCATAGCCCAAGTTGCTTGAAGTCTAGTGTTAAGTTTCCACAGTCTGTGATGATTTGGGGTGCAATGTCATCTGCTGGTGTTGGTCCATTGTGTTTTTTGAAAACCAAAGTCACTGCACCTGTTTACCAAGAAATTTTGGAGCACTTCATGCTTCCTTCTGCTGACCAGCTTTTTGAAGATGCTGATTTCATTTTCCAGCAGGATTTGGCACCTGCCCACACTGCCAAAAGCACCAAAAGTTGGTTAAATGACCATGGTGTTGGTGTGCTTGACTGGCCAGCAAACTCATCAGACCTGAACCCCATAGAGAATCTATGGGGTATTGTCAAGAGGAAAATGAGAAACAAGAGACCAAAAAATGCAGATGAGCTGAAGGCCACTGTCAAAGAAACCTGGGCTTCCATACTACCTCAGCAGTGCCACAAACTGATCACCTCCATGCCACGCCAAATTGAGGCAGTAATTAAAGCAAAAGGAGCCCCTACCAAGTATTGAGTACATGTACAGTAAATGAACATACTTTCCAGAAGGCCAACAATTCACTAAAAATGTTTTTTTATTGGTCTTATGAAGTATTCTAATTTGTTGAGATAGTGAATTGGTGGGTTTTTGTTAAATGTGAGCCAAAATCATCAAAATTAAAAGAACCAAAGACTTAAACTACTTCAGTCTGTGTGCACTGAATTTATTTAATACACGAGTTTCACAATTTGAGTTGAATTACTGAAATAAATGAACTTTTCCACGACATTCTAATTTACTGAGATGCACCTGTATATACAGTATCTCACAAAAGTGAGTACACCCCTCACATTTTTGTAAATATTTTATTATATCTTTTTATGGGACAACACTGAAGAAGTGACACTTTGCTACAATGTAAAGTAGTGAGTGTACAGCTTGTATAACAGTGTAAATTTGTTGTCCCCTCAAAATAACAACACACAGCCATTAGTGTCTAAATGGCTGGCAACAAAAGTGAGTACACCCCTAAGTGAAAATGTCCAAATTGGGCCCAAAGTGTCAATATTTTATGTGGCCACCATTATTTTCCAGCACTGCCTCAACCCTGTTGGGCATGGAGTTCACCAGAGCTTCACAGGTTGCCACTGGAGTCCTCTTCCACTCCTCCATGACGACATCACAGAGCTGGTGGATGTTAGAGACCTTGCGCTCCTCCACCTTCCGTTTGAGGATGCCGCACAGATGCTCAATAGGGTTTAGGTCTGGAGACATGCTTGGCCAGTCCATCACCAAGACGTGGTAGTCTTGGAGGTGTGTCTGGGGTCGTTATCATGTTGGAATACTGCATTGCGGCCCAGTTTCCGAAGGGAGGGGATCATGCTCTGCTTCAGTATGTCACAGTACATGTTGGCATTCATGGTTCCCTCAATGAACTGTAGCTCACCAGTGCCGACAGCACTCATGCAGCCCCAGACCATGACACTCCCACCACCATGCTTGACTGTAGGCAAGACACACTTGTCTTTGTACTCCTCACCTGGTTGCCGCCACACACGCTTAACACCATCAGACCACAGGACATGGTTCCAGTAATGTCCTTAGTCTGCTTGTCTTCAGCAAACTGTTTACGGGCTTTCTTGTACATCATCTTTAGAAGAGGCTTCCTTCTGGGACGACAGCCATGCAGACCAATTTGATGCAGTGTGCGGCGTATGGTCTGAGCACTGACAGGCTGACCCTCCACCCCTTCAACCTCTGCAGCAATGCTGGCAGCACTCATACATCTATTCTGCAAAGGCAACCTCTGGATATGATGCTGAGCACGTGCACTCAACTTCTTTGGTCGACCATGGCGAGGCCTGTTCTGAGTGGAATGTGTCCTGTTAAACCGCTGTATGGTCTTGGTCACCGTGCTGCAGCTCAGTTTCAGGGTGTTGGCGATCTTCTTATAGCCTAGGCCATCTTTATGTAGAGCAACAATTCTTTTTTTCAGATTCTCAGAGAGTTCTTTGCCATGAGGTGCCATGTTGAACTTCCAGTGACCAGTATGAGAGAGTGTGAGAGCAATAACACCAAACTTAACACACCTGTTCCCCATTCACACCTGAGACCTTGTAACACTAATGAGTCACATGACACCGGGGAGGGAAAATGGCTAATTGGGCCCATTTTGGACATTTTCAATTAGGGGTGTACTCACTTTTGTTGCCAGCGGTTTAGACATTAATGGCTGTGTGTTGAGTTATTTTGAGGGGACAGCAAATTTACACTGTTATACAAGCTGTACACTCACTACTTTACATTGTAGCAAAGTGTCATTTCTTCAGTGTTGTCCCATGAAGATATAATAAAATATTTACAAAAATGTGAGGGGTGTACTCACTTTTGTGAGGTACTGTATATATATATATATATATATATATTTTTTTTTTTTACAAGTATACATTTCTATAACACCTCAAGCACACCGTTTCCTGCATCTCTACCCTTGTGCATATCATTGGATATACATACAGATGTGTAATAAACAGTTCTGGGAAAAAAGCATTCTAATATTACAATCTGAGTGAAACATTTGGAATACAGTGTCCTCCACTAATATTGGCACCCTGAGCAAAGAAGGCTGTGAAAAACTGTCTTTATTGATTAACCTTTTGATCTTTTGCTAAAAAATTCACAATAATACTCTGCCCTCATGGATATCAAACAACTGCAAACACAACACAGGTTTATAAAATAAAAAAAAAATAAAAAAAACTGTTAAATATGTGTGGCACAATTATTGGCACACTTTTAGTCAATACTTTGTACCTCCCTTTGCCAAGATAACAACTCTGCATGTTCTATAATGCCTGATGAGGTTGGAGAATACATGGCAAGGGATCCATGACCATTCCTCCATACAGAGACTCTCGAGATCCTTTAAATTTCACGCTGGTGGACTCTCCTCAGTTCACCCCAAAGGTTTTCTATGGTGTTCAAGTCAGGGGACTGGGATGGCCATGGCAGGACCTTGATTTTGTGGTCAGTAAGCCATTTTTTTGTTGATTTGATGTATGTTTTGGATCATTGTCCTGCTGGCCATGGCCCATTTTAAGCTTTCTGGCAGAGGCAGTCAGGTGATCTGGGGATATTTGATAGAGTCCATGATGCGATGTATCCTAACAAAATGTCCAGGTCCTCTGGCAGAAAAGCAGACCCAAAACATTAAATAGCCACCACCATATTTAACCGTGGGCATGAGGTACTTTTCCATATGGCTACCTCTGTGTGTGCCAAACCCACC
Organism: Cranoglanis bouderius; assembly: GCA_023630585.1. NCBI lineage: Eukaryota > Metazoa > Chordata > Actinopteri > Siluriformes > Cranoglanididae > Cranoglanis > Cranoglanis bouderius. The sequence continues at coordinate 1,681,514 of CM042556.1, read as the reverse complement.
TCTGGTGTTTATTGCCAAAAAGCACTACTTTGGTTTCATCTGACCATAGAACCCGATCCCATTTGAGGTTTGAGTAGTGACTGGCAAACTAAAGACGCTCGAGTTTGTTTTTTGGATGAGAGTAGGGGCTTTTTTCTTGAAATCCTTCCAACAACTTGTAGTGGCGTAGGTGACGTAGGATTGTAGTTTTGGAGACTTTCTGACCCCAAGACGCAAGTAACTTCTGCAATTCTCCAGCTGTGATCCTTGGAGATTTTTTGGCCACTTGAACCATCCTCTTCATAGTTTGTTGAGACAATATAGACACACGTCCAATTCCAGGTTGATTCGTAACATTTCCAGTTGACTGGAACTTCTTAATTATATAAACATTTCCCTGATGGTGGAAATGTGCATTTTCAATGCTTTTGCTTATTTCCTTATAGCCACTTCCCATTTTGTGAAGCTCAACAACCTTTTGCCGCACATCACAGCGATATTCCTTGGTCTTATCCATTGTGATGAATGACTAAAAGAATTTGGCCTATGCGTTACCTCATATTTATACCCCTGTTAAACAGAACGTCATGGTTGAACAATTTCCTGTTCCTAGTCACCCAGGTGTACTAAAAAAAATGTAAAAATCAATGGGAATATACTTCAAATATATTTTTCCTTATATGAATTCATACGGGTGCCAAAAATTGTGCCACACATATATTTAACAAAGATTTTTTTTTTTTTTTATAAACCTGTGTTGTGTTTGCAATTGTTTGATGTCCATGAGAGCAGGGCAACTGTGAATTTTTTTAACAAAAGATCAAAAGGTTAAACAATAAAGAATTTTCTTTAACAATAAAGAGCCTTCTTTGCTCATATTTACCAAGGGTGCCAATATTAGTGGCAGGCACTGTATAAAGGAACAATTAATTTAATATTCATTGTGAGCCATATTTACAATTATGAAATCATCTCTCGTGCATTGCTAGATATCTATTACTACATATCCATCACCATGAAAATATGTGTATTGAAAACAGATGAAGAAAAGGATCTTTTTTGTCTAAAAATATTTGGTTAACGTTTTCTATCGTATTTTTGACCAATGAATTAAACATTTTAAGATTATGTTAAAATTTTAGGATAAAGGATAATGTGAATATAAATATAAAGACTTCTCCTGTCTCAAAATTATTCAACCCCTTCATGGCAAGCATCTTTAGTACTTAGTAGAGCACCCTTTGCTGTTATGACCTGCTGCAAATGAGATGCATAGCCAGACATTATTAGAGTAATATTCTTGGGTTTGCGTTCTGCAACCGCCTTCTTCAAATCCCACCAGAGATTTTCTATGGGGTTCAAGTCAGGTGACTGATGGCCATTGTATAACCTTCCAGGACTTCTTCTGCAACCAAGCCTTCGTGGAATTTGAGGTATGCTTGGGATCATTGTCCTGTTGGAAGGTCCAATGACGGGCAAGCTTCAGCTTCCTCGCAGACGGCATGATGTTTTCTCCTAGGATTTCCTGATACTTCAATGAATCCATCTTGCCTTCCACACGCTGCAGGTTTCCAGTGCCAGAGGATGCAAAGTAGCCCCAGAGCATCACCGAGTCACCACCATGCTTGACTGTGGACAGAGTGTTCTTTTCAGCGTATGCTTTATTCTTCTTCCTCCAGACATACCGCTGATCCATCGTGCTGAAAAGCTCCACAGAACAGAATCCCAAAACTTATTTATATTATTTTGAGCATATTGGAGCCAAAGTTTCTTGTGCTTTTGGGTCAGTAGTGGTGTACATCTGGAGTTCTGGCATGGAAACCTTCTGCGTTTAGTACGCACCTTCCTGTGCTCACTGAAACCTCAGTGCCTGTTGCCACCAAGTCTTGCTGCAGGTCTTTTGCAGTCACTCGAGAGTTTTTCGCAACCTGCCTTCTCAGAAATCTGGTTGAAGCCGTTGATAGCTTCCTTTTTCTGACCCGTCCAGGTATTGTAACCACTGTTCCCTTAACTTTGAACTTGTGAACTATGCTTCCATCGGTGTCTCTAGGAACATTCAGTGCCTTCACTATCTTTTTGTATCCTGTTCCTTGTTTGTTAAGGGCAATGATCTCTCAACTTTTTGGACCATTCTTTTGACCTAGCCATATTTCTAACATGCATTCAAATGACCCTCAATGAACCCCTTGCCAGTTCAGGTATTTCATGAGTTCCAGCTCAATAAAGCCCTTGATTAGTTGCATCAGGTGTGCTTGAGACAACTCCTGCTTTGCATATTTGTGCTGTTGTGAGGGATTCTATTCAGGGAGTTGAATAATTTTGAGACTGGAGAAGTCATTATAAGTTGCATTTTCAGTTGAATTTGGGGAAACCACTTGAAGCATTTGTTGTGTTGAACTATTTCAATTGCTTTTGTCTGATTTGTTCATTGTAAACAGCTGAGAGTCTGTAAATTTTGATAATAAACCTGATTTGAAATGGGGGTTGAATAATTTTGATTGCAACTGTATCTACAATTCACAAAGGATGAGTCACTAGCCTCTCCTAGTGAAGGTTTTATTTAAAAGAAATAATAAACCATTACCAATACATATACTATCACATGCATGTGCAGTACTTACGGTCAGAATAAGCAGGGTTGTTATAGAAGATGCAGCCAGTGGTACGATTAAATCCACAGACTACCACAAAGTGACCTTGGTAATCAGGTGTACTGCAGAGACACTTCTGATTCACAGGCAGAAAGCAGCAGTACTTGACTGAAGTGGAGCAGAGTTCACACATTAACACTACAGCATTTACCAGCACGATGGCCACATGTCCATGGTTCAGATGAGCCTGGATGTCCTGAACAGTCACAGAGCTACAGACAAGAAGCATTGGTCAGAGTAATGGAACAGATTTTTTGTATCACCATTTTTGGCTTGAATATTGTCGCACAAACACAATACATACAACATTATACAGTTGGGCCAATAGGTATTTGGACAGTGACACAATTTTCATACTTTTACCTCTGTAGACCACCACAATGGATTTGAAATGACGCAATCAAGATGTGATTGAAGTGTAGACTTCCAGCTGTAATTCAAAGGGGTTTAACAAAAATACTGCATCAAACTGTTTAGGAATGACAGCCATTCATTACATAGTACCCCCATTTTTCACAGGCCCAAAAGTAATTTGACAGTTGACTGATAAGCAGTTTCATGGACAAGTGTGGCCTGTTTTCTCATTATTTCATGACAAATTAAGATAAAAGTTCCAAGTTTTTAATTTGCATTTGGTAGCTGTTCATGGTAACTCTCAATATACAGCCCAAAGAGGTGTGGATGCAAGTGAAGGAGGCCATTATTAGGCTGAAAAAACAAAACAGGCCTAACAGAGAGATAGCAGAAACTTTAAGAGTGCCAAATCAACAATTTGGAGAACACTCTCAAGGTAGGCGTATCATCAAAGTTTACAATCAAGACACGCCTTCATGAATGTAAATACATTACCTCAATATGAAAACCACTAGTAACACTCAAGAACAGAAAGGCCATATTAGACTGTGCTAGAAAACATCTAATATATAATTAGATTTAATTATAATTAAAAAAAAAAAAAAAAAAAAGCCTGCCCAGTTCTGGTACAAGATTATCTGGCCAGATGAAACCAAGATTAACCTGTACCAGAATGATGGGAAGAGAAGAGTATGGAGAAGGAAACAGATGGCTCATGATCCAAAGCATTCCACATCATCTGTCAAACATGGTGGAGGAAGTGTTATGGCATGGGCATGCATGGCTACAAATGGAACTAGGTCACTGGTGTTGATGTCACTGCTGATAGAAATAGGATGAATTCTAAAGTGTATAGACCTATACTTTCTGCTCAGATTCCATCAAATTCTGCAAAACTGATAGGACGGTGTTTCACAGTACAGGTGGATAATGAACCGAAACATAAGCATCCCAACAGCTTCTTAAGGCAAAGAAATGGAAATGTTCTTAAATGGCCAAATCAGTCAATTGACCTCAACCCAGTTGCACATGCTTTTCACTTATTGAAGACAAAATTAAAGGCAGAAAGACCCACAAACAAGCAGCAACACAACACAAACAAATGAATTGGCCTTGACGTTCCAATAGTTTCAGAGGGGAAACTGTGTGTGTGTGTGTGTGTGTGTGTGTGCACGTGTGCATGCATGTAAGAGACTGACAGGTGTTTCTTGTTGCCCAGGTCTGTCCTGATTAAGTTGTTTAACACATCTAGACATAAAAGGTCAGGAAAGGAAATCTGAAATTCTGATCTATCATCTCATATCCATCTTTAGATCTCAAACCCAAAATGCTCCAGTGTACAGCAAAAACTAAAAGAACTGGCCATGGCAGCAAGTGAACAGTCAGTTCTCGAAGTTTTGTTTGTTTGTATTTATCGCCATACCACCTTCAATGGCTATTTCATGGTGAATACAGCTATTTATCAGACATAAATAAAACACAATTCCGTAATAATAAAAGTAATAAATAATTTAAAATAAGCAAAAAAAACCAAAAAAAAAAAAACAATGTAATTCAGCTTAAAAAGTCAGACATTTCTGTACAATATGACTTTATAAAAGATTCTTTAAATTCGCTTGTGATAAAAATTGTAAAAGTTTTCCTGGGTCCGTCTTACAAAACAAGTCTTTTCAAACAAGTTTGACCTGATAAAAGGCATTGTCTCATGACATTATAAATAGGGCAAGCTAAAAAAATATGTTTTATGGTCAAGGGAGTGTTGCAATATTGGCATTTTGGTAATTCTTTGTCCTTCAATAAATATCCATGTGGAGGTCTGGTGTGACCTACCCGGCACCTTGTGTACACCACTTGATCATGTCTAGTTTTAAAAGGGTAAGTGCATATTTTTCCTATTACGGGGTTTATTTCGAATAATTTGTTATTTCGACATTATTCCCATTCCACTTGCCATTTGTTGAGTATATACTGGTTGATCAAGGGCTTAAGGTCAGAAGGTGGGATTTTGCATTCACCGACTATTTCCGTGAGGGCTTTTTTTGCAGCCATGTCTGCTTGTTCATTGCCAAAGATGCGGATCTTATCGGATGATCCGTCTTCAAAGATTCTGGGTCAGGATTTTGAGTCAGTAAACACTATGAAGTTCCGTTCCTTTGCATTTTCAATATGTTCCAAGGCAAGAAATAGAGCACAGGCTTCTGCTGTAAAAGTAGAACTTGAAAGTTGATTACTGCTGCTGCAGATACTCAGAGGAGGCTTCTTATGTCAGACATACTGTTGGTATATATGCGGGAAAGTTTCAACCTTCTTATTACAGGTCAGTTCCAGGTTAATGCATAGCTTTTACAAACTCCAAGGGGGAATTGGACAGCAGTGAGTTTGGCTTAGAGCATCAAGATTTATGTCCAAGTTCCCTATATGGGATCTGATGCGTATTCTGAAGGGTTTGACATAGCTGGGTCTGGCCTCGTACAGGTGTGAATACTCTGGGTAAAAGGCTGGCTTATAAGCTGGGATGAGTGGGTTTGTCTTTATCTTGATTGCATACTGGAGAGCTAACTTCAGGTGCCTAATATGAAGAGATGGTTCAATTCTTCTGTATATAAGCTTTGCACTGGTGAGGTCATAAAAGCTCCCAAGGGAAGTCTCAATCCTTGATGGTGTACAGGATCTAGCATTTGCAGTTACGATTTTCTTGCAGAGCCATAATCTATACTCCCATAGTCCAATCGGGAGCGGTCCAACAACCTGTATTACATGTTCTGAGATGCCCTTTAACTCTGTAAAGCACTTACCAAATGGTAGAAACCTAATTTGTAGGAATCGCTGCTTCCATATTATACCAAATAGAAATTTTGTCAGATTTGTCCTTTCACTGCACCAACTAATCATATTTTTTAATCTAAGCTGCCCAATAATACAATTAAAGATTTGGCAGGGCCCTCGGCTTCATTCATTTGGAGAATTTTATCCGTGGCACTTTATTATTCCATATAAATTTTGAAAGGTGTTTATTAAAGTTTCTGAAAAATGAACTGGGTAAATAACTACGTACAGACTGAAATAAATATAAAATCTCTGGAATTATGCTCATTTTTATTACATTTATTCTCCCTAGAAATGAGACGGGGAGTGAGCACCAGGTTTTCAAATAAATTTTTATTGTTTCTATAAGAGAGATATAATTATTGCTTATAAGATCATCGAGCAAAGCTGTGAGGTAATGCCAAGATACCTGAAGCCATTCTCAATTTGAAAGGAGGAAATTGATTTGAAGTGCTCTATGGAGGAGATATTTAAAGGTAATGCTATGGATTTTGAAAAGTTTATTTTATAGCCGAAGAGAAATGCAGTCCAGTAGCACAGGAATTGAATAGTTAGGTTTAGACATACATATTAAGATGTCATCAGCGTATAGTGATACTCAATGATCTTCTCCTCCTACTGTAATTCCATAGACGTTTTTGCTCTGTCTAATAAGTTCTGCCAAGGGTTCAATGACGAGCAACAAGCAAAGGTGAAAGAAGGCAATCCTGCCTTGTACCTCATAGATTTAAAAAAGTCTATGTATGTTGTCAGTGCCGTAACAGGATTTCACGAACCCTGTCTGGTCTGGTTTAACTATCTGAGGTAACATACTGTCCAATCTACGTGCTAGAACTTTTGCCAATATTTTAGAGTATGTTAAGTAGACTTATTGGCCCATATGATGCACGGTCTTGAGAGTCTTTGTCCTTCTTAAGAATCAGGCAAATAGCCACAGTTTTCCACGTCTCAGGTATTGTACCTAGATGTAGAAGAGCTTGAAAAGTAGGCATTAAAATATGAGAGCTCAGGCCAAAATAGCTTATAAAACTGTGGAGGAAAACCATCAGGTCCTGGTGACTTATTGCATGGCACTGATTGTACTGCTGCTAGGACTTCTTCTGGAGTTATAGATGAGTTAAGGTAGTCTCTATTCTCATATGATATAGCTAAGAGAGAAAAGTTATTTTAAAAAAGTTTCGGATTCTGATTGTGAAGCACTGTTTTGAGAAAAATATAGTGATTCATAATAGGATCGAAACGTGTCATTTATAATTTCAGGTTCATATGTAATGGTACCATCCAACATCTTTAGAGACTTAACTGCCCTCTCAGAATTTTAAAAAAATTTTATCTGATGTGCTAATACTTTTTTTCGCGTGCTCGTAATTTTTTTTGGAAAGAATCGGTAATTATTTGATATGATTAGTGTAATCAAGATTGAGTTCAGCCCTAGCATGGCATTAAGTAGACCAATTTGCTTGGTTGGGAGTCGTACTATGTAAGCGCTCTAGTCTTTTAACCTCCTTTTCTAATTCTTGACGTTTAGATACCAAGGTCTTTTTGTGCGCGGACGTATAAGAGATGATATATCCACGAATTGTTGCTTTAGCTGCATCCCACATCATAGCAGGGGAGACAGGTGAGTTTTTATTATCCGACCAATCGTTTTTAATTGAATCTCTTACTACATTACAAAATTTTGGGTCTGTTAGCAGAGATGAATTCAATTTCCACACTTTGCTTCTTGCTAGCAGAGTACTCAATGTGATATCAATCTGAACTGGGGTGTGATCTGAGATGGCAATTGAGCCAATTTTACTAAGAGATGTAAGGTTGAAATAGATATTTGGGATAAAGATATAGTCGATTCTTGAGAAGGAACCATGGGGATTGAAATAGAATGTATAGTCCCTAATATGAGGGTTCATTTCTCTCCAGCTATCAATTAAACCCGACTCTTTGCATAATTCTCTAAGAACCAAAGACGATCTGGGATTGACTAATCTCTCAATTAGCAATTAAAATCTCCAGCACAGACCCCTAGTCCTTTGCAATGCTCACTAAATAATAAGTAATAAATGGCTTAATTTATTTACTTAATTAATAATTTATTACTAAGTAATAAATTTGGAGTCTTCATATGGTGGGTAGATATTTAGCATAGTAATATGTTGTCCAAATACAAGTCCTGTTACTAATATGAATCTACCCTCTGGGTTAATTTGATGTTCAAGAATAAATGGTAAATGTTTACTAATTAAAATAATCATGCACCTTTTCCTGGGGTTAGCTGTGCATGAAGAATAATATATTTGGCCCACCCAGTCCCGATTCAATTTCAAATGTTCACTGTCCGATAAATGTATTTCCTGAAGCATGGTAACAGAATGCCCTTTCCTTTTTCAAGAAAGTCAGTATTTTTTTTCCTTTTTATCATCATGTGCCCTAATCCCTTATCATTCCATATCATAAACCTAGTCGAGCTCTGCATAGTAATGAGGTATGGAAAAGTGATAGACTGCTAGAGTGGTATTAGAAGACAAAACAAAATAATCAAAGACCAAATACCCCTGAACCTAGGTCTCTGTACCACGTTGGTCTCAAACAAGATATAACCATACCTGTTACCAACATAAGGTTCAGAAATTACCCATTGTGAGAAACACAAACGTTAATCCGCTCCAGTAAGGTTTCAACATAAATATTATCCTGGAATACTCATACAAGAAAGAATGATGGAAAATATTTAGAATAATATAGCGTAACCACATCAGCCATTCTGAACAGATTAAAAATGAGTATGTGGAACGTTCCCAGGAACGTTCAGGCTACTTTGCTCCTAATATGACTGAGGTAAAATTAAGGTGATAAGAATCCCTTAGTCACTTTGCAAAGTCTCTATGAACTCCACTGTGGTTGGGGTATTGAAAACACAAAGCTTGGCAGAATACGCAAAACCAGGAAACATTCTGCGTTCGACTAGAATCTCACTCACCGCATCAAATTCCTGACGTTTCCTCATCACTTCCACTGAGAGATGTTGATAGAAGTGCAGCTACTTGTCCTCGTGAACAATCTGCTGTTTTTTCATCGCTACCTGTAGGATGCGCTCTCTGTCCTCATAGCGCAGAAATCTGTCCAGTACGTTTCGCGGTGGGTCATTAACTCCTGGAGTAAGTGCAAGCGATCGGTGTGTTCTTTCAATTTCGAGATTGAGGTCAGAAGGGAGGCTGAGCCATTAATTTCTCTCAGGAACTGAGTGAGTTTGGCTTGAAGCTGGGCCACCGTTTTAGCCAATGTAGAAAGCTCACCCTCGCGGGCCCATAGAGCATGTTCTGTGGAAGAGATTCTGTCTTCAGCTTCCGTTAAACGTGATTCGCTCGTGGAAACGCTTTGTGATAAACTGGATAAAGTCTCCTGCACTGGAGAAACAGAGGTGGATATAGCATCGAGATTATTTTCACTAGTGTCTCAATGTTCCTCAATGGAGCAGTAAGTGCTCATAATTCGTTCAAAATTGGGTTAGTTTGTTCTGTGGACGATGATGTTTCTGCTGATGCGGTTTGTTTCTTCTTTTTCTGTGTACGCGAAGTTGTAAAAAGTAGAAAACACTTTGTCTCCTTAGTCTCAGTCTTAGCTATATGTTAAACCTTTTAAATGCAAAATTCTTTTATTTACACCGAAGGAAGTAGCAATTTATTGAACAATCTGGAATAGAGCTAGGATTTAAGTGGCCATCTTCTCAAGTGTCCACGAGTGCCCCCACGCCTTCCTCTTCTAAAACCACACTGATAGTCTGGTGGTCAGATTCCAACTTCCAAACAAGCCGTTTGTTTACCATCCTCTCCATGGTTTTACACATACAACTTGTCAAAGCTATTGGACGGTAGTTGTTGGGGTCAGTGTGTTCCTTGCCTGGTTTGGGTATAGGTATGATTGTAAAAGGGGGCGCTATAGAGCCCAAAAATCTCTTCAAGATTTATCATATGCAATGTCTTGGCATAATGTTGACCAAGTTTGGTGACAATCACATGAATCCCCTAGGGGGAGGATTTAAAAATGCAGAGCCTGCAATTTTCAAAAATTCCACATTAAATCCAAAATGGCTGACCTCCTGTTGGGCAGAGCTAATGACTGTCATTCTGAAAGTTGTCCGGCTTGACGAGAACAATATGTACCGAGTTTGGTGACTGTAGGTAAAACTGACCCCACCACTTTAGTCAAAAGGGGGTACTACAGAACCCCCCCTCGACTCCCATGTCTTAGCTTTTGCCTAACCCTAACGGCCGATAACTCTGATTTGTGTGCAGACTTTCATGAAATTTAAAGCATGCTAAGAACCTCAAAAACACCAGAAACGAGTATTAATGTTTGATTTGGTACCATGGCAACACTAAGATATCAAGAATACTTTTTCAAGTTGACATCAGCTGTGTCTCCACATTATTCTGACCAAGTTTGAAGCTATTCTGGTAAATATAAGAAGACTATTTAAATGCTTTTTTTTAAGTGACACACTTCCTGCTGCCAGTTGGTGGCAAGTTTGAGGCGATTCGGGTAAAGATAAGAGGATTATTGCAAAGTCTGTTGTAATTCACACACTTCCTGCTGCCAGTTGGTGGCGCTATGACTGTGACTCACAATAGTCACATCCATGTGATCAGCCCCCAGTACCAAACATACAGCTCAAGTTTCATTTAAATCACTTGATGCACGCAGGAGATATGAGACACTTCCTGTTTCCCTTTTTTTCGCCATAAATTTCTTGCCTCGCCATGGCGAAACCGTTCGAGATATCAAAAATCCCTTTGCAATTTTGGATCCTCATGGTCTTGCCATAATGTTCACCAAGTTTGGTGACAATCACATGAATCCCCTAGGGGGAGTATTTAAAAGTTCACCGCATGCACTTTTCACAAAATCCAAAATGGCCACCTTCCTGTTGGGCGGATTGTCATTTTGAAAGTTGTCCGGCTTGATGACATCAATATATCTACCGAGTTTAGTGACTGTAGATAAAACTGGCCCCACCACACCCCACCAAGTTGTTCAGGTCGATGAGAATTATACTTGTACTGAGTTTCGTACATATACATACAAGTATGTATGATTTATGCACCAAAGTTTTGTACTATGTAAAAGGGGGCGCTACAGAGTCCCCCCACCACGCCCATGCGCTACTCTTTGCGGGGGCCTAATGGCCGATGACTCTGACGTGCATGCCGAATTTCAAGAGTTTTTGATCATGTTAAGGGCTCTAAAAGCCCCCGAAACATTGAAAAAAATAATAATAAAATAACAATTACAACAACAACAACAATAATAATAATAATAATTTTTTTTTTTTTAAAAACAGAGCAATTCCAAGAGAATCCTTGCACCATAGGTGCTCGGTCCCTGATGAGAAATGCTGACATATTTTCTGTTCTAAACGAACTGAATCTACAATTACAAGGACATGGAAGAGAGGCGAAAAATTCAGACTTTCCAGAGGTCACTCGTTCTCTGGCAGCTGCGACTCAAAACCTCAAACTACTATATGTTCCCAACGAAATACATTGAAGAAAATGGTGTTTCCAAGAAATCGGTTGCCGGCCTGAAGCGCCTCATTCAGTCACATCTGGATGCACTGATGGGGAATTTTTCTCACCACTTTCCCCAGGAGAAGTTCAATGAATTAAAAGACAAGCGGTGGGAGAAAAATCCCTTTGACTTTGAAACTCCAGATTCAATTGCTGAACTGAATTTGACTCCTTCTGAAGAATCAGAAACGCTGCAACTAACCTGTGACGGCATGTTGAATACGCGTCACAAAACAGAAAAAATGGTCAGTTCTGGATTGGCCTCTCCACCGAGTATCCCATGCTGAACAAAGCAAGCATTTAATTTCTACTGCCCTTGACAACTACCTGTATGTATGAAACTGGATTCTCGGTTTTAACCAAAATGAAGACGAAACAACAAAACAAACTGAATGCGATTCAAGTGTAAACTGAGTCCGACGGTGCTTTTAATCACGTTTAATCCCCCAAATGTTCCAAGGCATCTTGGCATCATATCTGAAAATACACAGTCACATAGTTCATTGTCAACAACCAACAAACAAAGTGTCTGCCCCACAAAAGCATGAGACCCACACCAACTGGCTATACTAACTGAAGTGCAGACTCTACTACAGAAACAGGCAATAGAGATAAAATTAGAGGTGGAATTTAATAAGTCTAAATGACTTCTTATTACAACTGCCGATCGCTTTGGAGCCTCTGCAATGCCAGGTTCTGTGCATATCGTTTTACATGGACAATGGACTGCTTGGCATACAGTTTCATCAGCAGGTATTGAGCCAGACAAATGTCATGATCTTACATGAAACAATAGGAATGGTAAATGGTCTGCACTTATATAGCGCCTTTTAACCTTAGAGGTTCTACAAAGCTCTTTACACTGTTTCTCATTCGCCCATTCACACACACACATCAGGAGCAACTTGGGGGTCAGTGTCTTGCCCAAGGACACTTCGGCATGTGGAGGGATCAAACCGCCAACCCTGCAATTAGTGGACAAACCGCTCTACCACCTGAGCCACAGCAGGACTAAAGTCAGTCACAAATAGCGTCTTGTGTCCTTCGCAATCTGTTCAATTGTGCGAGGCTTGACTCGTGTCATGCATACATTCTCGACAAGAAGACTAAGCCATCTCAATTATTGACAGTCATGAAATTGTGAGTGGCCAAAACTTGTGGTGCGATAGGTGACAAAACTAGTTTCGATAACAATGTATTAATGTCCTTGTAATGACAGCTGTGTGGGTAGTGCTGTAATATTTTCAGTGGTTACATACTAGTCTGGATGTGTGGAGTTATATTAACCACCAAGGGGGCACTAGATCGATTCTGTTTTATGAGCTGACCACATATTTGGCCGAGGCAGTCACATAACACATGCCTGTAGAGGTGAATTTTCAAGGAGGTTGTTCAGCAAATGTGCAACACCTGAAGAAGACGAGAAGTTCATCTGTTTGCAAAAAAATTATCACTTGCAGACACTGAAGTGGTGATGTTGAGTTTGCCATCCAACTGCACCAGAGTTTACTGACTTAATGTTACTTCAAAGCAGCTCATGCACTCTGTAGTGGGTTTGAGTCATTCTGATCCTCAATTGAGAGCATTACCAGAATGTTGTGTTTATATTCAATAAAGAATCATAGCCTATCAGAATTTTTAGCCAATCTTATCTGCTAAGGAGAACAATATCAGAATTTTTAACCTTTTATTACCATTAACTGAGAACGGTTTCAGAAATGTGAGTGATTGCTATTCCCAGTATGCTCAATATCAACAATTTTACCTACTCTAAATCTCAGTAAAGTATGGCATCAACACTATTTATGAGTGCTGTGGCGAGGTTCACTGCAGTACATGTTAGAAATACACGTGAAAAATTTAATATACAGACTGCTCTGGTTCCAAAGTACATAACCTATAGTTCTATAATTAACTGGAAATTACCTGGCCACCTGTGTCAGGTCATTGTGAATAACAATAAGACAAGCACTACATAACAGGGACCTTTTACTGGCTACCCATGTGGGGTCATAGTCACAAGGTGATGACTTACTTTGGTACTCCAAAAAGGAACCCACCCTGGTGCAGTCTTAGAACCACAATTACCTACAATGGTGCTTGAAAGTTTGTGAACCCTTTAGAATTTTCCATATTTATGAATAAATATGAACTAAAACAAAAAATGTATTTATTTATTGAGGACAATGATCCAATATTACATATCTGTGAGTGGCAAAAGTAAGTGAACCTTCGCTTTCAGTATCTGGTCTGACCCCCTTGTGCAACAATAACTGCAACTAAAGGTTTCCGGTAACTGTTAATCAGTTCTGCACATGGGCTTGGAGGAATTTTAGCCCGTTCCTCTGTACAGAACAGCTTCGACTCTAGGATGTTGATGGGTTTCCTCACATGAACTGTCCTTCCACAACATTTCTATTGGATTAAGGTCAGGACTTTGACTTGGCCATTCCAAAGCATTATCTTTATTCTTATTTAACCATTTTTGGTTGAACGACTTGTGTGCTTAGACATGCATACCTTGCTGCATGACTCACTTTCTCTTGAGATTCAGCTCATGGACAGATATCCTGACATTTTCCTTTTTTAATATTTGCTGGCATACTTCAGAATTCATTGTTCTATCTATGATGGCAAGCCATCCTGGCCCAGATGCAGCAAAACAGGCCCAAACCATGATGCTACTACCACCACCACTACCATATTTCACAGATGGGATAAGGTTCTTATGCTGGAATCCAGTGTTTTCCTTTCTCCAAACATAAAGCTTTTCATTTAAACCAAAAAGTTATATTTTGGTTTCATCCATCCACAAAACATTTTTCCAATGCAGACTGCAGGCAGGCCAGTTCAGCACCCGGACTCTTCTACTATGAAGCCATGCTACTGTAATAGATGCAGTATGTGGTTCATCATTGTCTTCCTGAAATATGCTAGGCCTTCCCTGAAAAAGACATCATCTGGATGGAAGCATATGTTGCATGGGATACATATGGAAGCATATGTAACATCTGTATATATCTTTCAGCATTGATTGTTCCTTTCCAGATGTACAAGCTGCCCATTCTATAGGCACTAATGCACCCCCATACCATCACAGATGCAGGCTTTTCAACTGAGCACTGATAAGTCAGATGGTCCCTCTCCTATTTAGTCCAGAGTAGGGTTGTCAAAAGTACCGGTACTACTATACCAAGTCAGTACTAAAAAACAAAAGTAGACAGCGCATCAGTACCGGGTTGACCCGGTACTCTGTACTACCGGTACTTGTGAAAATCTGGTACCGTCAACTTTTAATAGGTGCACAGTGCAACAAGAGGACTTGGCGACCGGCGGTGCTGCTGGTGCGGTGGCTCCAAATCCACAAAAGATTGTGGACAAGAAAGGTGCAAAGAGCCACGTATGGAAATACTTTGGATTTGACACAGATCACAAAGGAAACATAATCAATAACCAAAAACCGATTTGCAAATGGTGTAATCGAAGTTTTGTGACAAAAAAGGGAAACATTAAACCTACTAAAGCACATTAAAGACCGACACCCGGATTTATTCAAGGAGTTTAAGCAGGTACGTTTCAAATTATGGTAGCGGTTGCATTACGGATGTTGTAGCATAGTTTAATTCAAGTGTTGGATTGCAAAAGACACCCTTGCTTTTGCTTACTGAATGGTTAGCATACACGAGTGTTAGGACTGGGCGATGTATCGAGTTTTGGAGATATATCGATATATTTTCAAAAGCGATAGAGGACGAGACAATATCGTTAACATCGAGATATAGATAGATGGATGTTGCATTAAAACGTAAGCTTATTCAGCTCGCTAGTTTTACGTCTCTCCGCTCTCACACTCCGCACGTAACCCCGCCCCCACTCACTCGCTTCCGTTCGCTGGCGCAACATGGAGGATGGCACAGCCACAAGGCAAGATAGCAACAATTTGTAAAAGAAGAAAAACAATGGCTCAATCATTTGGAGTTCGGGTTTAAAAGGTCGGCTGAGAATCAGAGCAAGGTAATATGTAGAGTGCAATAAACATGTAGCAACCTAGATCACCATTTACAACAGAGACATAAACTACAGCATGAAGAATGTATTAAATAACGGAAGAGGTATTCTCAGAGATGTGCATATTTTTATTTAATACATTTTCTAAAGATTTTTTTATTTACATTTGGTATTTGCAAAGCTGTGTATCTTGTTCATAAAAGATAACCTGTATGTTTACTTTTTCAATTAGTCTGTTATTGTGGTAACAACTGAAGGATTATCTTCAGAGATGTGACTATTTTTGTTTTATAAATTTATGCAATTTTTTTATTTACATTTTGATATTTACACAGCTGTGTGTATTCTCAAACAGGAAGAGGAACCCTGTATTTGCACTTTATTTTGATCAATGTCTTATAAATTAAGGTGTTTGTGACACCTCACATGTAGTTGGCTTGCAACTGAGCATTTAACCCACATAAACAGTATCGAGATATATATCGTATATCGCCATCCAGCCCAAAAATATCGAGATATGACTTTTGGTCCATATCGTCCAGCCCTAGCGAGTGTCATGCTAATACGGTTATGTGTCTTCATTAACCATTTAATTATTTTAAAAAAAAAAACATCCGCGGACTGCCGTGTTGTTAAGTGTAAAACTATACTATGTACACAGCTTTCCAAAGATATACTGCATGAGTACCTACGTAAACACAGCAGCTAAGATTCTTGTGCTTCGATTGACTCAAACCATTTCAAGATACAATCACAACAGCAGCTACAATCAACGTCTCTGTCAGATGAACAGCATACAAAAAAAACACTTTGGAAAAACTGAGGAAGCTCGTGTATGAAACCTCATAGTAGTCCACTGATCCATAACATCCCAATAAAGTTACACTGGCAAAGGTCCAAATGATCCAATTAAGTAAAAATATTTAGTCTAAAACACATTATTACATCAATAAATACCCACGGACTATTGCTGCGTCATATCAAATAATAGGCAGATGTGCCTAATCTTTCAGGTTTTCTCCGTTATAACTCCGGGTCACTTGTGAACATTGCCAATGTCTTGACATGAAAATGGCCGCTGAGTGAGTTTCAGCACTTCAAATTTAAAAGTCCGTGTGTAAAGACGCCTAACGAGTGGTAAGTGTTTCGTTTCAGAAACTTTTTTACCTAGTCTGTATTTTTTGCTTGTAATTTATTTAGTTATTATTTACTTGAAGGGAAAAAAACCTAAAGCCAAAACTTAAAGCATTTTTCAGAAATACTTGAAATATACAAATACATATGTTTTAATTTATCTTAATATTTAACTTTATAAATAGGAAGTGTGTTGTTCAATTATGGCATATTTTTGTGTTTTGCATGCTTGTATTTTTTTTTGTTTATTTATTTTTATACCTTTAATTACTTGTGGGGGGAAAAAACTTGAAACACTTTGAAATGCTTGAAGTATACAGAATTGCATTGTTTTAAAAATATATTTTATATTGATATTTAACTTTATTAATAAAATAGTGTGGTGTTCATTTGGCATGTTTTTGTGTATTGCTTTGGCACCGAAATTGGTACAGAGTACCGTGGAATTTTACTGGTATTGGTACCAAATACTGAAATTTTGGTACCGTGACGACCCTAGTCCAGAGGATGCGGCATCCATGGTTTCCAAAAAGAATTTCAAATTTCAATTCGTCTGACCACAGAAAAGTTTCCAAAAGTCCATTTTAAATGATCTTTGGCCCAGAGAAGACGGCGGTGTTTCTGGATCATGTTCACATATGGCTTCTCCTTTGCATGATAGAGCTTTAACCAGCATTTGTGGATGTCACAGCGAGCTGTGTTCACAATAAGTTCTGGAGGTGTTTCTGAGCCCATTACAGAATCATGCCTCATCAATTTCCGCCATTTGTACAAAATCTGTCCGACTGTAGACTCTTTAGAGATGGTTTTTTTAACCTTTTCCAGTCTGACGAGCAACAACAACTCTTTTTCTGAGGTCCTCAGAAATTTCCTTCATCGTGCCATGATACACTTCCACAAACATGTGTTGTGAAGATCAGACTTTGATAGATTCTTGTTCTTTAAATAAAAGAGGGCTCTCACTCACACCTGATTGTCATCCCTTTGATTGAATACACAAGACTCTAATTTCACCTTCGAATTAGCTGCTAATCCTAGAGGTTCACATACTTTTGCCATTCACAGATATGTATGCAATCATGTTCCTCAATAAACAAATGACTAAGTATAATATTTTTGTCTCATTTGTTTAATTGGATTCTCTTTGTCTACTTCTAGGACTAGTGTGAAAATCTGATGATGTTTTAGGTCATATTTATGCATAAATATAGAAACTTTTAAAGGGATCACAATCTTTCAAGCACGACTATATGTAAACTTCCATTTTCCAAATTCTGTGGGAATCTCGATTTATGTGCTGGGACCTACAATGGAACTGGTACAATCATGCAACAACATATTTACTTGCAGTATATATACACTGAAGAACATGCTTATTACCATTTCTTTACCACTACGCCTCGGCTCTCTGCTTTCAGAAAGAGTTCATTTACTCGATCTTCTTCGGTATCAAAATGCTTTTTGTAGAATGACTACAATGGGGGAAAAAAAAGAATAAATATTAATATTTGGTTAAGCTTGGGTCACACTGCACAATTTGAAAAATCTTTTGCCATGGTGTCAAAGGATGCCTGCACCCTATATACAGTACAGTGCAAAGGTTTTAGGCACATGCAAAGAAATGCTGTACAGCCGTGGCCAAAAGTTTTGAGAATGACACAAATATGAATTTTTACAAAGTCTGCTGCCTCAGTTTTTATGATGGCAATTTGCATATACTCCAGAATGTTATGAAGAGTGATCAGATGAACTGCAATTAATTTCAAAGTCCCTCTTTGCCATGAAAATGAACTTAATCCCAAAAAAACATGTCCACTGCATTTCAGCCCTTCCACAAAAGGACCAGCTGACATCATGTCAGTGATTCTCTCGTTAACACAGGTGAGAGTGTTAACGAGGACAAGGCTGGAGATCACTCTGTCATGCTGATTGAGTTAGAATAACAGACTGGAAGCTTTAAAAGGAGGGTGGTGCTTGAAATTATTGTTCTTCCTCTGTTAACTATGGTTACCTACAAGGAAACACGTGCAGCCATCATTGCTTTGCACAAAAAGGGATTCACAGGCAAGGACATTGCTGCTAGTAAGATTGCACCTAAATCAACCATTTATCGGATCATCAAGACCTTCAAGGAGCGAGGTTCAACTGTTGTGAAGAAGGTTTCAGGGCGCCCAAGAAAGTCCAGCAAGCGCCAGGACCGTCTCCTAAAGTTGATTCAGCTGCGGGATCGGGGCACCACCAGTGCAGAGCTTGCTCAGGAATGGCAGCAGGCAGGTGTGAGTGCGTCTGCACGCACAGTAAGGCGAAGACTTTTGGAGGATGGCCTGGTGTCAAGAAGGGCAGCAAAGAAGCCACTTCTCTCCAGGAAAAACATCAGGGACAGACTGCTATTCTGCAAAAAGTACAGGGATTGCACTGCTGAGGACTGGGGTAATGTCATTTTCTCTGATGAATCCCCTTTCCGATTGTTTGGGGCATCTGGAAAAAAGCTTGTCCGGAGAAGAAAAGGTGAGCGCTACCATCAGTCCTGTGTCATGCCAACAGTAAAGCATCCTGAGACCACTCATGTGTGGGGTTGCTTCTCAGCCAAGGGAGTGGGCTCACTCACAATTTTGCCTAAGAACACAGCCATGAATAAAGAATGGTACAAAAACATCCTCAGAGAGCAACTTCTCCCAACCATCCAAGAACAGTTTTGTGACGAACAATGCCTTTTCCAGCATGATGGGGCACCTTGCCACAAGGCAAAAGTGATAACGAAGTGGCTCGGGGAACAAAACATTGACATTTTGGGTCCATGGCCAGGAAACTCCCCAGACCTTAATCCCATTGAGAATTTGTGGTCAATCCTCAAGAGGCGGGTGGACAAACAAAAACCCACAAACTCTGACAAACTCCGACAAAGTCCAAGCATTGATTATGCAAGAATGGGCTGCCATCAGTCAGGATGTGGCCCAGAAGTTGATTGACAGCATGCCAGGGCGAATTGCAGAGGTCTTGAAAAAGAAGGGTCAACACTGCGAATATTGACTCTTTGCATAAACTTCATGTAATTGTCAATAAAAGCCATTGACACTTATGAAATGCTTGTGATTATACTTCAGTAACAGTAACATCTGACAAAAAGATCTAAAAACACTGAAGCAGTAGACTTCGTGAAAATTAATATTTGTGGCATTCTCAAAAGTTTTGGCCACGGCTGTAGAGCAAAAAATGCCTTCAAAATAATAAAATTAAATGTAGTAAATGAAACTCAATATTTGGTGTGACAAAAAAAAACAACAACAAAAAAAAACAACTTAAATAAAAATAGTAGTCTCTGGTACAATGTGTGCAGTTTTATAAGGAAATGAGCTGGTAAGTTTTATTGAGCATCTTGCAGAACCAGACACAGTTCTTCTGGAGACTTTGACTTTCACACTCGCTTCTTATTTTTGCAGTGAAACCCAGCAGCCTTCATTGTGTTTACTGTCTGAAAAGTGTCTCTTACGTAATATACTGCTTTCTTTAATGACATACAAACATTTTCCTGTAACATTTCATTTTGTGCTAGAAAACTAATGTTTGGGAATCTAAAATGTTTTTGTACTGACTTGATAATGTAGACGTCATAAAATAAAAAAAAAAACTATAGCAAAGTTTGTGTATTAAAAATAGGGTGCCTAAAACTTTTGCACAGTCCTTAATGTATAGAAAATCAAAACACAATGCTCATAACCCCAATCATAATCCTTAATCATTCTTTTTCATTTCTAGCACCATACAGTACAGTATTTATATACAGTGTGTAATATGAGCAGCCTGCAAAATACATCAGGATTTCATCTCAGACTCATACAGCATAAAAATATGTTGACTAATACAATAAAAATTATGACTTGAGCAGTGTGACCAAATTAGTCATTAGCTTTTATGTAATATTAAGTTTTATACACATGATGAATTTTGATATACCTGTTTTTTAAAGCCCTTGTCTACCCCCAACGTTTGTGTGCAGAAGCAGTGTTTTACGCCTAGCTGACACATGAGATACGCGAGGTCAACAGTCCACACGCTTTCTGTCAGTCTCAGATCATAACACGCTCTCTGGAACTCCTCTTCACTCACTGGATGGAGATATCTGGGAGATTTGAGAAATACTATCAGAGTGATGTTTAACGAACCACGTTAAATACATGTCTCATCACCCAAGATGACTTGGCGTGAAATAACACTTACTTTAACACCATTCTCGAACACGCCAAGCCGCAGTCCCAGTGGTACAGCTGCCGGATAACAGGTACGTTTAACAGAACGACGTCTGTGGGTTGGGGGGAAAGGCCATTTGACATTTTACCTTAACAAAAAAATATACGCGTATTATTAACTTATACATGACTGAGTAATAATTCACTGATCACAATGGTTACCTCACAAGGAGATGTAAAAATAAATAAATAAAAAAACTTGAGTCGTTATGTCGGCCAGCTATTTTAGCAAATCAGACCACAGACAACGCATTTATTACTTTACATTTCAGGTTATCCAAGACCTTTAACATAACCTACCTGTCATTATGTAGTTTTTAATTTCCCCGGTAATATATCTAGTTCAGACGACTGCTTACAGTTTCTTTAAGCTTACCATCGTTAATAGCGTCAATAGCGTTAGCATGTTAGCTACCACTAGGTAGTAGTCTAACGCCTGTTCAATTAAGAGACAAATGCGATGAACGAAATATCCGCTGTTAGAAGAACGAATGAATTAATGCGTGCATAAACGACTGTATTCTTCAGTCGGTCGGTGCATTCCGGTATAAGGAAAGTAGTTGAGGCTATATACTTCTTCTTCCGATGTTTAATGGCGGTTGGCAAACCAACTTCCGGTGCATTACCGCCTCCGACTGGACTGGAGTGTGGAGCACGGGTAGGCAAAAACAACTAGAGGTCCTGAAACTGTCTTTTTTAAATTTATTTTTTTTTTTTTTTTAATTATTATTGAATGCTTGAAAAAAACAAAACAAAAACAACAATTGTCATCATTGTCAACAATACAACCACAGTCCAGGGTCATTCAGTGTTTCAGTCCAGAGGAAGTGCCAGGTCCTTCAGCAAAGCCACTCCTCTTATTGCTCTAAAGTTCGTAGAAAACTCAATGGATTCAAAATACATTTTCATTTCAAGTTTTAATCTTAAAAAAAAGAGGTTTGCATTTAGAAAATTTACATTTATGAATATGATATTCAGCCAACAGGAAAATAAGGTTTATGAAATAAGTATCACTTTTTTTTTTTTTTTTTTTTTTTTTTTTACTTTCATGAAAACCAAACATTACATTTCTATAAGTAAACTCAAAGTTAGGATTAACATAACATTTGATAAAATCCAGAATATCACACCAAAATGTTGTAGTGTAAGAGCAATTCCAGAATAAATGTAAAGAGGTTTCAGGGTTTTCTAAACAGAGAGAACAGTTGGTATTAATGTCATTCTTAAGTCTTTTAAGAGAGCACTTATCCGGGTAAACTCTATGAATTAACCTGAATGTAATTTCCTTCATTTTGTTAGTAATTAAATATTTGTGAATGTCCTGAACCGGTCCTCGCTGCAGCCTGTAGCGTGATGACGTGGTGGATAAGAGCCACTGCGTACGGCATTCTGGTGACGTAACGGCCATTTTACACGCATGCGCCGTAGTGTCTGATGTAATTGGCGTTGAAACACGCATGCGCAGACTCAACAGCACGAACTTCTAATTGTTTTTCTGTTGTTATTAAAAGTGTTTTTTCCACGTTGTCGTTTATATATTCCTCATTGTTTATGTGTGGATTAGCGTGTCATATTTTATGCATGTCGAACGTCTCTGTTGTTCGGTTAGTTTGTTAGTTGACTAACGTTATCACGATCTTATTTATAGGTATATACACACACACACACACACACACACAAACAAGGCATTACTATGTGTAATACATTCAATCATTTTCGTTAGTAGCGCTTAAATAGCAAGCATGAACATGTTAAAAGATGTTAAGTTTTTTTTTTTTTAATATTGAAAAAATATTTGTTTAAAAAAATGAATGAACATTGTTTACGATAAGCTGACTCGCTTTTTCCTCCAATGAAGAGTTATATATAACACCTATATATAATTACTGATTCTTAACATAAGGGACAAAACATGTTTTAGAGGTTAGTTTATATTTTGTAATACTACATTAATTAGAAATTGATATATCTGTAGACAAAGGTCTCGGCTAATCAAGTCAAGTGGTCAAGTGGCTTTTTATTGTCATTTCAACCATATACAGCTGGTACAGTACACAGTGAAACAAAACAACGTTCCTCCAGGACCATGGTGCTACATAAAACAACACACTAAACCACATGAGACGACATAGGACTATATAAGACCTGCACATTTTTACATAAAGTGCACGTGTAAACAACACAAGACAGTACAGTAACTATTAAAACAGGAACAATAGGCACAGTAAGTGACAGTGTAGCACCGACCAGTACACAGTTATAGTATGGAAATGTCCAATATAACAGTAGTGCAAAAGAATAACAATATAGTTAAAAAATGCTGTGGATGTAAACATAACATGCTATGACTTAGTATTCAGCAGACTGGCTTATACCAAATATGGACATAGCAGTTATTGTGGTAGCAGCCAGGTAAACTGTATAATAGTGACAAGAAATTAAATATTTTTATAAATACAGTAGCACAAAACAGAAAAGGCTTATGTTAGGTTCAGTGTAATAGTAAGCATTATTATGTGACACCTTGTAGTAGCAACAGAAATCTTCTCAATTCTGTAGGAATGCATGGGATCTGTAGCCTGTTTTTAAACTATATCAATTACTTAGATTTTATTTGTGTCTGACCTGCATGACCTAAGCATTGGGCAACAGGTGTCGGACATGTTTACTCTCTATGAAGTCCATTTAATTCAGGGGTTATTACCACCAGTGGTCATCGTACATGTAGGGCTAAAAGATATAAAGTTAATTACTTAGCCCACTGCTCTCCTATAACCAATGACGGAAATAGGTGCAGCGAAGGTTAATGCGTGTTTTAATGTATGATTTAAATATCTGACTCCATTTAATTGATTATCTGACTCCAATAGAATAATCTTCTAGTTAGTGCTAGAAGTGTTAGCACTCAGTGTTCTACTGATATTTACTGCTAAGCAGCTTCAAGCGAAGCTTTCATTAAAATGACGTTCCTATGTCAGAGACTTTCATGTAGCTTCTTCATTAAACCATTATTTTGTTAGCTCAGAGGTTTCTATCAACGTGCAAGCCTAGGCCTTTCCTATCTTACTCGTCAGAGATTCTGTTTAAACTTGCAAGTATTAACCTTTACTTTTGGCTTGTCAGAGGTTGACCTTAAACGTGTCTAACGTATTATACACTTTTAGTTTAAGAAACTATTTCTATTAAACACCAATCATAAACACAGAATGTTTAGAAATAGAATAACAAATGAATTTAATACAAAACCACAGCTGAAGTGGTATAAAATAGAGATAAAGGTCATTTACAGGATTATGGTCAGCATCACAGACAGGATGAGTGATGGAAAAGCATCTGTGGCAAAAGGCCCTTCTGATGTTACAAGGCAGGTTCTGATGTTTCATTATTCTTAACTCCAGCATGCCTGTGTGTGTTTGTGTGTGTGTGTGTGTGTGTGTGTGTGTGTGTGTGTGTGTGTGTGTGTGTGTGTGTGTGTGTGTGTGTAAAGCGCACATATTACAACATATATTGTAAATGTTATTTCCTAAACTATATGATATTTATGATATCACCACATCATTCACCATGAAATATGGATACAAATGACACCAAACATGCCCTGAGGAATACTGTAATTAAACACAGTTTAGATGACCAGTTTTAGTTCACCTGGTGTCTCTGAAACACATTCCTGATCATTTTAACCTTAATCACATTACTGCCACAATTTTATAAATCTACTACATAACCACTGCAAGCCAGTCTCCTTCCTCAACGGTGTTAAGAGCAATGTTTGTACTGATGCCTTCAAGACCTTTCAGCAATGGCTCTGGAAGTGTGTCTACTTGCTTTTGGACTACCTTGTGCCCTATCAGACCTTCTCTGAGACCTCTGCTCCCTATAGTCCAGTTTAATGATTTGTCTTGCTTTTTTGTCTTGAACACTTTTCTTCCACCTTTGTCTTTCTTTCTCTAGAATCTTCCTTCTGCTTTCTGGGTCTCTGTTTAATTTCTCTCTTCTCTTTCTTTGATACTCCCTATGTCTCCTTCTTTGCTCCTCCACTGACAGTTTGTTTCTAGCCATGCTTGCCTATTGTATAGATCAAATCTATAAATTTCACAAATCTTATTAATGCCAAAATTTATCCCACAACTCTAGACAGAAATTATCACAATGGGAAGACTGTGTTGACATGTTAAAGCTGTGACCACAGAGACTTAAACATTGTTTGTTTAAAATGTAAAAAAAAAAAAGAGGGGGTTCTCAGAGTTATAGCTGACCGTGACATGCAACATTTTAGCCGCATTGTGGGGTTCCTCCAGTGTTAGGGGTGCATCTAGGGATTCAAGTCACTGAGAAAATCACTACATTTTCCTCTGTCAAGGGAAAAATCAGACGAGTACAACATAGAATAAAATAATTAAAACTCATCGTTAACAACCTTTTTAACCAATTGGGTCTGCAGTAATTTCACCAGAGCTAGTTTTGATTACGTGAACGCTGGCTTTAGATTCACACTCTTTGAGTTTCAATGCAAGCAATCTACTAGACCTACCTACATTAAAATAGTATTTTTGCTTTGTTCTGTGCAAAAAACTCAGGTTTAGATATAAACAGAGAAGTATATTCTGCTTTCAATAAAGAGAGCTCCTGATTAAGCTCGTCAGAAAAAGCACGAGACAGTTGGCATTCTAGATCATGAATTTTATTTTCCAGCTCCTCAAACTGTTTATTCCTAGAGGCCTTAGCTTTGGAAGAATATGAAATACAGTTCAAGTTCAAGTGGTTTTATTGTCATTTCAACCATGTACAGCTGGTACAGTACACAGTGAAAAGAAACAACGTTCCTCCAGGACCATGGTGATACATAAAACAACACACTAAACCACATGAGACGACACACAACTAGAGAGCTACACATTCTACATAAAGTGCACGTGCAAACAACACAAGACAGTACAGTAACTCCTAAAACAGGAACAATAGGCACAGTAAGTAACAGTGTCGTGCCGATCAGTACACAGTTCTAGTGTGAAAGTATCATGTATACAGGTGGTGTAAAAAGATGTGCAGAAGAATAACAATATAATTAAAAGATGCTATGAATCTAAACATAACATACTATGACATAGTATTCAGCAGACTAACTTATACCATATATGGACATAGCAGTTATTGTGGTAGCAGCCAGGTAAACAATAAATATAATAAATATAATATTTAGTCTAAATAATAAATAATAGTCTAAATAATAGTCAAATAAATAAATATAATATTTAGTCTAAAGTTTAGCAGCAAAAGTAAAGGTGGCCGTTACGAAATGTGCAAAAATTGCAAGGGGAGTGGGATGGTGTTCAATTCAGTATATGTGTGTGTGTGTGTGTGTGTGTGTGTGTGTGTGTGTGTGTGTGTGTGTGTGTGTGTGTGTGTGTGTGTGTGTGTGTGTGTGTGTCAGTCCAGTCTCTGAGTATTGAGGAGTCTGATGGCTTGGAGGAAGAAGCTGTTGCACAGTCTGGCCGTGAGGGCCCGAATGCTTCGATACCCTTTTCCAGATGGCAGGAGGGTGAAGAGTGTGTGTGAGGGGTGTGTGGTGTCATCCACAATGCTGGTGGCTTTGTGAATGCAGCGTGTGGTGTAAATGTCTGTGATGGTGGGAAGAGAGACCCAGATGATCTTCTCAGCTGTCCTCACTACCCGCTGCAGGGTCTTGCGATCTGGTACGGTCCAATTTCCAAACCAGGCAGTGATGCAGCTGCTCAGGACGCTCTCAATAGTTCCTTAGAATGTGGTGAGGATGGGGGGAGGGAGATGGGCTTTTTTCAGCCTTCTCAGAAAGTACACTCGCTGCTGGGCTTTCTTAGTGATGGAGCTGGTGTTGAGGGTCCAGGTGAGGTTCTCCGCCAGGTGGACACCATGGAATTTGGTGCTCTCGACGATCTCTACGGTGGAGCTGTCGATGTTCAGCAGAGAGTGGTCGCTCTGTGCTCTCCTGAAGTCAACATCCATGTCTTTTGTTTTGTCCACATTCAGGGACAGGTTGTTGGCATATGCTTAGAGTTAGTCGTGTGTACCCATAGTCTCATATAGCTATTAAAATCTATTATCCCACGCTTGATTTTCTCTGTTTTGTTGACGGGATGAGTCCCTTAAACACTCCGATCTCGATTACCCGCTCTATCTTTAATAACAAACTCCGTGAGTTAATTCTTCCTGGCCAGAAGGATAAACTCACTCTTTAGAGTTCATAAAGCTGATCTAGGCCACATACATAGTCATAATTAATTATAACCCGTTGTAGTTAATTATCTATATGTATATGTGTACCTACATGAATTCCCTTTCATGGCTGATGTATATTTATAACTGGTCACAACACGCGTTGATTAGATATATAGATATATTTCACGCCATTCGAGCTAATTCCTTATATAAATTGGAGAATACATTTAAACGTGTTAAACATCTTTTAATTTGTTACGTAAATCGTAACTGGTGGAGAATATTTTTAAACGTTGCAGATTCATCCGAGTTACTACACATTCCTGTAGATAACGCGGGCACGCTTTAAAACTCGTCTCCTTTAAAAAGGTGCGTTGAATCCAAGCGTGCGCTTCTGTTTCGTTTCATGTTTAAAGTTGATCCATTACATTATTCTCGTGGAAAAGAATAATGCATAATAAATACCCCTTTTGCAAATTTTCGCTACACTAGTGTGTACCCAGGCATGGGGTGTATAATATAATCTTTGGTCTATAATAATTGACTATTTTTTTGTGTATAATAATTGACTGTAGTATAGTTTTATAAATAATACATGTTAAATATTCCTATATTTCATGATGTCTTCTAAGAAATATCAATGTTCTCATTAAATTATAGCTATCGCTATTACTGTTATATAGGCATCAAAAACATTTGTCATGAATTATAGTAAATTCATAAAACTTTATTATGGCTCAGCATTTTTTAAATCATATATTAAATTCAGATCCATTATAGTAGCCACCTACTGATCACATATTACATACAGCACTATATTTCTGCCAAGGTCATTGTTTTGGAAATACCACACAAAAACAATTGCAATACCCCAGACTGTATTTCTTATAGTAAATTCTTGTCATATAAAAAGTGCTGTGGTAATCCTGTCATAATTAGCTCTGCTCATTTGTTGTGTGGTTTTTGTTGTACTGCTGCAGTACCTCAGGATTACCACAGGATATTTTTGTAAGGGTTATATATGAGATTTAAGAATAAGTAATGTAAACTTAATAACATTCCTACCCCGCAAACACAGCACGTTCTGATGACGTCACCAGTCGTCTTTTCGTCAGCGTGATATTATTTTATGACAACGTCATAAAAACGTCACTCACTAGTCCCATTCAGAACGTTTTGAAGACGTTATACCCTGGTATCCAGATAACTTTCTGTCATTTTATCTTTGTTGAGATATATCCCATTTGAGTATAATATGGGAAAACATTTTGCTTAGTAAATGGTGATTAATCGTAATATTATATCTTTGTGAATGAAAGATTTTCTTAATGACGGCACGAGCCTTCTCTTTTAAACTGTTAGCAGCGCGCAGAATCAGATTTGGAGTACTGCGCATGCGCCTAATTTTGCCAGTAACCGCCGATTTCAAACTGTCAGACGGACGCCGAGGAAAAGGTAAGCGCTATAAATCTCTTTATTAATAAATTTTGCCCATGTAACGTTTAATGTGACTCTAGGTGTGGAATATGTTGTATTTTTATGTCTTTCAAACTTAATTTCGTAATTAAATGCCCTGTTTTGTTAATTTGCGCACAAACGAGAGACTTGTGAGGTGGCCTGAGGTAAAATCTGAGATAGATTTTTACTTCCTTTTTAGCTTTAAATTAACTAAACTAAACTTAACATGATAAACTAAACTATCACATTTCTTAAACTTCAACTGTTAATTTTACATTATGACTGCCACTTCCGCTTGATCCATGACTCTCACACGATCTTGTGCATATGTGTCGGACTTGAATATGTTATGGAATGTTGCAGTGTTTATTATAAATGATTTATCCGTGCACATAAATACATATCTTTTATATATATAAAAGATATGTCCTCGTAATCTTTAAATAAAAACATTGCAATGACTCTTCTCTGATGACGTGTACACTGGCGTGTCAATCCCTCTCCTCCAGCACCCTGTCATAAAACGTGGTTTGTAAACACAGCCACTTTGTACGATCCAATCAACAACCGATGGATAAAAGCAAGTCCCGCCCCGCAGTTTTTGTAAATACCTCGCAATACTCGGACGCAACTTCCGTTGCATGCCGACTTTAAGCCATCGCTCTTGTTTAAAGGGGAAATGAAGCAGTCAATCAAGTTAACATGATTTACTAAATGGGTTTCCATCTGATCAATAATTATATAACAAACATAATATTATATCTACAGAATTTCCACAGTTGTGTAAGGCGCAAGTGCGGTTTTATATTATAACAAATTAGTTGGAGAACTTCAAAACAAAAACTTAAAAATTGAGGCAAATGTGATATTTTATCTTTGCAATTTAATTTAATGTAAAATGTCAAATACACACAGTAATATTTTACCCATTCATATCAGCTGTAAGTCATTCACATGTTGATTTGTTGTTTGTGTCCACTGCAGTTCTGTCACAGACACTCTACTCCACTCTAGGTGAGATATTTATGAAGTTTACATTTATTATTAACTAATTAATGAATATATTTATTGAATAGTATTATAGTAGTATATAAGTTATATTTTTGTAAGTATAAGTTTCTTGTGGCAGGATTTTATGTATTTTTATGTTTATTTTAATGCACACCTAGCCGTGGATTACCCCTTATTTAATTCTGCGTGTGCAGCACAGCAAAAATACACTCTGTGCGGGAACAATTGCTGCCCCGCCACCGTATTAGTATATTTTGCCCCGCTACTGTATATTTTTCTACGGGACAAAATATGCTGATACATTGGCGGGGCAAAATATACTAATATTGCCCACTGACAAAGAAATGATCAGTCTATAATTTTAATGGTAGGTGTATTTTAACAGTGAGAGACAGAATAACAACAAAAAAATCCAGAAAAACGCATTTCAAAAAAGTTATAAATTGATTTGCATTTTAATGAGTGAAATAAGTATTTGACCCCTTCGACTTAGTATTTGGTGACCAAACCCTTGTTGGCAATCACAGAGGTCAGACGTTTCTTGTAGTTGGCCACCAGGTTTGCACACATCTCAGGAGGGATTTTGTCCCACTCCTCTTTGCAGATCCTCTCCAAGTCATTAAGGTCATTTTCAATGCCCTGGCTGAGGGAAGGAGGTTCTCAACCAAGATTTGACGGTACATGGCCCCATCCATTGTCCCTTTGATGCGGTGCAGTTGTCCTGTCCCCTTAGCAGAAAAACACCCCCAAAGCATAATGTTCCCACCTCCATGTTTGACGGTGGAGATGGTGTTATGACTTGGGGTCATAGGCAGCATTCCTCCTCCTCCAAAAACGGCGAGTTGAGCTGATGCCAAAGAGATCTGACCACACCTGACCACAACACTTTCACCCAGTTCTCCTCTGAATCATTCAGGCAAACTTCAGACGGGCCTGTACATGTGCTTTCTTGAGCAGGGGGACCTTGCGGGCGCTGCAGGATTTCAGTCCTTCACGGCGTAGTGTGTTACCAATTGTTTTCTTGGTGACTATGGTCCCAGCTGACTTGAGATCATTAACAAGATCCTCCCGTGTAGTTCTGGGCTGATTCCTCACCGTTCTCATGATCATTGAAACTCCACAAGGTGAGATCTTGCATGGAGCCCCAGACTCAGGGAGACTGACAGTTTCTTCCATTTGCGAATAATCGCACCAACTGTTGTCACCTTCTCTGCTTGGCGATGGTCTTGTAGCCCATTCCAGCCTTGTGTAGGTCTGCAATCTTGTCCCTGACATCCTTGGACAGCTCTTTGGTCTTGGCCATGGTGGAGAGTTTGGAATCTGATTGATTGATTGCTTCTGTGGACAGGTGTCTTTTATACAGGTAACAAGCTGAGATTAGGAGCAGTCCCTTTAAGAGAGATCTCCTTATCTCAGCTCATTACCTGTGTAAAAGACACCTGGGAGCCAGAAATCTTGCTGATTGATAGAGGATCAAATACTTATTTCACTCATTAAAATGCAAATCAATTTATAACTTTTTTGAAATGCGTTTTTCTGGATTTTTTTGTTATTCTGTCTCTCACTGTTAAAATACACCTACCATTAAAATTATAGACTGATCATTTCTTTGTCAGTGGGCAAACGTACAAAATCAGCAGGGGATCAAATACTTTTTCCCCCCACTGTATATATATTAGTTGTTTTACCCTTATCCTGTTCTGTTGGCACTATATAGCTTTTAATTTAGAGAGCTTTTAATTTAGCCAATTGAACTTGGGCAGAGCAGGGGTGTTCATAATGTTTGTGAAATTTTAGACACAAAACCTTTTCAGATCTAAAGGTCCCTGGTAATGTTTGGCTAGGCAATCGTGAGAGTTCCCAGTGACTGGCCCATCAGAATTAATTAGGCAATACAATACTACAGTCGGTGTGTTAGGCACAATATTGGGTCTGATATTTAAATTTTTAAGTGGCACACAGAATAACCTCATATCCTGGTCTTCGTTGAGCTGTCATGTATTGCAGGTGGATGTAATTCAAAATGGTAGTTACCTGGTGTGGATAGTGTAAGATCAATGTGTAAAGAGCAATTTTCCCAGCGGTCCGCACTAAGAGAGTGGCTTCAGCCCCAACATACAGAAATGCTGGCAATCCTTATGCCACTTAAGCAACTGTTTTTTATATAACCCACAGCCTGAAGCGTCCCCCATGCTCCCAGGACCCCAGCAGTGGCCCATGGAGGATGACCCCTAATCATGTCCTGTCAGCCTTGGGACCATGAGAAAGTTAATATCAATGGTTGGTGTCTCTTGACCACAGAGGGGAGTTGAGTCCACAGGGGAGCCCCAAACCCCAGAGGGAGACACCCCCAGGCATATTGTTGATCTCGGATCATTAAGGCGAGCAAGTCCTCCCCTGCAGACACACTGGGAAAAAACCTGAACACAACAGAGAAATATACTGGATTAAGAAATTATCCAGTATATGGATTATACTGGAAATGGAAGAGGTTACAGTAGGGACATTAGGCACTAATGGAGTTAGATAATACATTTATTAATTTTATACATGACAAATTTTGTGTACCATCATCTTCTTCCAGCCTTAGACATTGGTTAATGGCACCCTACTGTAATAATGCTCGTAGCGTATCCTTCCCTGAGGATAGTGTTGAGACACAGAGACAAAAAGGACCCAAGCGCAGAATACAATCACAGGAGTACAAGGTTAACGGGTTTTATTTAAGGATTGCGAGGACAGGTAAAGTGTGGGGAAAGGTGAGTAGCGGCGTGGTCGAGGCTGGGATTCTAACTCGGGACTACAGCGTGAGGAGCGAGAGTGCAAGAGGTGCGCCACGGGGAGGGGAGAGCGGGACCGAGAGGGGGGAACGGGAGCGTGCCGAGCTGGAGAGCCACGGGGTAAGGCGAGGCGGGACTGGGCGTAGCAGAAAGTGAACCGGGAGCAGGCAATGGGAGACTTGAGACGTGGACCTGGAACACGGAGAAACAAATCAGGGTGAGCACAGGGAAATACCACACGGGAAACAACACAAAATAAATAGTAAACAAAACGCGAGCAGAGCCAATCTGGCGACGAGTGGATGAGAGACCGGGGTGTATGGTCTTCTTTTCTACACTGGAAGCTCCTGTCATCAAAACAAATTCCTTATGTGTGTAAACATACTTGGCAATAAAGCTGCTGAATGGTGGTCTTAGGCTGATTCTCTATCTAATAATAATCTAAACAATCTTGCTTAGAATTTAAAACTTTTGTCGAGGATTGAACAAATTCTTTACAGCAAAATTGTGTCTCTCTATAGTCGATTCTTACAATTTTGATGTTGACCCAGATTTAAATTTTCCCTCAACATTTCATGCTTCTAATCTCTGTAGCTTTAATACCTAATCTCAGTTTAATGATTTATGTGTTTCTCTGTCTCCTAATGGATTCTCTACTTTTCCATTGAATATAAGAAGTCTTTGTAGAAATTAATGTTAATTAATTTTGTTCATTATTTGTCTTCATTCAAACATAAGTTTTCTATTATTGCCTTATCAGAAACATGGCTTTCAGAGGACTCTAGAAAAGCCTGTAAATTACCTAAATATAATCCAGTGCACCATGTAAGAGAAAATAGATCTGGAGGTGGATTATCTCTGTTTATTCATGTTGATTTAATTTAGGGATGATTTCTCTTTAAAGCCAAATAAAATTGAGGTGTAATCTGTATTTATAGAGCTCTCTGGGGTGTCTAGTGGAAAGAACCTCTAGATATAGAGATACCTCTAGTGTTATCTACAGACCACCTGACTCTAGTATCAAGTATTTTAATGACCAGTTCTCTGGCTCTGATGGTGCCTTACTCATGGTGTTTAGAGTATATTCATTCTATTAGTAATCAATCAGTTGTTGCAAAGAGAGATGACCACTTCAGAATTACCTTCTGTCTTTTTAAGAGGTGAAAATTCTTTTAATAATCTGTTTGACGTAGCTCAATAATGGAATGACTTTAATGTTGGTTATGAATTAGTTAATAAAATATCTACTTGTCATGGCAAACCACTGGATTATATACCAAGAGATTTTCCTGTTATCTCTACATTTAAGCCTTCTGATATCCAAGAAATAAGTGACATAATTGATGAATTAAAAACATCTTCAACTGGTTACGATAATATTTCTGTATTCAGTCAAACAGGTGAAACTATTATTATTGCAGCCACTTGTCCACATCTTTTCTCTGTCTTCGTGTGGTGCCAGAGGATTTAAAAGTAGCCAAAGTTATTCCTCTGTTCAAAGTAGATGACCTTATCTATTTTATCTGTCTATCTTATCTATAAGACCTATATCTATTTTGCCATGTTTTCCAAAAATATTAGAAAAAATTATATACGAAAGAATTCTCTTTCATCTAGACTCTAATTAATCTAGACTCTAATTCATCTAGACTCTAATTCATCTAGACAAACATCAGTATGGATTCTGAAAAATGACTCCACTTATATGGCTCAGGGATCCATTCTTGGACCATTATTATTATTTCTTATTTATATAAATGATTTGTCTAATGTTTCAAATATCCTTACTCCAGTAATGTGACACAACTCTAGTTCTCTCTCATTCAAATTTCAACTCATTAACTAAGAATGCAAATATTTGTTTAACTGCTTATGCTACATGATTTACATTAAATAAATTTACTTTGATTGTAAAAAAAAAAAAAAAAAAAAAACTACCTTTATTATTTAAGTAATTGTTCTTGTTCCTTCCTTCTATTAAACGTTATCTATGTAAAATATGGATATATTAAAACTATAAAATTTTGCTTTTAAAAGCAATCACTAACTACTTGTATTTCTTGTCATATTTGATTTAATTTCGTATCCATTCACTTCTTTACTTCTGGAAACTGTAAGGAGTTATCTCCAATTTTTTTCAGCATTCTCTTAATTCCATCTCCCAAGCTGCCTCCACTCTGAAGACACAGATAACGAATCTACAAACAACAACAATCAGCAATTAATCACAAGAGTAAATTGTTTTTAAATTATTTCAGGTTAACAATGACTGGTAATGTTGCTTGTGTTGTGGCACATACCATCTTCTTTCGAAAGTCAGCATCTTTCAGCTTATCGCACAGCTGTTATAATTCCTCCACAGTCTTACAAGGCTCCTCTAGAACCTCTGTAAGATCAGAGACAGAGCTGCTTGGCTGGCTCATTGACTGCTGCATTGTTCAGACCGCTGCTGTGATGTTGTCCTGGACTTGGTCTCGTTTCAGCATGATTCTCCTCTCCAAACTCTCAAATAACTTGTAGATTTCTGTCCAGAATTTGTTTTGAGACATCAATGACATTACTAACTACAGCAATGAAAGAAATGAACACTGCCATAAGTCAACATAAGTTTGTTTGGGAGACAATTACTGTAATAAAACTGACTGTAAGATAATTATTATGAAATTAAATAGTTACCATTTCGAAGAGATTATGGATCATTCACACTTCGTTAAACAAGTCACAAAAACATTATTCAGAGTAATATCTGTATCCATGTGTGTGGTTATCAAAAATATTTTTTTAAAAAGAAAGAAAAAAACCCCTTGAGTCTGCCGGTTGGCAGAAATTGACTGATGCGGCTACAGTTGTGATGTTGAAGGAGATGGAACTGTAAACACATCACAAAAAAAGAAAAGCAAAATCATTAGATTCAAAACTTGATGTCTGTCCAACAGTTGCACTCTTGTGCATGCTTGAGCTGTACAGTTTTTTTAAATTTGTCTACAGCCATAAAAATAATGTTATTAGCATATGTTTAAATCATGTGGCTATACTTTAAAAAACAAGTATAATGTCATGGCCCCCCAGGGGTTATTCCTCCATGGACCACTAGAGGGACCCTTGTCCCCCGTGTAGAACAACTTCTGTTGTTTCTCCTTGTTTCCTGGTTAATCATACTCGTGTTTTTCATTTCCCTGATTGAGTAGTGCTCTATTTAAGTTCCTTGTGTTTTCTCCTCAGTTGCTGGAGCATTATGTCAAGTCAGGTTATGTTTGTGGTGGGTTCTTTTGTAATGGTTTCTTCTGTTGTGTACAGTGTTCTGATTATTTAGTACCATCTTTTCTTGAGGTTTATTTCTTAGTTTCTGGATATGCCAGTTCCTAATGTGTTTTCCTATTGTTTATTTCCCTGAGCCTGCTTCAATAAAGAAGCTCTGCATTTATGGCATTTGGCAGATGCCCTTATCCAGAGCGACTTACATTTATCTCATTTTAAACATCTGAGCAGTTGAGGGCCTTGCTCAGGGGCCCAACAGTGGCAGCTTGGCGGTGCTGGGGTTTGAACTCATGACCTTCCGATCAGTAGCCCAACATCTCAACCACTGAGCTACCATGTTCCTCCATTTGCATCTGCCTTACAGAAAAGGAGAACTGAACTGAAATTAAATTTTGTGGTAATCAACATTACACTGCAAATCCTATAGACTGAGTTTAATCTGGATTATTCCTTTAATTCAATTGAAGTATAACTATTTAAATGACTGAAAACATTTAAATGTAGTCACAGTAAGGTGCCTCAGGCAACATCACAGTAGATCTTTTTGCTTTTTTTTTTTTCCTATTGGTTGTTCCTCATCTAACTCAGAAAAAAAAACGGTGCGTAGAAAAATCAGAATAGAATAAACCTATGAAAGTAAATCATGGTGACCTTACCTTCATCAGGTGCCTCGGCTAAAAACATCAAAAAACAAAACATTAAAAGGGACATTTTTTTTTTTTTTTTTTTTTGACATTTCTAAATGTGTAGGCCTTCCTAAATTAGGTAATTTTTGCACAACATAGAAAGGGGCTTCTCTGTACTCTTTAGATTATCATCTAACATTTTATAATCAAATATTCAACAGTTGAATTTTTTTTTAACACTCTACTTACACCCAGGTGCAACTGCTGTTGATCTTGACCATTTATTTGTTTTCTTTGCTCTCAAACTGGAAATCTCATCTTCAGGGCCAAAAGCAATAGGGCAAGAAAGAAATTTTTGATATTAATTAGAAACGGATGCAAAATGGCTGTGTTCTAAATCATTTATTCCCACTGTTTAACCTCATATTTACTGTAACAATGAATACAGTGAAAGTGACATAATGATTTCACCTTGTGGTGATTCACTGTCCTCCTGAACTGTAAAACAAAATCAGCATTTAAAGAAAATATGTATAGACAACATGCGTTTTGGCTTTCCTTGATCATTCCAACTTCATTTGTTTTATACGTTTACTTACAGAGTTGTGTCTGTTGTGCTCTTCTGGGCTTGCTGGGCTGGAATTCTTCTTCTGCAAGAAACAACGTTAAAACTGAAATTGTCTTTCAAAGTAAAGAACCTTGCATTGTTTACCGTGTCAGCACAGATCTAATACCTCTAAATCATCTTGGTGGGATGATCTTTCGTACACTGTTTCCATCAGAGTCCTCAACATGAGAGGTTTCCAGTGCTTTTTGGGCCCGGTATCTTGCCAGGTTGTATCTGTCTGTTCTCAAAATAGCACAACTTTTGCTTAATATACATTATATAACAATTTATATTTTAGGAATGGTTGCCAGTATTTGTTGAGCTTAAAAAGAACCTTGGTATTATGTTGTGTACTTTACCTGTGTCAGATAATACTCTGACTGCGTATTCTGCCCATAGCTGTTTGTCTGGGTGGGCAAAACAATACCTTTCAGACAGAAACAAGAATGTTTGCTTAATTTTTTTATATGTATGTAGTTGACCTTGTTTAAAATTGATCATTTATGTTTTAGATATGTGTGTGTGTGTGTGTGTGTGTGTGTGTGTGTGTGTGTGTGTGTGTGTGTGTGTGTGTGTGTATATATATATATATATATATATATATATATATATATATATATATATATATATATATATATATATAAAATGTATGGACTAAATCCTACCCCATCTTTCTAATCTAACCACAAGGATGGTGCCATTTCACTTCATTTCTCAACCTCATCGTTTTCTGATGTCTTTTCTTGTTGTACTGGAAACCTAGGTTGTTTTTGGCCTTGTTTTCTACCTGCATGGTCTAGTTTTCAAAAGGGAATGGCACTGGAGAGCAAGTCACTAGACATTTTGTCACACTCTAGAAAGAATGAAGTATGGACACCACAGTTCTGATCCCATAGCTTTCCTCCACAATGAATGCCCTCCTCTGAAGTGACTTTCTGTCTAGGCAAAGCAATTGAGAATGCCTAATGTTAGTCATGTATGCTCCATACAGATGGGAATCACATGGTCTCGTCAGCTATGGCTGTAAATTTGTGTACACCCTGCATAACACTGTGTTGTCCGCTTCTTCTGACACCAACTCGCAGCATTGTTCAAGGCTTAACACAATCACATTGTTTGGCACTTGAATGACATCAACTTTTCCTTGTTTTCTACCTTCAACTTTGATGTTTCTTCCAGACAATTTGCAACTTGTGCTAAAACATTTTTCCCAGAGCGGACCAATTTCTTCACCTGATGAAGTTAGTTCTCAAACTTGAATGCACTACAGTTGTTAAGGCTGCCAAAGTTTTGGGCATCTTCTGCAAGGTGCAGCAAGTAATGTACATTGTAAACTAAAAATATCTCCCCATATAACTCCCGTCCTCTCTACACAAAATATTTCAGCAGCTGGTTTGCATAAGGCCCTTGTGCCTTTGTAAGATCTGGACTCACTAAAATGCAAAGAGCCGTGCTGAAACACAAGAAGTGTTCATACAGCTGATCTTGTAGAACTCCCCTCAGAGTGATCTTCCTCGTGTACAGAGCAAACTGTCTGAACTCTGTTGCTTTCCAACGTTCAATTTCCTGCATGCCCCTTGGCTTCCTGGAAAAGCAGTCACACACTAAGAAATAAAGCCGTAAAATAACAGAAAAAGTACTGGCAGCTCATTACCCGGATTTTGTCCCATAATTAAAAAACGGAAACAATTGACAGTGAACCCACAGTAAAAAAAATTTAAAAAAAGAAAGAAAGAAAGAAAGATTGTGGGGAAAAAAACTTACCACTTGTAAAAGAAACATGCAGTAAATTCCTCAGAGGATGTCTTGAGCCACCAGACTGATTTCAATGGCTGTTTAAAAAAAAAAGTATTATAATTAATCAGTACTACCACAGAAAGAGAGAAAAAGGAAGAGGGAGAGTGAGGAACAGAGAAAGAAAGAGACTCTCAGAGAGGGAAAGACAAAGTTGGAGAAAAAGAGAGACAGAGGGACAGAAAGGTATGGTCAGAAGAGATGGAAAGAGGGAGAAAAGGAGATACTCAGAGGAGGGGAAATAGACTTGGAGAGACAGATAGAGAAGGAGACAGAGAGATAGAATTAAGGAAATCGAGAGAAAGATGGGTAGGGACAGAGACAACCAAGTGATGATAAGAACCAAGGCAACCAAGAGACAAGAAGCAACAAAACATGAGCTCCTACTTCAGCAAATAATTTTATTGCTTTCAAGTTTAATGGCAAGTTTTATAATAAATTAAACTTAAAAAATGAGACAAAGTGGGCAAATTTCAAGTCAATCTGAGAAACCAGTGAACTAAAATCAGTAGACAAAATGGTGGAAGACGTTAGCTACCTAGCAAGCTAACTGGCAACAGCACCAACTGCCAAGGAATCTCAAACCTAAACCAGGACGTGACTACTAAAAAGGACAGCAAAAAGAGTAGGGAAGCAAAAACCTGTAATTTATGACCCCTCATGTCAGCGTGATTGACAGTTCAGCACAACCTGTAATTTACGACCCCACCAGTCTTCTGTCTGTGTGTATGTATGCGCATGCGTGCGTGTGTGTGCGTGCGTGTGTGCGTGCGTACATACCTGTGTGTGTGTGTGTGTGTGTGTGTGTGTGTGTTAATGGTTTTTACACCCCCGCTATGTGCGTGTTGAAAAAGCTATTGATTAAATAAATAGCTGTGGATAAAACATAGAAGAGGCTCCGTAATACCCACACGGCGTCTGGTCCTCGAGTTTCCCAAACCCTTAGAAGGACGATGTGTATTTCACCAAGAATACGTGTTGAAATGAGTGGTGTCGGCTTTTGCGTCAGGGGGAAAACGGGTGTTATCAAAGGTGTTAGTTATCTTAAGTTATCTTAAGTAATGTTAATCAAAGTGGACTTTACACTGGACACTGGCAGCACACAGAGCTATTTAAGATAAAATAAGTGTATTATTATTATTGTGTGGTATGGTCATGGTCTTCTAATTGAAGCACTACAAACTGCAATATTCATGCTATATTACTGCAGTGTATGCCCACAATCTAAACAGCACACAGGCCATATTTCAGTCTGTAGCCTCTGCAGCAGCTCACATTGTGCCATCAGTTAAAATCCAACTGCCACAGAGCATAGAAATTAAAATCTCATTTACGATGGTACCAATACAATGTTAAGGCATGTTTAGAATATTTACAGTTATTTACTAAACTAGTGCAAAAAAGCACAGAAATGAATGCTCCATGCTTTTTTTTATGTAAAGTCGGCTTCATACTCATGAAAATGTTGTGTGAAATGCAATACATGACTCCAAATAAACCAACAATCCAAACCATTTGCTAGCACTTATTCATGGGATACAGAATTCAGTGCCTGTATGTGCATTAAATCAAAATAGTGCTCTAGGTTGGACGTAAAAGCTGAAATTAGATGCATCCTTTTAACTGTCTCTCGACTTGGATAAGCTGCAGTGTAAAACACAAGTCCAGTCCTATCATTAGTTGTGGGCTCTTACTGAAAAAAGGTTGAGAAGTCCTGATTTAATATGTTCATATAGTTTTTAATGATGCAGCCTGATTTGACAAGTGGTAGAATAAAAGGTCAAAATAAAAAAGTGCTTCATAAATTGTGTGTGTTTTAGACGTCCCCTGCCTTGCTTTTGAAAGAAAATCACAATTTTTAAAAAATTAAAATAACATTAGATTGATCAGAAATGTAGTCTAGACATCATTAATGTTGTAAATGACTATTATAGCTTGATTTTTAATGGAATATCCACAGCAATCAGCCACTACTGTGCTCCAAGGTTCAAGGTTCAAGGTTCTTTATGTGTCACATACATATTACATACGTGGGATATAATGTAGTGAAATGTTTTTCCTTAGTTACTCGTCCCACAGTGCAATAACAACAGATCAACAGTGACAACGGATATGCACACATGATAAAATCCATGTAGTAAAAATAAAAATGGCTTGGTTTCCAGTGGCATATTTTGTTACATTATCATGATAATCTTACATTATCATGTTAAAAAGTTAATTCATCATTAGAAAACCCTTGTGCAGTTATGTTAGCACAGCTGAAAATAATTGTGCTGTTTAAGGAAGCAGTACAACTGGCCTTCTTTGGGCTACCTGAGTACCTGGAGCATCAGTAAATGGGTTCGATTACAGTCTCAAAATGGCCAGAAACAAAGAGCTTTCTTCAGAAACTCTATTATCTAAAGTCTATTGTTGTTTTGAGAAATTAAGGCTGTTCTATGTGAGAAATTGACAAGAAATTGAATATATCTTACAAAAGCGTGTACTCGTCCCTTCATAGAACATGACTTGAATTAAATTGTTACTTCTATCAAGCAATTCCACTGCAACTGCTTAGTTGGTGGCTTGGTATTCAATCTACTTCAATTAGACATCATTTTAATATTAGCAATATTTTTCCTCTTCACATATTAAGGCACTGGATTTATAAGAATCTGACAATTCTGTGATTGTTAGATATTGACCCATAGAGTAGATACAAGTAGAAAGCAGATACAATTTTTCATTTATTTATATATCATCAGTAACTAATTCATCCTGCTCAGGGTCGAGGAGGATCCAGAGTCTATCCCGGGATTACAAGGGGCAAGAATATCTTAGATGGGGCATCGGTCCATTACAGGAGACCACACCCCACACACACACACACACACACACACACACACACACACACACACACACACAATCTACCAACCAGTAGGTCTATGGATTGTGGGAGAAAACCAGAGAACCCGGAGGAATCCTGCACAGACACAGGGAGAAAATGCAGTTCCGCATAAACAGCAGAGTTGCCAAGTCCGCTTATAATATGTGACTTTGGGCTTCTTATTTTCCGAAGTCACTTGAAAAAAATCACGGGTTGTGGGTTGCGTTTTTTTGGGCTTGTTTTAAAAATATGGTTGCTTGTTAGGAAAATCTGACTTGTGCTGTGGTGTAATTCACCCTCCTACAAATCCCCACGTGGACCTACAGTATACCACCCCCTCCTCCCCCTCATTAGAGAAAAATCACGTTGTAATTCCTAGTGATGATAGTTAGTATAGTACACGTAGATAGACATATGTGCATTTCCACAAACAATGCTGCCAACAAAGTAGTCCATGTACGGCAAAAAGTATAACAAAGACTGGGAAAGGATAAACAACTTAAAGTTTATGGTAAACATAATTAAATTAGGTAAATAAGGTCAACAAAATTTTTTAATTTTTAAATATAAAAAATAAAATATATATTTTAAAATATATTTTTAAAAATTAAATATATATCTTTTTTATAATGTATTAATCTTTTATTACAATTATTATTACAGGTTGTAACAAAAACCAAACGTAACACATATATACTTATAGAAGTTACATGGCTCTAATGTAATCTCCCTTTCCATCTCTCCAGGATCGAATCAGGGACCATGCACATACATCATACATGGTAAATTAACTTGGATGAAAATGTAGGGATTATTATTCTCAATTAATTTCTTTTCTTATTTCTAAAAGGGCCAAATTAAAACTCATTCAAGTGCATGAAGCTGCTCAGTGCAGACTTTTTAGTCTCAATATGTTTATTAGTGAATAGTGATGGATATTGAACACTGATTTGCTTTCTATTTTAAAGCCACTCTAGTGTTTCACTAACAGTGTGGTTTGAATTGACTGAAAGACAATATGCATGCCTCTGAATTTTAAACATCTAACCAACTTGCATTTTTGTAACCAGGATTTTTTTTCTTCATTTTTGCATAGAGCACAGTTTTAGAAAACACCTTAAATGATTCAAAAATATTTCTTC
Source organism: Cranoglanis bouderius (assembly GCA_023630585.1). Taxonomy (NCBI): domain Eukaryota; kingdom Metazoa; phylum Chordata; class Actinopteri; order Siluriformes; family Cranoglanididae; genus Cranoglanis; species Cranoglanis bouderius. Next base: position 1,639,008 of record CM042556.1, on the reverse strand, counting down.
ATATAAAGTAACCTTGAGAGTTCAGAGTGATAAATGATGTTTTACAATTTCAGATGTAATTTCCCGTGTAAAATGTTAAAGTCGCCCAGATTTTTGGTCCTCAACAATTAGATTATCAGACTATAATCTTAAAATTTCAGACTTTTTTGGGGGGCCATCAACAAATTTTCCAGAGCTATAAATATCTGAATTTTGTTATTTGTCATTTTCCACATTTTATTGAACTATTCAAAGTTTCATAAATTCTTCGAAAAGGATTTGCATATGAGTGAGACATTCATTTTGTGCTGTGTTGCTTTTTAAAGGATTATTATATACATTGATGACTAAAATAATCACAATTAGGCTGAAATAGGAGGAAATGAAAACCTTTATTAAAGTAAACTATATAAGCTCTATGTAACAACTATTTACACACAATTCTATTTACAGCTGTCATCTGTATAGGATCTTTAGGCTACTGATAGGAGAAGAGTGATGGGTATAGAGATAGAGTAATGAGGGATAGAGTACTGAGGGATAGAGTAATGTGGGATAGAGTAATGAGGGATGAGTCTTGAAGGATGAGGGATGATGTGTTGCACTGGTCCTTCAGTCCTGGGGTTTCTATGCAGACCTGTTAATGAAGAAAAGAGATTTTTTAAAATACCAAGTTAACCAAAAAGAACTAAATTAATTTATACTTACTCGTGGAGGGCTTGAGCAATGTAGGGAAAAGTAGTGATGGAAAAGAACAAATATGAAATGCAACAAAGGAAGAAAGTATGTGAAATAAATATTTCACAAGGACTTGTAGGGCCACATGATCTAAGCCTAATTATGAACAAGTTTACAAACATGGTGTTATTTAATAAATACAAAACTTGTAATTGCTAATATGGTGACATTTTCTTTAAGTGGATGTTTATATATATATATATATATATATATATATATATATATATATGGAATGAGAATTGGGTGGCAGCACTTTGTAACAATCACTTTGTCAAAAGAGATAGCAGGAACTAACAAATGTCCCACAATATCAAGTGTAAATGAAAAGAGATAAAGCATGAAGAGGAAGGGGGGTTGAGGGTGGCAGAGGGGTGGGTAGAGAGAAAGACATTGCTCAGAGCTTCTCCAAAGTGTCCATCATCAGCTGGACATGCTGCCAGAGGAGCCGCGAAACTGCACTGGCTAAAGCTGCTGGGTCGCTGTAGAGCTCCAGGGGCTGAGAAAACAGTACTTCACAAAGCACTGTAAGCTGTTCCTATGGACAAATTACACACACACACACACACACACACACACACACACACACACACACACACACAAATCCAACATAGTGTCATTGAATTAGAGATACAACGCTGAGAATTTGTGTATCGTGGCATCAGAAGATATTCAACACTTACAATAAGCAGTGTGAAGTACAGCTCTGCTGCAGGCTCCCACACGTCCACGTCCCACATGCTGATGAACGCAAAGAGACTCTCCAAGAATCCTCCCTCAAACTTTAGGAATATCAGGGTTAAAAATATGGGAAAACAAAATGAGATAAAATAGACCATGTTCTGAAACTACGTTCAAGCATCACTTTTAAATCTCCTGATAAGACACTTACTGCCTCAGGAGCTGAGTCGTTTGTCAAGTATCCGAAGAGAAGCAGCTCATAAAATACATCCAGGAAGTTGTAATGGTGGAGCTGCACAGAGGAGAAAAGTTACAAAAAGAAATTTGCTTGACATATTGGAGTCCTGTTTTCTATATAATCAAAATCTTTTATAATTAAAAAAAATCTGTAATTTTACACAGGCATCTGCAAGTTTACCTGGGCCCTGAAGAGCTCTGTTACAATCGATTCCTGATTAGAAGGACTTCTCAGGAATCGGATCAGTGACTCATAGGCCAGCTGCACACCAACCACATCCTGTTAAAACAAACAAAAAATCTCTATTACTCACTTTGGTTATGGTGTTCAATGTGGCTACTGGTTTTATAAACTAACAAGAAGCAGTATATAAGCCAAAGCGTGTCCAGTACTCCACTAAAGATACACAGATGATGTACTACATGGGACAAATTTCCAAGTATTGAATATCCCAGTTCCATCTTCATCACCTACATTTTATTTTACTTTAATATTTGTCCTAAGAATGTCCTTAATTCTTAGCATTGTGTGATTATTATAAAACAGAAAATTAGCTATTAATACTAGTTATTCCGATAGTTACTGTATGTACATTGCACTTGTGTGTTAAAATGTATGCTAATGCAGTTTTCTTCACTGCCTAATTGCCTGTTGTTGTTTTTATGTTTAACCACTAAAACATTAACTGAAAGTATTTTGCACAAAAATGAAATAGTATATCATCATTCTGAAGTCACCTGGTTGTTAGCTGCTGCCAGACGCATCACCATCTTCTTTCCCACCACAAACAAGAAGTTCAGGTTGTGGATGCTGGCAAACAGAGTCTGAATATAAGACAGCACACAATATAAGTTAAAGCAGAGTAATTTACCTGCACAATAACAGCAGCTAAACAAAGGTTTTACTCACAGAGAACGCCTGACGGAGAGCACGCAGCTTCAGGCCGATGTCTGTAACCCCTCTCTCTGAAAGATGGTAGCTAAGAAACCAGAGGTGTAAATGCTTAGTGTATATTAAACATACATTACACCATTACATCATTAAACAGTGAAGAGGATCGTACCTAATAAAGGGCACCTCCAACTCCAAAAAGTTAAGGCTCCCCTCACTCTCCTGCAAGCCACGTTAGCAAATCATCATTAAATCTCCCACAGTAAATTTTACAGCCTCACATTCAGGGGAATAGCAGCATATGTAGATACACATCAGGTCTGAAACTTACCTCAGAGTCTGGTTCACTCTCTGAGTCACTGTAGGGAGAGTTATGATCATGTTCCTGCACCCAAGTGGAGGTGTCCACCTGACCATCTGCTCCCACAAACAGGTAAGTGCAGGTCACCTTTTTCAAGGGTTGCTGTTAATTAAAAAAGATAAAAATAAAAACAAATATTGACATTGCAGACACATAAATGTACAACAGACAAAATTCCATAAGTTACTATCTACATATACACATCATGACAGTGTAATAAATTTACCACATAGTCCTCAAGTGGCTTGGTGACAATCTCCAGGCGGTTACAGGAAATGAATTCTGTAACCCTCCCAGATACACACTTAAGAGAACAATTTAAAGTGAACACAATTAGTCACTGCAATTAACAAAAGTTTTGTGATGCTACAACGAATAATCCTTTACCTGTATGCCAGTGAAACAGTCCTCTGTGTTGATGTGATAAGGAAATCCCTGCAAATAACAATTACAAAAACTCAAGATCTATTTCACAAAAAGTGTTCATCTAATAATCATTAATGTCAATTATCTTCATCAGAGTAATAAAGACTGTGATCACCTCCTGATCCAAGTAGCGGGTCTTGGTGGTTTTAAACCAGCAGAGCCGACGCTCTGGACCCCTGCTCATGCCGAGGAAGTATCTCCTAATGTCCACTGACTAGAAATAGAAAAAACAAAACCATACATTAGAGCTTGTAAAGAAGAGGGAGTGTGTGTGTGTGTGTGTGTGTGTGTGTGTGTGTGTGTGTGTGTGTGTGTGTGTATCTCAGTTGCAGGACTGTACAATACCCCAGACTGGGAGCTGAAGAAGTCTGAAGAGAGGAACTGATTATTGCACCAGGCACTGCTCAGCTCACCAGCACTGAGAGGCTGTGAAAAGTAGAGCACGAAGATCACAAGTGCTTCTTATCATAGCAGTTTCATACTAACACATCTAACATTGTCACTTTCTACACAGCAGAAACAACTTTGGAAAATTCAGGGATCGACTTTAGTAAATAAATGAAAGGTTTGGTTACCAGAACAACAGCTGAAGGATCATCGTGGGGTTCAGTGGGCAGCAGCTGGAGGTTTGGCTCAACGACCTTAACACACACACACACACACACACACACACACACACACACACACACACACACTTACTTAGACAGAAGCAGCCTACATATCTCAAATGTAGTGAAAATATAACTTTTTAACTGACACATACCTGGAGGACAGAGGGAGTATCTACTGACTCTCCCAGCACATCCTCAGGCTCTGCAATAAATTACTTTTATGTGACTCACAATTACAACTTCAATTACAACTAATATTTTCTATCATACATTTAAAACCAATAGCCAAGTTTATTAGTTAGTGACATTAGGATCAGTATTGTATTGTGTGGAGACCTTGAAATGGGTAGCCATGTTTTCAATTGCACCAGCATTCGGCTAACTATTAAACTGTATTATTGATGTCCAGGCATTAATAAGAAAGGAGAATATTTCACCAGCTACTGATTTTAATGTTTAACTCTGCCCAAAATAATATTTATCTTAATGTTAGCTACCAAGCTAAGTAGCCAGGTTTGTTAGCAGTGTAGCTAATGTTAGACCAGAGTTTCCCCCCAAACACACAGATGATAATCTGGTGTTGGCAAGGAGAGTTTTTTCTAATTAAAAAGACATTTTATTTACTAATCCTAAATGAACACACGTCTGAACAAGAGAGAGAGAGAGAGAGAGAGAGAGAGAGAGAGAAAAGCTGGTAAATTTTCTCTAATTTCCCATTACAGTTTAAACATTAATTCGTTAACGTTAATTGAACTTTTCGTTGTGAAGCAGACAAACTGCAGCATTAGTAGTCAGCTTGTGTAAGTTCACTGTACAAGAGACATGATTAAACCCTAAAACCTCCTGTCCATCACCCAAATCTATATAAATATTATACTGTGGAATTATTGAAACCTTTAACCCGAGTTCAGCAAGCTAGCTACCTTTATACTCACTATGATATTGTGTAAATGAAATAATTAGTTAAGTTCGCCAGGTAGATAACATACAACTGTAACAAAGCTCGTTAGCGCGCTAGCTGGATAATCACTAGGCTAATCATGATTTAGTGTAAAACCAGTAGCCAGGGTTGTTAAAAGTGACCTTTTAATGGGGTAAATATTATATTGTGGAAATAAACTAAATTCTTAAGCCAGGCTCATCAACTCGGTGAAGGATTTTAGTGTGTAAATTAAAGCAGTAGCCAAGTTCGCTAGCAGGGTAACTAGCATTAGGCTAATTCACACCAACAGACGACGTAGCTTGTAAGCGAGATAATATTACACTGTAACACTGTAACTGAACATGATTTATTGTAAAAGCGGTGAGGCAGTAAAGTCACATGACCAAATGAAGCTCCTCCTACCTTGAGGAGGCTGAGTGTGGTCAGGAGGCGCGCTTCCTCTCCGCAAGCGGCGGTAAACGCAGTAACCCGCCCCGGCAGAGAACACGACCAGCCCCGCAGCACAGGCGATCTCACCCAGAGTCCAGTTCTTCAGATCCGGAACAAATCTTCGGAAATCCATCGTTTTTTTCCGTCAGAAGTTTCTTCGTACACTTTGTGTTGAGGTGAAAAAGATGATGTTGATCCGTAGCGAAGCAAAAAGTCGATGTTGTGTTTTGGTTTAAAATAATTCGATGGAACGCGTTTATCACCATGGAGACATTTTAAACACAAACAATTTGAAGAAAAACAACAAACACGCAGATGACGCGTCAGATTTAATGCACAGAAGATTCTCGAACTGGGGCTCGAGACCCCACGTGATATTCACCTGAGATGCGGATTTTTATTTATTTTTTTTTTTTTAATAGAAACTTGGTTTATAGAAAATGTAATAATACTTTTTTTTAAAAACATTATTATTATTATTATTGTTATTATTATTATTATTACGTTTTTATTAGCCCTCATTTAAGCTGGGGCTCCTCTTACACCAGAATGCAGTCCAACCTGCTGTCATGTTAATCAAGGTGGACTTTACACTGGACCCTGGCAGCACACAGAGCTATTTAAGATAAAATAAGTGTATTATTATTATTGTGTGGTATGGTCATGGTCTTCTAATTGAAGCACTACAAACTGCAATATTCATGCTATATTATTGCAGTGTATGCCCACAATCTAAACAGCACACAGGCCATATTTCAGTCTGTAGCCTCTGCAGCAGCTCACATTGTGCCATCAGTTAAAATCCAACTGCCACAGAGCATAGAAATTAAAATCTCATTTACGATGGTACCAATACAATGTTAAGGCATGTTTAGAATATTTACAGTTATTTACTAAACTAGTGCAAAAAAGCACAGAAATGAATGCTCCATGCTTTTTTTTATGTAAAGTCGGCTTCATACTCATGAAAATGTTGTGTGAAATGCAATACATGACTCCAAATAAACCAACAATCCAAACCATTTGCTAGCACTTATTTATGGGCTACAGAATTCAGTGCCTGTATGTGCATTAAATCAAAATAGTGTTCTAGGTTGGACGTAAAAGCTGAAATTAGATGCATCCTTTTAACTGTCTCTCGACTTGGATAAGCTGCAGTGTAAAACACAAGTCCAGTCCTATCATTAGTTGTGGGCTCTTACTGAAAAAAGGTTGAGAAGTCCTGATTTAATATGTTCATATAGTTTTTAATGATGCAGCCTGATTTGACAAGTGGTAGAATAAAAGGTCAAAATAAAAAAGTGCTTCATAAATTGTGTGTGTTTTAGACGTCCCCTGCCTTGCTTTTGAAAGAAAATCACAATTTTTAAAAAATTAAAATAACATTAGATTGATCAGAAATGTAGTCTAGACATCATTAATGTTGTAAATGACTATTATAGCTTGATTTTTAATAGAATATCCACAGCAATCAGCCACTACTGTGTTCCAAGGTTCAAGGTTCAAGGTTCTTTATGTGTCACATACATATTACATACGTGGGATATAATGTAGTGAAATGTTTTTCCTTAGTTACTCGTCCCACAGTGCAATAACAACAGATCAACAGTGACAACGGATATGCACACATGATAAAATCCATGTAGTAAAAATAAAAATGGCTTGGTTTCCAGTGGCATATTTTGTTACATTATCATGATAATCTTACATTATCATGTTAAAAAGTTAATTCATCATTAGAAAACCCTTGTGCAGTTATGTTAGCACAGCTGAATATAATTGTGCTGTTTAAGGAAGCAGTACAACTGGCCTTCTTTGGGCTACCTGAGTACCTGGAGCATCAGTAAATGGGTTCGATTACAGTCTCAAAATGGCCAGAAAGAAAGAGCTTTCTTCAGAAACTCTATTATCTAAAGTCTATTGTTGTTTTGAGAAATTAAGGCTGTTCTATGTGAGAAATTGACAAGAAATTGAATATATCTTACAAAAGCGTGTACTCGTCCCTTCATAGAACATGACTTGAATTAAATTGTTACTTCTATCAAGCAATTCCACTGCAACTGCTTAGTTGGTGGCTTGGTATTCAATCTACTTCAATTAGACATCATTTTAATATTAGCAATATTTTTCCTCTTCACATATTAAGGCACTGGATTTATAAGAATCTGACAATTCTGTGATTGTTAGATATTGACCCATAGAGTAGATACAAGTAGAAAGCAGATACAATTTTTCATTTATTTATATATCATCAGTAACTAATTCATCCTGCTCAGGGTCGAGGAGGATCCAGAGTCTATCCCGGGATTACAAGGGGCAAGAATATCTTAGATGGGGCATCGGTCCATTACAGGAGACCACACCACACACACACACACACACACACACACACACACACACACACACACACACACACAATCTACCAACCAGTAGGGCTATGGATTGCGGGAGAAAACCAGAGAACCCGGAGGAATCCTGCACAGACACAGGGAGAAAATGCAGTTCCGCATAAACAGCAGAGTTGCCAAGTCCGCTTATAATATGTGACTTTGGGCTTCTTATTTTCTGAAGTCACTTGAAAAAAATCACGGGTTGTTGGTTGCGTTTTTTTGGGGCTTGTTTTAAAAATATGGTTGCTTGTTAGGAAAATCTGACTTGTGCTGTGGTGTAATTCACCCTCCTACAAATCCCCACGTGGACCTACAGTATACCACCCCCTCCTCCCCCTCATTAGAGAAAAATCACGTTGTAATTCCTAGTGATGATAGTTAGTATAGTACACGTAGATAGACATATGTGCATTTCCACAAACAATGCTGCCAACAAAGTAGTCCATGTATGGCAAAAAGTATAACAAAGACTTGGAAAGGATAAACAACTTAAAGTTTATGGTGCAGGGGAAGACAGGGATGACCTTGTATAAGATAAACAATTTTTTTTTTTAAATAAATAAATAAATAAATAAATATAGGCTATCTTTTTTATAATGTATTAATCTTTTATTACAATTATTATTACAGGTTGTAACAAAAAACAAACATAACACATATATATATACTTATATAAGTTACATGGTTCTAATGTAATCTTTTCCATCTCTCCAATCACATTCTGCTTGCAGGTGATCAGTTGCCGTTTGATGATTTTTTTGTTAAATAAATTTTGTTTTTGCTTTTCAAACTCCAAGTGGTTTCAGTTTAACATGTTGCTGAGGCCGGGCTATTTTTCTTTTTAGCTTTGTTGGGTTTGTTTTGGGCTTGTTTTTGAAGCTGTGTAAATGAAAAGAGATAAAGCATGAAGAGGAAGGGGGGTTGAGGGTGGCAGAGGGGTGGGTAGAGAGAAAGACATTGCTCAGAGCTTCTCCAAAGTGTCCATCATCAGCTGGACATGATGCCAGAGGAGCCGCGAAACTGCACTGGCTAAAGCTGCTGGGTCGCTGTAGAGCTCCAGGGGCTGAGAAAACAGTACTTCACAAAGCACTGTAAGCTGTTCCTATTGACGAATCACACACACACACACACACACACACACACACACACACACACACACAAATCCAACATAGTGTCATTGAAATAGAGATACAACGCTGAGAATTTGCGTATCGTGGCATCAGAAGATATTCAACACTTACAATAAGCAGTGTGAAGTACAGCTCTGCTGCAGGCTCCATAGACCATGTTCTGAAACTACATTCAAGCATCACTTTTAAATCTCCTGATAAGACACTTACTGCCTCAGGAGCCGAGTCGTTTGTCAAGTATCCGAAGAGAAGCAGCTCAAAAAACATGTTATTTGTTTGTTAAAACAGGTTATTTCTCGAGGCGTCAAGGTTCCAGGGGTGGTTTTGTTGTTGTTGTTGTTACGGTGGTGAAAATTACACCCCATTATCAAAAGTATTACAATTATTACTGACTTCTTACAGTTATTATCAGTGCTTGAAGTGGGGGAAAAAGTGCCAGTATGTGTATCGGCTAATCATAAGTATTACATTTATTCTACAGTAATTTCTACAGTGAATAAAAGATACAAGGAGATATTGCTGATGTTCACAACATAAATTTATTTACTCAAAGGGACAACCATTTGCCAAAATATAAATGTTATAATATAGAATAATTATATATAATAAATATTACATATAATTATATATATTATATATTATAATTTAATAATGTAATATCTGTATTTTACTGTAATAATGTAATAAAATAATAATGCAATATCTGTATGACACTATATACTATTAGTTTTTTTATTATTATTAATATTATTATTATTATTATTATTATTATTATTATTATTATTATTATATTATGTATGTGTTAATCAGAAAATCCACTGAAAGGAGAATTCACATCTAATACGTGGTTTAAATAGATACTTTGTCAGACCTGCTATGCACCACGTGTTCCCCATTTTCAGTATCACACACGGGTTGTATGCGGGGTTGCTTTCCAACAGTCCACAGCGTCGTAGACAATTTGCTCGTTGACGGTATCCACAATTTTCTCACGGACTTCACGAAGCTTCTCCACGATGTAAACTTCCTCCCGCAATTCGTGTAAAATACTGTCAACAGTACCTTGAATTCTCTCGGGATGTCGCCTAAAACCACACCTGCTCAATGCTTGGGCTATGATGTGTTTAAGCCCGGGTTTAATCAGATCCCGCGACAGTTCCTCAGAGTTGCCGTTGAAAAAATAGGCGTCAGGCTCGAACAGACAGGAATGTCTAAATTGGCTCGGATGATCCACTTCACACCCCAGACACAACTCCGTCTGCTTTCTGTTTACTAAATATTCGACAAGCACAACAACTATTGCTTTTATGATTTTGAAGCCGTCAGAGCGAGTGCAGCCGTCTGGGTCGTCGAACCCCGCATAGGCCGCTGACCCGGCTATGGTTCCGGCGTTACCATAAGGTGTTGAAAGAAACGACATATTATGATAACCCAAATTCATACAAAACTTATCCAGCCAAGTGTTGTCGTAAGTCTGGGGGTGTGGTTCCAGTGATGTTGCGCTGTCATCAGGTTCCGCCGGAGCGGTCTCAGGCGTATCGCTGTAACAACAGACAGTTGTAGATTCTTGAGACATTGTGGGGGTATGTTGTGAGGCGTTTTTAATCGTTGTTGTGATGCGGGGGCGGGCTTAAGAACCGATCTTCGGACATGGTAACACCCTGCTCCGAACGAAACAATAACGCCTTTACACCATTTACATCATTATGACGAAGCTTTGTTAAACTAACGTTTTGTTTTTTCCGTGGCGCATAAGTTATGTCCTTACTCAGCTCAATGGGAATTCTAGGTGTTGAGGCAGACGCCGAACTTGTGCCGGTTTTAGGAGTTTGTGGGGCAGACATCGTGTGAGCCTTTTTTTTTTTTTTTTTTTTTTGCAGTACGTCTTCTGTGTTATAACAACGACTATTTAAGTATCCTATTTAACAACCCTGTTTCAACACACACGTACGGCCCGCACATAAACCTACGACATACAGACCACGTTGGGGTATTTAACAGCGGTTTTCTCAGGCCACGACACACATAGCAGGGGTGTAAAACTCATCTCATTATCATATAATGCGTCGTGAAACACACACACACACACACACACACACACACACACACACACACAGACAGACAGACAGACAGGATACAGGGAAAAAGTTATAAATTACAGCGTTTGCTAAACTGTCAGTTCAAGGGGGTCATAATTCACACACGTTCGCGACTGACACTAGAGTCATAATTTATGCACATTTCATGACAGTGACATGAGCTTTTTGTGATTTACAGGTGCATGTCAATAAATTAGAATGTCGTGGAAAAGTTCGTTTATTTCAGTAATTCAACTCAAATTGTGAAACTCATGTATTAAATAAATTCAATGACACAGACTGAAGTAGTTTAAGTCTTTGGTTCTTTTAATTGTGATGATTTTGGCTCACATTTAACAAAAACCCACCAATTCACTATCTCAACAAATTAGAATATGGTGACATGCCAATCAGCTAATCAACTCAAAACACCTGCAAAGGTTTCCTGAGCCTTCAAAATGGTCTCTCAGTTTGGTTCACTAGGTAAGCCACAAACATTCATTGCCAAAGAAGCTGGCTGTTCACAGAGTGCTGTATCCAAGCATGTTAACAGAAAGTTGAGTGGAAGGAAAAAGTGTGGAAGAAAAAGATGCACAACCAACCGAGAGAACCGCAGCCTTATGAGGATTGTCAAGCAAAATCGATTCAAGAATTTGAGTGAACTTCACAAGGAATGGACTGAGGCTGGGGTCAAGGCATCAAGAGCCACCACACACAGACGTGCCAAGGAATTTGGCTACAGTTGTCGTATTCCTCTTGTTAAGCCACTCCTGAACCACAGACAACGTCAGAGGTGTCTTACCTGGGCTAAGGAGAAGAAGAACTGGACTGTTGCCCAGTGGTCCAAAGTCCTCTTTTCAGATGAGAGCAAGTTTTGTATTTCATTTGGAAACCAAGGTCCTAGAGTCTGGAGGAAGGGTGGAGAAATTCTAATTTGATTCTAATTTGTTGAGATAGTGAATTGGTGGGTTTTTGTTAAATGTGAGCCAAAATCATCACAATTAAAAGAACCAAAGACTTAAACTACTTCAGTCTGTGTTGTAACGTATCGGGGTGCCCAAACTGATTTCTAGATTAACCCAAGTGAAACATATAAAGTTTCATTCCTTTAAGTGACCCAGAATAACCCGAGAGGCCTTCTTTGACCAGATGCAACTCTGGAATTCAGGAGACTCTTTGGGAACCCACACAGGACCTACTCCCGCAATAAAAGAAACCTTTGATGACTGAACGTCTGGGAAACTTCAGGATTAGTTCGTCAACAAGGATCCACCATTTCCCGACCCCAGGGCCCGTAAATCTTCGATTTAATCTCAGTTTACGACCTCAGAGATTAACATCGGAGCCAACCGGTCTAGCAAAGAACCTCCTCCCTAGAAGGTCACCCTGAGGTGACCAAAGGACCGTTGTAACTTTAGAAGAACGCCAGCCCCCTCTTCTGGACATGCACACACTCACGCACACACACAGTGAACATGTCTCTTGAATGTAACCTGTAATCATATCCCTAGATAGTTATGATGTATTCGTATATGCATGTGTTGTATGTCTAGATAACCTAGTTGTAGCAATTTTATATAGTTTGAGCGAAAAGCTAATTTTTAAGTTGTCTGTAACTATGTCTAATGATCCTACACTGTCCAAGATATCATAATCTCCTTGAAGTTTGGTACCAAAATCATTGTCTCATGATATGCCAATTAATGATGCATACTACAGGACGATAGGATGTATCATTCTATACTTTTCCATGTTTTATCAAATACCATATTGATCCAAACTTAACACAAACCCCGCCCTGACATGCGACCCGTTCTGGGACAGACCAAAGAAGTTTTCCCCCAGAACTTTCTCATCTCTGTTTGGATTCGCCAGCAGCTCAGAGAGGCGTGTACATTGGCATTGTCCATAAAAGACCGTGACACGCGTCCCCCGCAGGCTCGCTCCTTCGCTTCTTCTCACCCTCTTCCTACTTCTCACCTTGCCGCCTTCCGTTTCCGGCATTCCTCCGGACTCTCCTTTGTCTCGTGAAACCACGTGGCAATCACCATATTCTTCATCCTCGGGCGAGACTCAACTCTGTTCACCCCTACTCTACCGACGCCGAAGAACCAGCAAATTCCTCGCTCAATCTGCAAATCAAGGACCCTCGCGAACTGCATAATATTAACGCAAGTATAATTCCAATTGACCCATAGAGGTGTCCTTTAAGTCAGAGCCACTTTTGTTGAAAAAGTTGAATTCGAATTCCTTTGCTGATTCTCGAGGTTAAACTGTGTTCTGCCATTGTTACTTCCATTACTTTTCCTTCTGTTTCTTTCACTTACCCTGTATATATGTATTATTTGTTTATACCTAGTTGTGTATATCAGTAGTTTTTACGTAGTTATTAAAATCCATGGTTATCACGCTGGATCGTCTGTTTTTTTACTTATGACAAGGTTCACTTTCAATGTTGCTCCTCGCTACGCGCTGGATTTCTGTTAACGTAGAATAAACTATGCTTCGTGGCCAGAAGGATAATTTATTCCTTTAGAGTAATACGAAGACTGCCCTGGTAAGTTTGGTGGACAAACAGATCAAGCTGCTTCGCATTTAATTCTAAAGCTAGGTTACAGTAATTAATATAACATTCCCTTTCATGGTCAATTTATATCCATACTTAATCAGAACACGCTTCGATTAGAGCTATAGATATATTTCACCCATTTGAGCTAGATTTGCTACAGTGTGCACTGAATTTATTTAATACACGAGTTTCACAATTTGAGTTGAATTACTGAAATAAATGAACTTTTCCATGACATTCTAATTTATTGAGATGCACCTGTATGTACCTTACAGAAACGTTGGTGGGGAGGGTTTAAGGGATGGTCTTCGGTTTTTTGATAACACCACTGTTTTCCCACACTGACGCAAAAGACGACACCACTCATTTCAACACGTATTCTTGGTGAAATACACATCGTCCTTCTAAGGGTTTGGGAACTCATGGACCAGACACAGTATGGGTATTACGGAGCCTCTTCTATGTTTTATCCACAGCTATTTATTTAATCATTAGCTTTTTCAACACGCACATAGCGGGGGTGTAAAAACCATTAACACACACACACACACGCACGCATGCGCATACATACACACAGACAGAAGACTGGTGGGGTCGTAAATTACAGGTTGGGCTGAACTGTCAATCAGACTGACATGAGGGTCATAAATCATATGACAGGGGGGTCATAAATCATTTTTTGACATAAAGTGCATGATATAACTACTGGCAACATAATCTCTTCAAGTATTTTGATGTATTCAATCTGATCCATGATCCCTGGTATACGATAAATATGCTCAACACCATAGCATGAAAAACATCCCCATACCATGATTTTTGCGCCATCATGCTTCACTGTCTTCACTGTACTGTGGCTTGAATTCAGTACCCGGGGGTCGCCTGACATACTGTCGATGACCACTAGACCTGAAAAGAGCAATTTTACTCTCATCAGTCCATAGCATGCCACACCATTTCTCTTTGGGCCAATTGATGTGTTCCTTGGCAAATTTTAACTGATTCTGCACAATGGTGCTTTACGGGGGCTTCTCGCTGATAGCTTCTTCTGACTGTAACAGCACTTACAGGTAATCTTAGATCCTCTTTGATCTTTCTGGAGGTGATGATGAATCTTTGCCATTCTGACTATTCTTCGATCTGTTTTAACAGTAGTTGCTCGTTTTTATCTGTGTTTTCGAGTTTTGTTGCGATTTTAAAGCATTTGAGATCATATTAGCTGAGCATCCCATAATTTGCTGCACTTCTTTATACGTTTTCCCCTCTCCAGTCAACTTTTGAATCAAATTACGTTGTTCCTCCGAACAGTGTTTGGAACGGCCCATTTTTACTTAGCATTTCAGAAGGAAACATATTTTATAACAGTGTGTGAAACATTTGTTTCCCTTCTTCCTTAATAAAGGACGATTAAGGACACCTGTTTTTCACAGAATGAATGAATTCTCTAATTAAACTCCACACTGCTATTATTTTGAACACGCCCCTTTCAATGAATGAGTCAATTACAAGAACAAGCAGCACGCATGTCATGACAGTTGGGTCTGTTGTTTTTCTATTACACTACTACATCTACAAGTAAATTATTTGCAGTGCAGAAATATCATTACTACTAATAACAGTGGTTCATCAGGTTACTGATGTTGTACTGCTATTTTTTTTTTAACACAACTGTACTTGAAATGTGGTTGTGTGTCAGAGATGCAAGAAGAGACATCTAGTTAGGGAGGCAGGGAGAGAGACAGCTGGGGGTCAGGAAGAGACCGGGACATGGAGAGAGAAACAGGGAGCGAAAAAAGCGAGAACTTACAACTTGTTGACTAGCAGTGCACGAGGGAGCATGGACCCACCAGACGCTACTTCAGTCGCTCTAAAACAACATTACTACTAATACATACTTTCTATATCTATATCAAGGGACAGGGAGAGAACAGACAGGGACAGAGAAAGACATGGGGATGCCTTTATAACTGATTGGCCAGATGCTACTTTTTCAGCTGTAAAATAAAGGAGAATATTATTTCTAATAGACACTACCATTACGCTTGAACTGTTAAGAGAGATAGAGAGGGACAGGGTGAGAAAGAGATAGACAGGGACAAAGATATTGCGCTTATTGCACTCGAAAGGTTTAAATCGATTGAAAGTTTAAACTGGCAAGGCTTAAGAAGCGTGCAAAGGATAAACTTTCATGAAGACTTTTAGAAGTTGTGTATGTGTAATTCTACACATTTCTGTTGCTTCAGGATGTATTTACACATAATTTCTGTTATAGAGTAAAACATAAATTACTAATAGATTTTGAGAGAAATAAAAGATAGAGGGACTAAACGAAATGTTATGCGGTATGTCATGTACACTGGAAGCAGTTATTGTATGGGGCTGCAGAGAAATAGAGGAGCTCCACAGTTGTTATTGACACTAATATTGTGTGGTCTTCATTTACAGTATTCAAATAAATGTGTGCCTGTTTCTTTAAAGTGTTACATTTACAGTTTACAGTCCATGTACTGTGGATTTATTTCCCTGTGTATTCATTGTTTTGCACTTGTCTCACACTGTTGTGTATTTGCACTTCCTGTAGTCTTGGGTACTGTTCTGTGTTGCACTATGGTGCTGAAAAAAACGTAACTTTGTTCCAATGTGTACAAGCTATATAGAGGAATGACAATAAAAACCCACTCGGCTTGGCTAAATAAAACAAATCAGTCTATATAAATAAATAATCAGCACACAATCCATGTTTTTATTGATCCGTTGTTTCTACGTAAAACAAGCCATGAATCTTGGGACATTCAAAACAGTAATTATTATTTAATTAAATACAAAAAAAACCATGAAAACCTTTTTATAGATAAAAATTCGCAAGAACACTATCATTAAAAAATAAACTGTAACTATAAAACAGATCAACTTCTCCACTTAAAAAAAAAAACAGATTAACTTCTTCCACCACCGTCATCTGCAAATTTAACAAAGAAATAAAAAAGGCCACATAATTTACATGGACATTAAATAAATAAATACATCAACTTTACTATATAGGCCTTTAATATCATGAAGTTTGGGCACTGCCGTGTCTAGTGGTCACGCAACACCAAAAGAATCTAGCCTAAATCTTTTTAAAAATATAAATTAACATGAAAAGCAAACATGCATTGGATATTAAGACTTGTTTTGTGTATTTTGTCCTAAATCTTCTCAATGAAAGATTTCAGATCTCAGATTAATTGCTTCATTTTTAAAGATGTTTATATATTTATACTGGAAAAACAAGACAAATACACAGATTATAGCTCAAGTGCAGCATCACAATATGAAGTGATTTTGATATTGACTTGGGCTGATATTTTTTGTTGAAATATATATAAAACAGGCTCCCGCTTCTCACAATAACTGCTCTTACGGTCAGCAACATGCAGGCAGGGCTTCTCTTTTCACTCCGTGTTGAAGTCTCCATGCAGTTCCCAGCTGCCACTTATGCGGGACACAGCATTAGTTTTATTGACCTAATGTGTGAAACCTAATTAATTAGCCAGCTAGCTAGCTACCATCCAACACTGCTTAGCCTAGGTAACTAGATAGTAAACTAACTAGCTATAGTTGTAGATAACTAGCTTATGTTGGACAAAGATGTCCTTTGAGACGTTAGTTAAAGTGTTGAATAGGTACTATTCATAGGACGACGACGATAAAAATGCACCGTCTATACACCTGCCATTACGAAATGCAGTAGAAAGAAACGGTTTCAAGTGAGTTGAATTTCAAACAAACCGACTCAGCTGATGGAGTGCTCTGACATAGATCGGAGATGATTGACAGGACAGGGGCACTTCAGGGGCCAATCGGATTTTAGCTAGGGCCAGCCAGTGCCCCTCTGACCCCACCCCTGGATCTGCCAGTGCTTGAAGGAAATGTCAATTCTCAAATTGACCTAAAATAACCATTAGAGAATGTTCTGTATACGTTCTCTTTAGGTAGTTACAAATAAACCTCCCTGCAACGTTCTGGTTAGTTTTTGGTTACAAAAAAAGAGCCTACCCAGATAGCAAATGACATCTGGGCCACATACCGTATGGAATGATGGCAATGACTCAACCTGAGTGTGGCTGGCTTCTGGGCCAGATGTGGGCCCAGACAAAACAAGCCTAAAGCCGGCTTGTTGTGTGAGGGCCAGATACGGCGCATATGACCTTTGCCATTGCCAGAACTGAGCCATATGTACCATAGTTGGCCCAGATGAGGCCCAGAAATATATGCTATCTGGGTAAAGAGAAGGTTCCTAGAATGTTATTATTTGGTTCCCAAAAAACAACCAAACGGGAACCATATGCTAACGTTCGGGGTACATTCTGTGTTTGCTGGGTGTCACTCTACTGAAAAATTTACTTAAATTAGTAGCGTCGCTACTTTTAGTTCGCTATTCCCCAACACTGGATGTCGGCTATATCTACATGTAAAATAATCACTCAGAGAGAATGTTAGAAGTGACAGAATGTCTCTCTCTCTGCCACTCACTGAACAGAGCTGACGCAGAGAAAGATGTACCGGTTGTGCGAAAGCAAGACCTCACCCTCTGGCAGTACTGGTGACTCTACAGAAATAAGGGTTGTCAAAAGTACCGGTACCAGTACCAAGTCGGTACTAAAAAATAAAAAAGTTGACAGTACCAGATTTTCACAAATACCGGTACTACTAACTGATGCACTGTCTGACAGGTAGTCAGTCGGGAACTTTTCATAGGTGCACCGTGCAATTATGGTAGCAGTTGCATTATGGATGTTGTAGCATAAATTCAAGTGTAGGATTGAAAAAAACATCCTCGTTTTTTCTTACTTAATGGTTAGCATACGCGCGTGTAACGCTAATACGATCATGTGTCCTTATTAACCATTTAATTCTGTTAAAAACATCCACAGACCGCTATGTTGTTAAGTGTTAAACTATGCTATGTACACAGCTGCTGTGTTTATGTAGGAACTAATGCGATATATCTTTGGAAAGCTAAGATTCTTGTGCTTTGATTGATATAAACCAACACTTACAAAACTGAGGCAACTCACATATGAAGCCTCATAATAGTCCACTGATCCATAACATCCCGACAAAAACAGTCTTGTTACACTGGCAAAGGTCCAGACGATTCAATTAAGTAAAAACTATTTAGTCCAAAACACATTATTACATCAATAAATACCCACAGACTATTGCTGAGTGTTATGATTCCCCCTCACGCTGATCGCCGAAGCGAGCCGTGTGAGCCGTGCACTTCCGGATTCAGTGACATTGACACTGTTGACATTGACACTGTTGTCTCCATCCCTGTATTGTCATTGGTTTCTTCCTAATGTGTCTCAGCTGTTTTTTGTTAACCACCTTGACTACTGTGTGTATTTAAACCCCAGTGTTTCTCTGTCTGATCGTGAAGTATTAGCGCAGTTACCTCAGCGGTCTGTCCCTTACCAAGCCTTTTGATCTTGTTTCTCGTGTTCTGGTTTTGATCCTGTTTCCGCCTCGTGGTTTGATTCTTGTTTAGCCTGGATCATGTTGTTTGCCGATCGCCTGACTCACGCCTGTTTTCTGACCACGATATCTGCCTCACGTTTTGGATTTGACTGCAGTTCCTAATAATCTGACTGTTCCTAATAAACTGACTTTAACTGCACTTGTGTCCGTCTCACTCGCAATACCTGACACTGAGTCATTTCAAATTATAGGCAGATGTGCCTAATCTTTCAGGTTTTCTCTGTTATAACTCCGGGTCACTTTCAGCACTTAAATTTAAAAATCCGTGCTTAAAGACGCCTAACGAGTGGCAAGTGTTTCAGTTCAGAAACTTTTTTACATAGTCTGTATTTTTTGCTTTTTATTTATTTTTATTTTTTGCTTTTAATAATTTATTTAGTTATTATTTACATGAAGGGAAAAAACCTAAGGCCAAAACTTAAAGCATTTTTCAGAAATACTTGAAATATACATTTGTTTTAATTTATTTTAATATTTAACTTTATAAATAAGAAGTGTGTTGTTCGATTATGGCATATTTTTGTGTTTTGCATGCTTGTAATTTTTCTGTTTATTTATTTTTATACCTTTAATTACTTGTGGGGAAAAAAAACTTGAAACACTTTGAAATACTTGAAGTAAACAGAATGGCATTGTTTTTTAAAAAAATATATTTTATATTGATATTTAACTTTATCGTTAAAATAGTGTGTTGTTCAATTAGCATGTTTTGCTTTGGTACCAAAAATGGTACAGACTACTGTGGAATTTTACTGGTATTGGGACCGAATACTGAAATTTTGGTACCGTGACAACTCTATACAGAAAGTAGCTAAGGTTTGTCCAAAAAGTTGCTAAAGGGGTCTGAAAAGTGGACCAGAGCTGTCTGTCAAAATGTAAGCAGGTAGCAGGAAGAGTGGGAGGGGCTACAGAGGGGTGTCATATATTGAGTGAAAGGATTGTATTCATATTCTAACAAAAATAAACACTAATAAACACTAAAAAACACAATAAAGTTTTTTTTAGTGATTTTGCATTTATTGACTTTGCATAATTCAAACAGTTTTTAAGCGCCACTAGAAAGAAATAGCTATTTCCGAGGTTTTCCAGTACTTCAATTTCAGTAAGCCAATTTCAAGTACTTGAGGCACTTCAAGCACCTTGTACGAACCCTGCCCCTCCCTCTCAAACAAACAAAACATTAAAACAAAATGTTAATGGTATTCATATTAGAAGTTGCTTTATTGTTATAAATTCTGCAAAATACAAATGTTTAGCTACAAATTATGCAGGACAAGAAAAATCACACAAAATAAGTACACTTGAAATAGCGTTCATTTTTGTGATGTCTGCATAGCGCTTTGAGCGGTACAACTTCAGCAGCTTTGGGACATGGTTGTCAAGACCTGCATTAAAGGACTTGCTCAGGTTCATCGACACAAGTCTGTTGAATTCTGTGCTGATGTTGTCATTATAGAATTTTCACAGTGCAGGTCAAATGTCATAAGTTTCCATTCCAAATTACTACAGCACTGCTTTACAGTGTAGCCAAGGTCATTAAGTTACACAAATATAGCGCCTATTTACCTTAGCGGTTCTACAAAGCGCTTTACACTCTTTCTCATTCACCCATTCACACACACACACACACACTCGCGCACCATCTATACAAATTGGCAAGGCCAATAGATCAACTGTACAGTAGACATAAAAAATAATACCAACAATATTTGCACAACACCAGGGATTTCTGCCACAATATTTAGTGATCACGGGAGCAAATGGCAAATAATTAAGCTGATACAGTTGTGAACGGTGTAAAGAGTTAAAACTGGGATCAGAGTAAAGGTACCCTTTGAACTGAATACTGTTTGATCATTGAAAGCCAACCTCAAAGTCCAGCAGGAGGATTTGTTCACAAACAAACAGAATACACACTGATGCTTCTCGGAGACAGAGAGAGCAGGTAAGTAAAACAAAATCACAAAAATCTTACAGCAATACTACATATGCTTTATGATTATTGTATTACTTCTATTTTTATTTTAAAAAAAAAAAAAGAAAGAAAAAGAAAAAACTGCCTTTATTTTTCTTTTCCAATTCAAGAAAACATTTCCAAAGGATGTGGATTCTTTTAGTCATAGCAACAACCTTTCTCCTAAATGCTCCAGCTTTGGGTGGAGTTAAGGACCTCAGTTCACACTTCAGCTTCTACGAGAAAAATACTGCAACGACTCTTAATCCACAGAAAATTCCCCAGGGTGGTGACAACCTACAGACGGAGTCTGTGTCTCCAGACTTCCATCAGGACAACACAGTCACCAAAGATTTGCCACTGGAAGGCTTGGAAGAGGAAGATTACATCGATTTTGATAAGATATTGGCAGAAGGAGATGATGACTACACTGAAGGTGATGCAATAGATGAAATCACCACACCTGAGCCAGACCTTGACTTTGTCTCAGAGCTTTCTGACCCGAAAGTGCGCCGAGCATGTCTCTTGAGACTCTTTCACGGTCGAACACGGCTGCAGCGCATTAATGTGGTCAATGCTTTATTCGGATTTCGCCTCTATCGAAGCCTCCGCAACCAAGTGAACCAAACAGATAATGTCCTGCTGGCACCTGCTGGAATCTCCATTACCATGGGAATGATTGCACTTGCTGTTGGTTCTACCACACACAAGCAGCTCTACCAAGCATTAGGCTTTGCTGAATTTGTCAATGCGAGCATTCACTATAATGATTCCACTGTGCACAAGCTTTTCAGCAAACTTACACACCGACTCTTCAGGAGGAACTTTGGCTACACTTTGCGATCTGTCAATGACTTTTACATCAAGCATACTGTTGTCATGAGAGAGGGCTTCTGTAGTAAGGCAAAGACATACTATTTTGCTGAGCCTCAATCTGTGGATTTTAGTGACCCAGCTTTCATTGTGAAAGCCAACCAGCGCATTCAGAAGATGACCAAAGGGCTGATCAAGGAACCACTTAAAAGTGTCGACCCCAACATGGTGATGATACTTCTGAACTACCTGTACTTTAAAGGTGAACATCAAAATCCCTTAAGCATGAAAATAATAAACAAACAAACAAACAAACAAAATATAGAAAGAGATAGAACAGAGACAAATGTTCTGGGGGAGAGCATTCAATAGTTTGAGGCTATGGCTGTAAAACATCTGTCCCCAGTGGTGTTAGTCTTGTCATAGGCACCACTAGTAGACAAGTATTGGTGGACTTGATTGCCTGAGCTGGGGTGTATAGCTGCAGGAGATCAGAGAGCACAAAATTCTAAATGGGCTTTTGACATAACAATCACAGTACAGCATGATGTTAATTATAAGAATTTTACATGATTGCTTTTGTTTTAAATTATGAATAGTAAGATTAAAAAATTTAAGCCTTGTATTTAAAATACTAACTTAGGAAGAAATAAGTGCAGTTTTCATCTAACATGCAGGAACATGGGAGCAGAAGTTTCCAGAGGAACTGACCCATTACCGTAGCTTCCGTGTGAACGAGAAGCACCAGGTTCGTGTGCCCATGATGCAGAATAAGGGTACTTACCTGGCTGCAGCTGACCATGAGCTGAACTGTGATGTCCTACAGCTGCCCTACAAAGGCAACATAAGCATGCTCATTGCTGTGCCACAGAAACTCTCTGGTATGAAAATCCTTGAACAAGAGGTCTCACCTACTGTCATTAACAAGTGGCTCAACAATATGACCAACAGGTATGGTATCAATGAAACTCTCATCAGTGGATCTGGTTAAGACATATTACTGAATGAAAATGAATCTTGAAACAGAATTCCATTCATCATTTAGTTAACTCCTGGCATCAAATCCATACTGAAAATATGCATATGTTTTACCACAAGTACAACCCCTATTCCGAAAAAGTTGGGACAGTATGGAAAATGCAAAAAAACAAACAAAAAGAGTCATTTGAAAATTCAGTTCACCCTGTACTATACTGAAAACTCTTTATTAACACATTATTTGTGTTTTACTTTGTGAATTTAATTTATTTTTGAAAATATACACTCATTTCAAATCTGATGACTGCAACACACCCCAAAAAGTTGGGACAGTCGACTGTTTACCCCTGTGTAACATCACCTTTTCTTTTAATAACACTTATTATGCATTTGGGCACTGAAGACACCAGTTGGTTAAGTTTAGAAATCAGAATTTTCCCCATTCATCCATTATGCATTTCTTTAGCTGCGCAACTGTACGGGGCCTTTGTTGCTTTATTTTGTGCTTCATAATGTGCCACACATTCTCAATCAGAGACAGGTCAGGGCTGCAGGCAGGCCATGCTAGCACCCACACTCTCTGCTTACGCAACCATGCGCTTGTAATCTGGGCAGAATGAGGTTTGGTGTTGTCCTGCTCTGGATGGCAGCACATGTTGCTCCAGAATGTGTACATATGTTTCTGCATTAATGGTGCCCTCACAGATGAGCAAGTTACCCATGCCATGGGCACTGACACACCCCCATACCATGCTAGACGCTGGCTTTTGGACCTGATGCTGATAACAGCTTGGACACACATTCAGAAGTGGTTTTCAGCCTTGCCCTTTACATACCAAGATTTGACCGGATTCCTTGAATGTTTTAATTATATTGTGCGCTGTAGAAGGTGAAATTCCCATAATCCTACCGATTTGTCCTTGGGGAATGTTGTTCTCAAAGTGTTGGATTATTTGCTGACGCGTCTGTTGGCAGATTGGTGAGCCTCGACCCATCCTTGCTCTTGAAAAGACTAGGCCCTTTATATACTATGATTAGACGATTACCTCACCTGTTTCACATCACCTTGTTATTTCAACTTGTCACATCGCTATTAGTCCTAAATTGCCCCTCCCACTTTTTTGTAATGTGTTGCATGCATCAATTTAAAAATAAATATTTATCTTCAAAAAATTATGCAGTTGATTAGGTTAAACATCAAATACCTTGTCTTTATACGTTTTTTGTTTAAATACAAGTCAAAGTACATTTACAGTACACTCCTCTTTGTTTTTATTAGCATTTTCCATACTGTCCCAACTTTTTCAGAATTGGGGTTGTAAACGTTTATTTTTCAGAAAATTTCTGAAAAAGACATAATTTTGCCATCGGGTTTTTGTTAGAACACGTGAGGTGGTGTTCCCACGGTTTAAGCTGGAGCAGAGCTATGACCTGATCAACCACTTGAAGCAGTTGGGTCTAACCGACCTCTTCACAGAAAAGGGTGACTTTTCTCCTATGGCTTCTGAGAAGGTCTCTGTCAACTGGGTAAGACAAGATCGTGCACTAAAAGGAAACCCTAAATGGATTTGTATATCTCTATTGAGCTACCTCGTTGTCTATAAGGATTATGTCAAATTAGCTTTGGCTATTTGGGGTATATTAATATCAAGATTAAGTTTCACATAATTCCCATTTTTTGTCTCACTTTTTCAGTTTAAGCACCAGAGTACCATCACAGTAAATGAGGAGGGCACTGAAGGAGCAGCTCTGACCCATGTGGGTTTCATGCCTCTGTCAACACAAACACGCTTCATTGTGGACCGGCCATTTCTCTTTTTCATCTACGAACACCGCACTGACTGCCTCATCTTTATGGGACGGGTTGCAGACCCATCAAAGAGTTAATTTTCTATACATATAGAGTGAGGCTTTAAAGGTATTATAAACTAATCATTGTAATGAATGCACTGCAATGGAATAGTTCACTAATGCAGAGTCTAAGTCAGCAAAGCTAGAGTTTTACCATTCTCAGTAGTACTCGGGCAGTATTATGGTAAATAACAAATGGTGTAATTAATATTAATTTCATTTTCAAGTATGAAACACATCAAAATGTCACATTAAAACATTTTAAGCATTATAACATTTTTGTGGTTTCCTTTCATGGGGCTGAGGGTGGGGCTGTAAACATACAAAACACAGCATGTCAAATTCAACTACACAAACTGAGGAAATTACTACAGTGTCCTCCACTAATATTGGCACCCTTGGTAAATATAAGCAAAGAAGGCTGTGGAAAATTTTCTGTTTGTTTAACCTTTTGATCTTTTGTTCAAAACATTCACAAAAATACTCTGCTCTCATGGATATCAAACAATTGTTAACAGGTTTATCCAAAAAAAAAAATCTTTGTTAAATATGTGTGCAACAATAATTGGCACTCTTTTAGTCAACCTCCCTTTGCCAAGATAACAGCTCTGAGTCTTCTCCTATAATGGCTGATGAGGCTGGAGAATACATGACAAGGTATCTGAGACTTTACTTTTGTATTCCTCCTTCAAATTTCGAGGTCTATACTGGTGGACTCTCCTCTTCAGTTCACCCCACAGGTTTTCTATGGGTTTCAAGTCAGGGGACTGGGATGGCCAGGGCAGGACCTTGATTTTGTGGTCAGTAAACCATTTTTGTTTTTTTGATTTCGATGTATGTTTTGGATCATTGTCCTGCTGGAACATCCAACCACGGCCAAGCTTTCTGGCAGAGGCAGTCAGGTTTTCACTGAGTATCTGTTAATATTTGATAGAGTCCATGATGCCATGTATCCTAACAAAATGTCCAGGTCCTCTGGCAGAAAAACAGCCCCAAAACATTAAAGAGCCACCACCATATTTAACCGTGGGCATGAGGTACTTGTTTTTGGATGAGAGTAGAGGCTTTTTTCTTGAAACCCTGCCAAACAACTTGTGGTGATGTAGGTGACTTCGGATTGTAGTTTTGGAGACTTTCTGACCCCAAGACACAACTAACTTCTGCAATTCTCCAGCTGTCATCCTTGGAGATTTTTTGGCCACTCAAACCATCCTCTTCACAGTGTGTTGAGACGATATAGACACATGACCAATTCCAGGTTGATTCATAACATTTCCAGGTGACTGGAACATCTTAATTATTGCCCTGATGATGGAACTGGGCATTTTCTATGCTTGTACTTATAGCCACTTCCCATTTTGTAAAGCTCAACAACCTTTTGTCACACATCACAGCTATATTCCTTGGCCTGACCCATTGTTATGAATGACTAAGGGAATTATGTGTCACCTTATATTTATACCCCTATGAAACAGAAAGTCATGGTTGAACAATTTCCTGTTCCTAGTCAAACTGTAAAATATCAATGGGAATACAGTTCAAATATGTTTTTCTCATATGAATTCATAGGAGTGCCAATAATTGTTGCACACCTATATTTAACAAAGATTTATTTTTGATAAACCTGTGTTGTTTGCAATTTTTCACAGCCTTTGTGTTCATAATTACCAAGGGTGCCAATATTAGTGGAAGGCACTATATTATATTCAACTATGTTTAAACTTTCTGCAAAGATGTTCCTTCCATAAGTGATTTTATAATTCATAAGTAAAGTAGAAGTACAAGTAGAAGTAGATATTTAAGGAAAGCATTTCCCCATATTGATACCCTACATATCCTGATTGCGACAATAGAAAATTAAATAGCCGTAAAATACATTTATTTTTGTACATAAACACCTGTATCCAGTGTCTCTGTAGTATTCATTTTGCATAGTACAGTGGTACTTGAAAGTTTGTGAACCCTTTAGAATTTTATATATATATATATATATATATATATATATATATATATATATATATATATATATATATATATATATATATATATATATATATATATATATATAAAAGAGTTTCAAATGATCAAATATCAAAGAGATATTTTTAATGCAAGTCAATGGGAACTTTGGCCACTTTGAGCTTCTGGAACTGAAATTCCGTAATTCCGATCGCTTAGAAAAGTCAGAGGAACTCGAGTCAGGACAGACTGAAGGTGTCTGCCGAGTTTGGTGCATGCAGCTTGAAAGCTCTGGGAGGAGTAGCAATTTAATTATTTTGGTCTCATAATAATAATAATAATAATAATAATAATAATAATAATAATAATAATAATAATAATAATAATAAGCTTATAAAGGAAAACAGTATGTTGGCCTTTTCAAGCCAACATAATAACTAGATAAGTAAAGTTTGTTACGACAAACTAGAGTGCCAATTGTTATAGAGTTGATTAGATAGATAGATACAGTATCTCACAAAAGTGAGTACACCCCTCACATTTTTGTAAATATTTTATTATATCTTTTCATGGGACAACACTGAAGAAATGACACTTTGCTACAATGTAAAGTAGTGAGTGTACAGCTTGTATAACAGTGTAAATTTGCTGTCACCTCAAAATAACTCAACACACAGCCATTAATGTCTAAACCGCTGGCAACAAAAGTGAGTACACCCCTAAGTGAAAATGTCCAAATTGGGCCCAAAGTGTCAACATTTTTTGTGGCCACCATTATTTTCCAGCACTGCCTTAACCCTGTTGGGCATGGAGTTCACCAGAGCTTCACAGGTTGCCACTGGAGTCCTCCTCCTCCTCCATCACAGAGCTGGTGGATGTTAGAGACCTTGCGCTCCTCCACCTTCTGTTTGAGGATGCCCCACAGATGCTCAATAGGGTTTAGGTCTGGAGACATGCTTGGCCAGTCCATCACCTTTACCCTCAGCTTCTTCAGCAAGGCAGTGGTCGTCTTGGAGGTGTGTTTGGGGTCGTTATCATGTTCTTCAGTGTTATCCCATGAAAAGATATAATAAAATATTTACAAAAATGTGAGGGGTGTACTCACTTTTGTGAGATACTATAGATAGATAGATAGATAGATAGATA
Source organism: Cranoglanis bouderius (assembly GCA_023630585.1). NCBI lineage: Eukaryota > Metazoa > Chordata > Actinopteri > Siluriformes > Cranoglanididae > Cranoglanis > Cranoglanis bouderius. The sequence continues at coordinate 1,611,323 of CM042556.1, read as the reverse complement.
GATAGATAGAGTGAGTGAGTGAGTACCAATAATTTCAGGACCACATCAGATTTTTTCCATTATTCTTGTTGTCGTAAATCATGAAAGTGTTTGTTTGAGATGTCACTGCAGCAGTAAAATATGTTACACACACACACACACACACACACACACACACACACACACACACACACACACACACACACACACACACGGAGTGTTAAGCCATCAGAACCTTCAGGATGATTTAAATTTTATTAAAAATGAGTATTTACTAGTTTTATTCTATATTAGCCTATTTATAATTTCGTATTACCAGAGTCCATCCCTCAGGATTATACATTTCCTACATTAAATTATACATTTATATGATTTCCCCTCCCTGGCATTAAGAAAGAATCTCTGGTTCTTACCGCTCAAATACAAAGTGACAGCTAGCAGACAGGTTCGGTTTACGTTACAAATTTCCTTTTAATTTTTTTTTTTAAGGAAATTTTTCAATAAAGTATTCTTATTTTTAAATAAAGAACTGAAAAGTTGCATTTTATTCAAATAAAAATGAATGGAAAATTGTGTATTCAAAATATTGTATTTTATAACGGAACTACTCATTGCGAAGCTTTGCGAAATGTACAAAAATGGGCGGTCTGACTATTCGGTGCAGTTTTCCCTGCATGGGTCCAGGAAACATCTTTCATTTGACCAGTTAGTGCAAAATACCTGAGAGATTTTATTTTCAAGTGAAATATTAAAGATGTTTTCCGCAGAAAAAGTATTTAAAAAAAAAAACCACTTTTTGTGCATCGCAAAAATATGGAAAAAAGCCGCAGCAAAATTAAGCATTTTTACTTAAAAAAAAAAAACAAAAACAAACTTTGCTAAATCCTGTACGAACTCAATAATTAATCTGATTCATAACCAGAGGAAGTCAAAGGTAGGAACATTTTCACTGAATGGTCTGCTTGTTTTCTTGAATACTTTTAAGATCTATGCAGCATTAAGGGTTTGTGTTTAGTTCAAGTTCAAGTTCAAGTGGCCTTTTATTGTCATTTCAACCATATACAGCTGGTACAGTACACAGTGAAACGAAACAATGTTCCTCCAGGACCATGGTGCTACATAAAACAACACACTAACCACATGAGACGACACAGAACTAAAGAGCTACACATTCTACATAAAGTGCACGTGCAAACAACACAAGACAGTACAGTAACTCCTAAACTCCTTATCCACTATGTATTTGTGCTGGGGACTTGGAAAAAAAGCATCTGGCTAAGTGACTTTAAAATTGAATTTATAAAATAGAAACAGGATTATATACATAACACAACACAACAGGATTGTTAGACTAAACACTAAACACATAAACAGGATAAATGAGCAACCTTAAAGAGCTGAAACTAAACACTATAAAAACTAAATTAAACACAAACTATTTACGCCTATTTTACTCCACCAGTTGAACATTAAGTACCCTTTTATTAATGTGCTCCACTCTGAATGTCATGGGCAGCCGCTCGATAAGGTCTTCCACAGATCCAGAATATAACCGTGCTGACACAGTGTAGTGCTCTGAGGTGCTGTCGAGCAGTATCAGGGTGTCCTCCTTTTCCAACACCCCAATGATCTCCAGCTCCTGACAAACAGTCTGTACTTCAGCAATCTGTATTTTAACAAAATAAATGTTATTCACACTCATGGTGACACTCCCTAAATACATGTTGGAGCGTATTGATATGTCAGTAACATTGTATCATTACACTAAAAATTCTGTAATGGTAATGTTAGTATAACAGAGTTAAATATATTCCTGTGTGGCACCAATAAATAATTTTGATATTCAGTTTGGTCCACTCCAATTGAATACTTCTGACACAGTGGCGTTTCTATTGGCTGACTAGTCCTTGCTGATGTCAGAGTGATTCTGTAAAGTTCAGGCCAAATGCATTGAGAGTACCGGTAAATGCATAAGACTTGTCTAGAGAAGCAGCTATTGTGTTAAGCATTATATTGTGTACCTTGACAATTGTGTAATTTGAGGAATGAAGTTTGCCTTTCCCATTTGGCAGTATCGTGGCGTGCAGGTGGGTGAGCTCCACCTCGTCCCCTTCATGGAGTTCAGTTGGTGCCTCATCCCTCCACAAAGAGACATCCAAAAGCCTTTGGCCACAGTGTAATGAAATATCCCGGATGGGAACCTGTGACCGGGTCATCCTCACCTTACGCACCTGGAATATTAAAGCCCAGTTATAAAATTGTGTCACAGGTGAGTACAATACCCCAGTGCTTCTCAGTCCTGGAGTCCCCCAACACTGCATATTTTGAATGTGTCCCTTATCTGATGCACCAAATTCAGGTTAATCCAATTGAACTGGGTATTTCAAATAAGGGAGACAACTAAGTCTGCAGTGCTGGGGGACTCCAGGAACAAGGCTGAGAAATGCTAAAATAACCTAAACTGGCCCTTCTATATTGTCAAAACCCTACAGTAAAAATGTTGCTGACCATTCCTACCTGCCGTCTGCCATGTTCTCAGTCAATTCTTTTTACACACTCACCATCCACTTTATTAGGAACACCTGCACATTCATGCAGTTATCCAATCATGTGGCAGCAGCTCAATGCATAAAATCATGCAGATAAAGGTCAAGCGCTTCAGTTAAGGATCAAATCAAACTCACATTCAAATCAAAATAAAGATTTTAACAGTTGTTCACTTCATTTGGTATGAAGGTTTTAGTTTTTTCAAAGTCATTGATATCATTTCTAAGTAAATGGTCTGCACTTATATAGGGCCTTTGAACCTTCGCGGCTCACAAAGCGCTTTACACTGTGTCTCATTCACCTGCACACATGCACACACCAATGGCAGCAGAGCTACCATGCAAGGCCTGCCATCGGGAGCAACTTGGGGTTCAGTTCAGTTCAGTGTCTTGCCCAAGGACACTTTGGCCCATGGAGTCATGTGGGCTGGGAATTGAACCGCCAACCCTACGATTAGTGGTAGACAACCCGCTCTACCACCTGAGCCACAGCCGCCCAAAGTGCCTCAGAAAAACATTCAGAGTCTGTCAGAGACTGTCCTGTCAAACTTTAATTAGACCACTGTCATTATAGTCTTCATACCCGTTTAACACTTATTTATGTAATAATGTGAATTTATAACTTTTTCTAAAATAGTTAATATAATTTGTTGTATCGTCACAACTGCCTCATCTCTCAGTCGACTCAATCGCTGTAATGTCTGTCAGGAATCTCAGTCGCACTCTTCAAATGTGCATGTGCGGTTATTGATCCAGACCTGCACATGCCACAGTCCAGATCTACGCGCTATTTTTCAGTTTGTGTGCGAGAAAGAAATAATGACTGTAGTTTGAATATGCTCTAGCTTTAGGATTGTGGTAGATGCAGTAATTCACCGGGAATTCAGAGATATTCTACTTATTTTTAATGAATTAACGTTGTTGATTTAAGTATGTTATAATGTGTGTTTGTTATTGTGTATTAAAATACATTTTATTTATTCTAATAAAATGAGCTTTATTTATCCCAATAAAACCCCAATAAAAATTATTTATTCCGCATCAGATTCTTTTATCTAGTTTGACCTAAACAATCTGACAGGATTTTCTGAGGAGCTGTAGGCCTACAACAGTGTGTCCTATGTATTCATATGGATGTTAAAAGGTTGAAGATGTATGACGAAGACATCATGACAGTAACGACAACGTTTGACAAGATACTCTCTGAAAGGATAACCTGAGGTATCTGGAGGTAGCCTCAGATTCCTGTTATGACTGACAGGAGTGGAACCCAATGTGGTCTTCTGCTGTTGCTGCCCATCCACTGCAAGGTTCATTGTCTGCTTGCTGAGATGCTTTTCTGCTCACCATGGTTGTAAAGAGAGATTATACGAGTTATTATATCCTTCCTGGAAGCTCAAACCAATCTGGCCATTTTCCTCTGACCTCTCTTATCAACAAGGAGTTTCCACCCACCGAAGTGTCGCTCATTCAGTGTTTTTTTTTATTTTTTATCAAGATTTTTAAACTTTGAACAGCTGCCCAAGTTAAACCTTAACATGCCTATAGTCTGGTTAATAGTGATTTAGGCATATACAGGTGCATCTCAATAAATTAGAATGTCGTGGAAAAGTTCATTTATTTCAGTAATTCAACTCAAATTGTGAAACTCGTGTATTAAATAAATTCAATGCCACAGACTGAAGTAGTTTAAGTCTTTGGTTCTTTTAATTGTGATGATTTTGGCTCACATTTAACAAAAACCCACCAATTCACTATCTCAACAAATTAGAATCAAATTAGAATTTCTCCACCCTTCCTCCAGACTCTAGGACCTTGGTTTCCAAATGAAATACAAAACTTGCTCTCATCTGAAAAGAGGACTTTGGACCACTGGGCAACAGTCCAGTTCTTCTTCTCCTTAGCCCAGGTAAGACGCCTCTGACGTTGTCTGTGGTTCAGGAGTGGCTTAACAAGAGGAATACGACAACTGTAGCCAAATTCCTTGACACGTCTGTGTGTGGTGGCTCTTGATGTCTTGACCCCAGCCTCAGTCCATTCCTTGTGAAGTTCACTCAAATTCTTGAATCGATTTTGCTTGACAATCCTCATAAGGATGCGGTTCTCTCGGTTGGTTGTGCATCTTTTTCTTCCACACTTTTTCCTTCCACTCAACTTTCTGTTAACATGCTTGGATACAGCACTCTGTGAACAGCCAGCTTCTTTGGCAATGAATGTTTGTGGCTTATCTAGTGAACCAAACTGAGAGACCATTTTGAAGGCTCAGGAAACCTTTGCAGGTGTTTTGAGTTGATTAGCTGATTGGCATGTCACCATATTCTAATTTGTTGAGATAGTGAATTGGTGGGTTTTTGTTAAATGTGAGCCAAAATCATCACAATTAAAAGAACCAAAGACTTAAACTACTTCAGTCTGTGTGCATTGAATTTATTTAATACATGAGTTTCACAATTTGAGTTGAATTACTGAAATAAATGAACTTTTCCACGACATTCTAATTTATTGAGATGCACCTGTAGAATGTTTTCCTATATGGAAAAATCAATAATTTGTCATATAATAGTTATAGACCCCGTGCCCGTTATATATCTATAAATGTTACAGAGAAATACAGATAATAGCCATATGCAGAAAATGCTCGGCATTTATCCACCTGACACAAACCCAATCCTAAATTGTGTTAAATTAGAATGATTTGCGGCAGTATGGAAAATGTGCTACTTTCCCTCTCTGTCTTTTCATTTGCCATCTAGTTTCTTCTGTAGTAAATGTTTAATCCACCAGTCTAGCTATTATCCTGCATTTCAGTCTCAGATTTATTTTCATAACGTATTGATTACTCAATAATAAATTAAGTTCCTCCACACAGACCTAGACCTAATATTTGACTCTTTTTCTCTTTCTTGATTTCTTGTCTGTTCACAGGTTGTTGCTGCTTTCTGCTGTGTAAGTATTCTATTTGACTGAGACCCATTTAACATCTACATCCATCTCAGAGGTGATCTGATCACAAGTGGACACCTGGTGTTGACACTTGTCTCAAATACATCTAATGTGTTCAATTATGGTCAGATTTTGGGAGGAGGGTCTCGTGATGAGGGGTTTTGTGATGACATACAGTACTGTGCAAAAGTTTTAGGCACCCTATTTTTTTTAGTACAAACTTTGTTATAGATTTTTTATTTTATGACGTCTACATTATCAAGTCAGTACAAAAAACATTTTAGATTCCCAAACATTAGTTTTCTAGCACAAAATTAAATGTTACAGAAAAATGTTTGTATGTCATTAAAGAAAGCAGCATATTACATAAGAGACACTTTTCAGACAAAAAACACAATGAAGGCTGCTGGGTTTCGCTGCAAAAATAAGAAGCGAGTGCAAAAGTCAAAGTGTCCAGAAGAACTGTGTCTGGTTCTGCAAGATGCTCAATAAAACTTACCAGCTCATTTCCTTATAAAACTGCACACATTGTACCGGAGACTACTATTTTTATTTTTATTTTTTGGTCACACCAAATTGTGACTTTGTTTCATTTACTACTGTTTAATAGCATTTCTTTGCATGTGTCTAAAACATTTGCACAGTACTGTACATTAAATCACTTACTATGTCAGTATATTGCTGTATATCGATAAACCACTAAAAAGTTACACTGTTCCTTTCCAATATACATGCATTTTAATCATCCCACAAATATGACGTAATAAGCAGAATGCACATTTTTATTTTATTGTTATGTGCATTCTTTACATGTATGATGATATCAGCCATTCCAGAAAAGTTTGAAACATCATAAAAAAATCTTTAATAATAATATTTTCCTGTTATGTAAGTACAGCGGATATAAAAAGTCTACACAGCCCTGTTAAAATGGTAGGTTTTTGTGATGAAACCAAGATAAATCATGTCAGAACATTTTCTACCTTTATTGTGAAAAACAATAAGAATCATTTTAAGGGGGAAATGAAAGATAAAAAAATATACAATAACCTGGTTGTATAAGTGTGCACACCCCTAAACTAATACTTAGTTGAAGCACCTTTAGATTTGATCACAGCATTCAATCTTTTTGGGTAAGAGTCAAACAGTCAAGAGTTGGAACATCTTGACTTACTGTAGCAATATTTTGCCATTCTTCCTTGCAAAAGCATTCTAACTCTGTCAGATTGGCTGGACATCTCCTGTGCACAGCTCTCTTCAGGCCACAGATTTTTGATTGCCTGGGCCATTCCAAAATCTTGAACTTGTTTTGTTGAAGCCATTCTTTTGTTGATTTGGAGGTTTCCTTTGGCTTGTTGTCATGCTGAAAGGTGAAATTCTTCTTCATCTTAAGTGTTTTAGTAGAAGACTTAAGGTTTTGTGCCAAAATTGATTATTCCCTAGATCTGATTCAAGCCCCAGTTCCATCTGAAGAAAAACAGCCACAAAGTATGATGCTGCTTCCTCCATACTTCCCTGTGTGGATGGTGTTCTTTTGGTGATATGCTGTGTTTTTTTGTGCCAAACATATCTTTTGGTATTATGGCCAAAAAGTTCAACTTTGGTCATCATCATCATTAGACATTATTCCATATGGTTTTGGAAGATTGGCTGTATTTATTTTATTTATTTTTTGGTTAAAAAAAGGCTTCTGTTTTTCCACCCTACCCCATAGCCCAGAGATATGAGGAATTCAGGAGAAATTGCTGCAATTCTTTTAATGTTGCTGTAGGACCCTTGGCAGCCTCCCTGACCAGTTTTCTCCTGATCTTCTTATCAATTTTAGAGTCTTTACGGTGTTCCAAGGTATATCCAATGCCTTGGAAATTTTTTTGTAACCCTTTCCTGATTGATATTTTTCAACAACGAGATCCCGTACCTGCTTTGTAAGCTCTTTGCGGCCTATACCTTTTCCAGTTGGATGTTACCAAGAAAATGTCAGGAAAATCCTATATACTTTATTTGGGGTTAATCAACCAATTTAATTGATGGCAGGTATATACTAATTAGTATTTAACATGAGTTTGAATGTAATTAGTTCATTCTGAACACTGCTACATTCCCAATTATAAAAGGGTGTGCACACTTATGCAACCAGGTTATAGTAAATTTTTTTATTTATTTTTTCCCCCCTAAAATGATTCTTATTGTTTTTCATTTTAATTTATAGGTTACAATTTCACAATAAAATTAGAAAATGTTCTGACATGATTTATCTTGGATTCATTATTTTATATCACAAAAACCTGCCATTTTAAGAGGGGTGTGTAGACTTTATATATCCACTGTAATCCTTTTGACTATCTGTCAGACACAGTGTTAGAAGTTCCCTCGTTCTCCGAGTTGCTCGCTAAGCGAACCGTTTATTGTTTAATTATGAGTTTCAGGTGTTTTGTGTTTAATCTCGTTTGTTTAAACGATATTATTAGAAATTACAGGAATGATGCACAATTCAAGGAGAGACAAAATGACTATATTATTAGAAATTACAGGAATAATGCTAATTCACAAAACAAATACAAAGAAACTGATCATATGCGGAAGCAGAGAGAAGTGCATAGAAATAGTCTGCGTGTTGAATCCTCTGAGTCCAGAGGCATTAAAGGCACTGAATATTTTTAGAGATGTGATAAAACGGGGGCCAACTTATGTCTGCACATGCTGTGCAAGAGTGCTTTTCTCAAATCAAGTATGTAGTGAAACCTATAAAAACAATCCAAAAGTTGTTTCACTTTGCTTGACAGGTAACTTTGTTCACATCTGCTCTGATTGCCCTGATTAGTGTGTCTTTCACTACAGGAAAATGGAATGGATCTGTTGCAGCTGCCACACAACGCTTTTGAATGGTCGATTACCCAGCATTGCTGTTGTCAATAAGCTTCAATTTACTCCCATTCCTCCAGAACTCTGTGATTTGAATACTCTAGAAAGACACACCATTGCTAAGTACATTCCATTTGCTAACATTTTAATACTTCCTAAAGGTCAGCAGAGAGCTATAAAAGGAACTGTAATTTCTGTTGCATCTGAAGTACAAACAACAGTAAATTGTTTATCCAGACCAAGAAGTGAATCACAACTTCTTACAGTGAGATTGAAAAGACATCTGTGTTATCAAAGTCATTATCAATTTCAAACTGTAAATATGCACAAGGTCATGCCTGCTTTAAGAAAACTATGCGAAATCCATTCAGAATATAAAGATATTGTAATTAATGCTACAATCTTAGCAGACAAAATGTTTAATGAGCATGCACAGTCTACAAATGACAGTGCTGTGCTTGATGAGCCAATGGACACTGACAGCAGCATCCAAATTGAGAACACTGAGCGTAATGATTCAAGCAATGAGACTGAAACTACTGCAGAACAACACTCAGGTTTTGCCTTGGGTACTGCCCCCAGATCTTGGTAAGCAGTTGTTGTCTTATGATGATGGAATATTTTGCATTGCTATAGCAGAGAGAAATACACCTGAAAGCACTGGAGTCTATGGCATTTCCAGTGCAGTTTCCTGATGGTAAAAACACATTCGACGAGCCTGACAGACAGCCTGGTGTCTCCCCTAGCAGGTATTTTAATTCAAAGCTGTTATCTGTTGATAATTGTTGTGCAAGGGATACAAACTACATCTTCTTTGCACAGTTTGTGACTGAAATGCACTTAGCAACATCTAGTATGTCTATTCAGTTTAGGAAAGCAAAACCCATGACGTGTGACAGTCGCAGAATAAACTGTTCACTGCTGCAGGACAAGCATGAGTTAGAAAAACTTGTGCAAAATAAGGAGGCAACAAGATTCATGCAACCTCTAAGAGGAACGCCAGCTTACTGGGAGAAAAGTCTACGTGATTTGTTTGCTATGATGAGACAGTTGGGCACTCCCACATTTATCTGTACTTTTAGTGCTGCAGAGATGAGATGGAGTGGTAACTGAAGTGATGACTGCTATTAAAGCACAACAAGGTGCAACTGTAAACTTCTCAGAATTAGACTGGTCAGAAAAATCCTAAGAAGCAACCCAGTCACAGCCATGCAGATGTTTGAAAAACGTGTTGAAGCCTTGTTGAGAGATTTAGTCATGTCATCTGCTCAGCCCACTGGTGAGGCTACTGACTACGTGGCTCTCATAAAAGACATTACCACCGTGGCTCTCCACACATTCACTGCTTATTTTGGGTGAAAGATGCTCCAGAATTTGAAGAAGATGAAGATCAGGATTTCATTGTTAAATACATCTCATGCAAATTACCAGACCCAAACACAGACCCAGAACTACGTAGAATTGTAACCGAAGTACAGATGCACAGCCGTAACCGTTCCAAATCCTGTAGAAAAAACAACAAGCACTACAGATTTGGATTTCCTAAACCACCCACGAACAGGACCATAATAACCCACCCCAGGCTTCCTCCTATAAATGAACCTGATGAGGAGATGGATGAATCAGCAGAGGACACACATTGTGCCAGTGTCACTCAAACAAAAGCACAGCTTCAAAAGGTGTGGGATCTACTGAATGACTCAACTAAGAGTTTTGAAACCACCATACAGCTGCTTCATAAAGTAAACATGACTTATGAAGACCATAAGAATTATGTGAAGTCTGTGTCTACATCAATTTAATAGTCATGGAGAGACAGCCACAGGACTGCTGGGTTAATGGCTATAATCCACTATTAAGTGCTTGGAATGCAAACATGGACATACAGTTCATTCTGAACCCATACATTTGTATCATGTACATTCTCTCGTATATTTCAAAAGCTGAACATGAGATGAGCGACTACCTAAAGAAAGTGATGAAAAACTCTATCCACGATAACCTGTCTGAGTGTGAGAGCATGAAGCAGATCATGAATGCCTATGCAAAGAACAGAGAGGTCAGTGCACAGGAGGGAGTCACTTGCAAATGTAGTCTGAAATTAAAATCATCATCACGAACTGTTGTGTTCATACCCACTGATGACAATGCTGTGAAGATGAGTTTACCGATGAAATACTTACAAGCGGAAGTAGTAGTATCCTACACTTTATGTCAGATGATTTATGACCCTGTGTAATTTATGACCCCCTCATGTCACTCCCATGGCCATTTCTGCATGCCATGTAATTCATGATGTACTGGTATTAGTGTTTTAATGTGTGTGTGTGAGACCTTCCTGTCTCGTGTGTGTGTGTGTGTGTGTGTATGCTGGGCAGTTGTGGGGTTTCCACCCCCTCGAATGTTCTACGAAGTATTATATGTTAATGAGTTGAGGAATGTGGGGGCATACCAAGGTATTCGCAATTTTACACCTTTCCTAGGTGGTTGCATTCTGAAGCTATTTTTTAAATATTGGTTAAAGAAGCCGTGGTTAAAACACAGAAGAAGACGCACTGCAAATGCATTGTTACTATGTCTGCTCGGCGAACACCTAAAAACCCTAGAAGGGCGATGTGTATTTCAACACCTAGAATTCCTGTTGAAACGAGAGAAGAATTGACATTTGCGCCAAGGAAAAAACAAAATGTTGAACAAAAAACCTGATGACAATGCGACACCGCTGGAACCCCTCCCCCAGACATGTGACAACAGTTGGCTGGATACATTGTGTATGGACCTGGGTTATCACAACATGACATCACTAACAATGCCGTGTGGGAATAAATTTGCATAAAATATTAACAAAAAACACAGAAGACAAGGTAAAAACACGGTGTAGTTTATTAAGGAGGAGAATAATATAAAAACAGGCCCTTTGCCATGCATTGGTGTGCATGGGTGGGGAGCTCCCGGGACATGTCGAGGTCAGTTCGTGATAAAGCCATAACAACTGCAGCTGATAACGCATGTCCATGAGAAGTTCGGAAAATGGGAAAAAAAAAAACACCTGTTATATTATATTATATCATATTATATTATATTATATATATATATATATATATATATATATATATATATATATATATATATATATATATATATATATATATATATATATATACATACATGTAAAAAGCACTATGAAAGCATAATCCTATAGCAGTGAGCATAAGCTTACAATCCTAGCAAATATGTGTAATCTCAAGACTTAGATTATAATAGAGCTTTAAGTGGTGTGTAAAACACAAAAATATGTTAAAATCATGCACAGAATCTGTAATACATAAAAACAACACTTACCCATGTAAAGAGATAAAATTGAAGTGAAGACTAAAAGTTTAATATGATAACCAGAGAGAGACCACAGTGAAAGGTTTGCTTGTCAAGATTGCTGGGAGACATTTTGGTAAATTGGGCCACAGAGGTCTTTTATAGGGGGCGGGGCAAGAAGGAAAGAAGGAGGAAAGTGTATTTTTTTTCTTCTTACCTTGAAAAACCTGGTTTTAATGGTGGCTGAAAAAACAGGTTTTCTGATGCTAATGGTAGCTGAATTTTCTATTTTCTGATGCTAATGGTAGCTGGATTTGGTGAAATTCAAACATAATGGGAAATATTTTCTGATATGAAGGAGAGGAAAGAGTATAAATACAGGAACTGAACTCAGGGTAAATCAGATCAATTCTGGGACGTCTCATTTGAACTGATCTCATGTTGGCTGATATTTTTGGGCAGTAAATCTGATTTTTGCTTCTCTCATCTACGGTGTTATGAGTATTATTTTTTATTGAATTTAGAGCGTTTGTGTAAAGGCTACCGTATATCCAGTGGCAGAAAACACCACATTTATTGGCGCCCAAACAGGGACTGGGCGAGGCTGGGGAACTGATCCTCACTGGGGCCTCACTATCCTGTGGACCGTAGATACTGGCCATATAGGAGAAAGGCAAGCAGACACCTGTTTGATATTCAAAGTTCTGCATTAGTTATTCTGCAGCCTAGGAGGGGAGGTCCCTGATAGGGGAGATGGACTCGGGGCCACAGTGAACGGCCCCAGAGGCTAATATAGAGAAAATTTTGATTGGGAAAAGCCTCTGGAGAAACAGTGGATGGGAAAAGTAAAAGATACCGGAAGATAAAGTGAAAAGATTTGGTGAAGCAGTTGTAATAGTATAATGTGTGTATTATTATGTGTGTGAAACGGATTTAAGAAGATAAGAGAAAATGTCCTGAGACAGGCAGGTGGATAATAGAAAAATTCCTGTGATAGACACGTGGATTTTCTGGCCGGCCAGTAATGGTATAAATTAATTGTATGTGCATGTCTGTGTATGAAGGTATGAATTAAAACCTTTGCATTGGGAAAAAGAAGTGAGTTAAAACAGATATAGTTGTGTAAGTGTGAGACAGAAGACTCTTATGTAATAGAAAAAAATGTAATAGTGTGTTGAAAAACTACAGAGCAGCCAACATTATGTTTGCTTAAATTATTTCCACTGTAATGTTTGACGTTTGTCTATGACCCATGGATTTGTTTACCAAATGTCTCTTGGTTTGAAAATTGTGTGCGTGTGAGGAAAGGACAGGCACTGCCTGTGAGTGTATGTACAGTATCTCACAAAAGTGAGTACACCCCTCACATTTCTGTAAATATTTTACTATATCTTTTCATGGGACAACACTGAAGAAATGACACTTTGCTACAATATAAAGTAGTGAGTGTACAGCTTGTATAACAGTGTAAATTTGCTGTCCCCTCAAAATAACTCAACACACAGCCATTAATGTCTAAACCGCTGGCAACAAAAGTGAGTACGGTAGTGAGTAAGGTTCTTTGGGGAACTAAAAATGCCAATTTGTCTTCATAGAAACCTTTTGTCCATTTAATTTGTTTCAGTCATGTTTTTAAAAAGGCTTAACAGTTAACCTAAAAATGGTTGTCTAACTAAACTTTACAGTAACACTGTGAATAATGTTTTAAAACAGTAAAATTGAACAACAGAGTCACACGGCTGTTAGAGAACCCCTCGCACGCTAAGCGAGCGACTGACTCCCAGAGTCGTTCTCTGCATGAACACTTCCGCATTCCACGCTTTGCGCTGCTATGGAGAGTAGCGCGAGCTCCATTCACAAACTCCGCTGGACTGAATCGCTCATAGACTCTCGCTTTGTTTACCTTCGCCATGTGCTTTTGTTTTCGTTTACATCATGTCTCCGCCCCTGTTCGTTCATTGGTTTTCCGTTCATTGTCTCATCATTAGTTTCAGCTGCTTTGTGTTAGTCCTGGTTAATTCTGTTCATTTAAACCCCTGTGTTTCTCTGTCTCCTTGCGGAGTATTAACTAAGTAAGTAAGTTTATGTGTTGTGCGCTTGCTCGCTTCTCGCGTTCTCTCGCCCATAGACCACAGATCAATGTCCATAGTTCCTAGACCTTAGCCAAGTCTCATGTGTTTGCTTTGTCTTTGTTTTGTATTTACGTTTCGTGCCGTTTTGTGCTGTTCATGCTCCCTGTTGGATTACTGCCCTGCTCCTTGTGGGTTTATGTTATATTCCTGTGGATTATTGTTGGTTTTTTGGACCCTGGTGTTTTTTGTTTCCCATTTTCTTTAATAAACTGACTTTTCCCCTGCACATGCATCCAGCCCTTCCTCCGTATTACAGAACAACGGCCGACAGTATATCAGTAGCAGAAACATTACCTCAGTGACTGAATTCCAAAACCGACATGTTCAGCCAGAACCTCGAGGCGTGCACACCTTTATCAGTAGCCACCGGCTACAGAAATACATCAATGTTATGCATGATTTGAAATTAGTCCTCTATGTACCATTTTCAAGCTCAGTATGACTTAAAACTTATATCAATCGAAATCAAATACAACAGTTATTGTCAAATCAAAATATAATCAAACTTAAAAGTAGAAACAAAGTCTCTTTCTGTCACAATGATGTTAGTCTTCAACCAAGACATTTTGCGTATCATAGAGGGTCACCCTTGGGGAGAGGTTAGACTAGCACACCCAGGGCATGGCTCATCAAACTTCTCCTTCGTCCTTGCTTGTGGAGCTGGTATCTTCTTCTTCTTCTGATGAATCAGCAGCCAGGTTGAAGGCAAATGTCATATGGGTCCTCTTTTGGAACATCATGCATAATCACCAGCAACAACTTGTCAGGGTGCCTCTGCTTTCTCTCGTTGGTTTCTTACTGTTTCCTGTAAATGGTATGCCAAATCTAGGTATTACTTCTCTGGTCAAAAATTTAATCACTGTTCCTGCTGCCTGGTCTTTTGATGGTATTGCTTCTACCCACCTGCTAAATCCATCTATTATTACCAGCATGTATCTTTTAACCTGTACTCATTTTATCATATCCACATAGTCTATTACTAGGTGTTTGAATGGTCCTTCTGGTACTGGTATGTGCCCTATTGGTGCTGATGTTCCTTTCCTGACATTTTTGGGCACAAACTCCACACTCAAATAAAAAAAAATCATCTACAATTTCCTGTAAATATGGAGACCAATATCCCTGTTGTTTTATTTTTCTTATCACTTCCCCCCAATGGTCAATATCATGCATATCTGAAATAAGTACAGTGAGAAGTGAAGTAGGTGCAACCATATGTCCTTCATGGGAGCACCATATGAAGTTTGCATCTCTAGTAGCACCTCTCTGTTGCCACACCGTTTGTTCATAAGCATTTTCCTGATGTTGCATGCAAGCGATATCATCCAAGTTAGGTTCAGGCTGAATAAGAACCATCAATACTGATACTGCTACCTGGCAAACTGAGGCAGATTTGGCTACCAAATCTGCAGCATTGTTACTATTATGTAGTCATTGCCTTTTTTGTGTGCTTGACATTTAATAATTGCTAGCCACCTAGGATGCATCATGGCAGAAATCAACTGAACTATTTGTACTTTTTCTAAAGCCTCTTTGTTTCCAAACAGCCCCATTGCCCAATGTCTCCAACTGTGTAGTAGAGCTTTGGGGGTAATGATAAATGAGTTGCTGTTACAAAAAAGTGTTAGTTCTAATCAGTAAATATGAAATTCTACAATCAATATCTTTAACAGCTGTTTTCTCGAAATGATTTTTTTTCAACACTCTCAAAAATCTCAACTTACTTTCGTTCTGGTTCGAGTGCATTGTTCTAAAATAACAATAACATGAAATCAATCACTGCTGATTTTTATTTGACAAAATAACAAAATAATATAAAAATGCCACACGGTACATGCGGTGGTAATAGACATTCTGGTTGACTAAATACTGTAGCTGCAAATTTCAGAATTTCAAATCGGCTTTCTCGCCATATCAGAGAGACGGGCGAGTTTACAATCCATATATGCTCACTCATGTCAACATCTCAATGAAACACGCTTATCCAGTGGGCACAGCCATGTTTGCTTGTGTTACGAAAGGAACTGAACTATTTCACCACACTGTATCCCACAGTGTGCCAGCTGTCAAATGTCATGTGACTGCACAATATTCTGCTGGATAATAATGGATTATATATTATTTGCATTTAAACATTTTGCCTCACCCACATTAAAAGCCCACTCCATGGGGACAGTAGTGGAATTTAAAACCTACTCCTGAGAAGGTTAAATAACAGATGACTGTAAAGTTATGGACATGTCATGACTAAAAGAGCCAAAATCTGCTCAAAGAACATACAAAGACATACAAAGATGAATTTAGACATGATGATGTTTTGTCAAGTTCTTGATTGCAACTTCTTTGAGACCCCCCATTACATATATAGTGTATGGATAGTCTTATATACTGGTAATGTGGTTCAAGAGGTGCATGACCAAATCAATGAATTCTCTTTCTCTTTGCAGGACTAATCAATGAGCCTGATCTAAGCCAGAAAGCTCCAGGGTAAGAAAAATTATAATAGTCCTTATGCAGTCCCCTCCGAAAGAACAGCGCTGTGAAAAAGTATTTCATCTGTTTTTGTGTATATCTCATACATAAAATCTAAGATAAAACAAATGCAACCTGAGTAAACACAAAATACAAAAGTGTTATCCAAGACCAACTGGGACTGTGCGAAAATGTATTTGTCCCCATAGTTACTAATTCCCTAAGTCTAGGAAACTGCATTCATAATGGGGTTCAGCTGGACTAGACGCAACCAGGCCCGATTACTGTCAGCCCTGTTCAATCAAATCAACACTTAAATAGAACTTTTTCAACAGCATGAAGTTGGTTAAAACGTCTTACCCAGTAACACACTATGGCAAAGTTGAAAGAAATTCCAGAAATGGAAGAAGGGGATTGAAATACATCAATCTGGGAAGGGTTACAAAGCTATTGCAAAGGCTCTGGGGCTCCAAAGAACCACAGTGAGAGCCATTATCTCCAAATGGAAAAACTCGGCACAGTAGTGAACCTTCCCAGAAGTGTCCGACCTTCCAAAATTCCTCCAAGAGCACAGCAACTACTCATCCAGGAAGTCACAAAAGAGCCAAGGACAACATCAAATGAACTACAGGCCTCTCTTGCATCAATGAAAGTCACTGTTCATGACTGTCAGAAAGACACTGGGCAAAAATGGCATCCATGGAAGAGTGGCGAGGTGAAAAGCAATGCTAACCCAGAATAACATTAAGGCTCATCTGAATTTTGCCAAAACACACATTTGATCTGAGTGATTGTGATACATTTGCAAAACAAAAGACAAGGGTCCCGTTACATCTGGCATAAACCAAACACAGAATTCCATGAAAAAAAACAAAAAACAAACCTATGGTCAAGCATGGTGGTGGCAGTGTGATAGTGTGGGGATCCCTTGCTGCTTCTGGGCCTGGACAACTTGCAATAATTGAGGGAAACATGAATTCTGCTCTCTACCAGAAAATCCTAAAGGAGAATGTCCAACATTCAGTCCGTAAGTTGAAAATCAGGATGGGGGCAAATACCTTTTCACAGCACTGTATTGGAACAGCAAGTTGGGGGGGGGGGGGGGTTCCCAAAAGCAGCCATGGTGTTCCAGAAGCAGCCATGGAAGCCCAAGCCATGTCACCACCTCCACCATGTTTCACAGATGTGCTTGTATGTTTTGGCTCACGAGCAGATCCTTTCTTTCTCCACACTTTGGCCTTTCCATCACTTTGGTAGAGGTCAATCTTGTTTCCAGAACTTTTGTGGTTCATCTCTGTATATCTTTGCGAATTCCAATCTGGTCTTCTGTTACTTACTGCTCATGAGTGGTTTGCATCATGTTGTATGGCCTCTATATTTCTGCTGTCGAAGTCTTCTTCAAATGGTTGATTGTGATACCTTCACCCCTGCCCTGTGGAGGTTGTTGGTGATGTCACTGACTGTTGTTTTTGAGTTTTCACAGCTCTCCCAATGTTTCTGTCATCAACTGCTGTTGTTTTCCCTGGCCGACCCATTTGGTGTCTGTTGCTCAGTACACCAGTGGTTTCTTTTTCAGGACATTCCAAATTGTTGTATTGGCTATACCCAATTCTTGTGCAATGGCTCTGACTGATTTTCCCTCTTTTCACATCAAAATTGCTTTCTTTTCTCCATAGACAGCTTTCTGCTTTTCATGTTGGTTTATCCTTTTTAACAACAAATGCAGTCTTCACAGGTGAAACCCAGGCTCAAATCAAGAGTAGATATTCAGAGCTACAAATTGTTTTAACAATCAACCTAGCAGGGCACACCTGGGCAGCAAGAAACATGTTACAGTATTTTTGATCACTTGTAAAATGGGTGGGTTCAAACAAAAGGTGCCATGTTTATGTTGTTTAACATATCTAGATGTAAATATGAGGAAATTACGCTGAAATTTTGATCTATCAGCTCATCTTTATTCATTTTTTGATCTCAAACCCAAATGTTTTCAGTGTATAGCAAAAACAAAAGAATTGATCTTGCTGTTCCAATACTTTCAGAGGGGACTGTATTTCTTTAATACATTATTACATTACATTATATATGTGTTAAACAAAGTTTCAGGTCAGATGTTTATTTCTGTCTGGGTTAATGAACGAGAGAAGGTTTTAATCCTTTTTACAATTTTGATTTAAGGAGCATGTTCTCTAGATTACTTTGCAAAACAACCTTAGCTGTTAGCTTTTGAAAAGGTGGTGTGCTTATGTATTTACAAAACAACATACCAGAAACTATAATCTAATATCATAACCAGTATAGTAATGCCAACAATTTATATCAAAATATATATTCTTGAGGATGTTTCTTATAAAACCAATGTATAATTGTAATAATAATATAATAATATATAATTTAATAATTAAAACCAATAAAAATGGCCAGCAGGTTTTAACGGTTACCTGTGCACATGACTGTAATGGAAACCACTAAACATGTGCAAATCAAAACCAATACAAATCTGTAATGGAAACTATTAAACATGTACAAATCAAAACCAATACTAATTTGTAATGGAAACCAGTATAAACCACTAAACTCTAATTGAATATGGCCCAAAACATAATGGAAACCATTTGGTAATGGTTTTAATGGTTAACAGCTGATGTAAATTGTAATGTACATCATGTATTGTAATGGAAACCATTAGAATTTCAGTGATGGTTTCTATTGTTTTTTTCAGCAGGGTTGTTTTTCCCAGCCACTTAGACACACTGACTATTAAAGAGGGCTTTTACAAAATAGCTGGTAAGTTGATTTAATATGTTGGCCTACCTATTACGAATCATCTTATGTAAAGTTACTTAACCTATGATCTTGAAAAGGATTCCCTAGGGTCATTGGTGCCATGGATTGCACACATGTTGCAATTTCAGCAGCCCCTAAGTGAACATGAAGCTGATTTTGTGAATGATTTTAATTTACATTGCCCAACAGTGGCAGCTTGGCAGTGGTTTGAACTCATGACCTTCTGATCAGTAGCCCAACATCTTTACCACTGCCTTCAATTATGGTCATGCCACCTGCAACACTGACATACAATACATATTAATTGCAGATGACTTGTGACCATCACTACATGAACATAAGCTTGGATGCTAGATGGCCTGGCTCTGTGCACAATTCAAGAATGTCCTAAGAATGTTCCAAGAGTCTGCGTTAAGTCAGAGCTTTGAGGAAGGTATGGGGAGAGGGGGGAAAATGCTATCCTGACCCAGAGACACGGCCCCACAGCAATTCAGTGTGGCCCACAGCAGAATCTGAGAGTGTCACCACAGTGGGCATCCCAGATAGAGGCTGCATGTGCAATCCTGCACAATATAGCCACTATCAGAAAAGAGTGAGTGCCACCAAACCAACAACTACCCCCTGATGAGACTGAACCCATTACATTGGACCATCCAGCTGGCAGAGCAGTCAGAGATTCAGTCACAGCACAATATTTCAGTTAATTTTAATAAAGCACACAGTACACAGAAAAAGTACATTGTATTCCAAACACAGCATCTTATAGATCCTCTGCAAAGGATCTGCAAACATCTAGGGGGGTAGAGGATGCAACCGTGACTGTATTGCATCTGTTGCATTCTCACTTAGAGAAACTAAAGTTTTATTTATAGATTTCTCATCAGACTTTAATAGTATTTCCCCTAGTACATTAGCAGTTATACTGGCAGAAATTTTTTTACTTGAAAGTAGGCTGATTACGTGGGTGACTCTTATTATTTATTTTATATACTACTTCTTGTTTAAGTACTTTTACAAATAGATAGATCATTAAGTATGCAGATGATACTGCTTTAGTAAGCCTTTTACACGATGGGGAGGAAGAGCATGGGCCTGTCCTTGAGGTGTTTTTTTTTTTTAACTGGTGTGAGAGATCAAATCTTTTCCTACACATCTCCAAAAGAAACAAGATGTCTATTGATTTCAGAGAGCAGAAAATATCACATCCTACATTAATTAATGGGGAGCCAATTCAATCAGTTACAAATTATAAATACCTTGTTATAGTGCTTGACCACAAGCTTAAATGGGACTATTTAAGCTTGTAAGAAGACACAACAGAGAATCTATTTCCTAAAGAAATTACTCTCCTTTAATGTCCACATCAGAATACTTGTGATGTTTTATGGTGCTTTTATTGAAAGTGTTATGACATTCTGTATTATTTGTTGGTATGGAAATGCTACCGAGGTACAGGAGAAATCAGGAAGGAAAGTGGTATCAATGGCAGGTAAATTGTTATGGATTATGTTACCGAGTATAGAAAGTATTTATAAAGAGAGAGTGTTAAATAAGGTAAATAATATTGTGAGTGACAAGAGGCATCCTTTGGCCTCTGCTTTTGAATTGGCCAACAGTATTGTGTTCCCCGTTGTATGAAAAATGGGTCCAACTTTTTTTAATTATTCTTTTAATAGTTGTTAACTGATGACCAGCTGCTCTGGTCATTCAGTCATCCCATTCATTATTGCTTTCTGTTTGTTTTCTTAATATATAGTACTGTGAAAATGTTTTAGGCACCCTATATTTTTAGTACAACTTTGTTAAATATTTTTTATTTTATGACGTCTACATTATCTACATTTTAGATTCCCAAACATTACTTTTCTATCACAAAATTAAATGTTACGGAAAAATGTTTGTATGTCATTAAAGAAAGCAGTATATTACGTAAGAGACACTTTTCAGACAGTAAACACAATGAAGGCTGCTGGGTTTTGCTGCAAAAATAAGAAGCGAGTGCGAAGGTCAAAGTCTCCAGAAGAACTGTGTCTGGTTCTGCAAGATGCTCAATAAAACTTACAGCTCATTTCCTTATAAAACTGCACTAATTGTACCGGAGACGACTATTTTTATTTTTATTTTTTTGTCACACCAAATATTGACTTTGTTTCATTTACTACTGTTTTCTGCTCTTTACGGTATTTAAAAAAAAAAAAATTAATATTTTTATGTAGAAACATTTAACTTAATTATTTTGAAGGCATCTTTGCTCTACAGCATTTCTTTGCAGGTACCTAAAACCTTTGCACAGTACTGTATATAATGTGTATGTTGTCTATATATGCCAATCGTCATTTCTGCTGTGATTATGCTGCAAACCCTTTTTCCCTACGGGGATAAACAAACTAACTAACTAACATGCATTATCATACTAAAACACTGTATTAATTCATAACCATAGCTTCACATACCATCTTTTGGCATTCCAACTCCTCAATTTGTAATTTCAGTTTCTTTGTTTTCTTTCTTTTTTTTCCGCAGTACTTTAATCTCATAGTCCCGCTCTTTGAGCTTGCACTCCAGCTCTAGATTTCTCTTCTAATTGGTTCTGATAGAGTCTGTTTCTACCTGAAGAAATAACAGACTGGTTAGAATTTTATTGTACACAGCTGTAACTTCTGTATGTGGAAACATGTATTACCCTTTTGCAGTTCTGAATAATCCTATAATAGAATAGACATGAGTGAAAAGGCATTAACCTGATGTTTCTCATTGAAATGTGTTATAACTTAAAGCACATTTACCTCCCTGCAGCTCTCTCTGAGCACACCGATAGTGTGTCCTCCTATAGCCCTAGAGCTTCACCCTATTAACCAAATAAGGCCATGCTGTTAATGCACTGGCAATAGCAAGTTCTCATATGGTATGTTGTGTGCTGGATACTAACCTCTGTATGAGACTCTACATGTGTGTTGCTGGCTCCAACAAGGCACAAGCTTCCTCCAACTGAAAATACATTCAGTAAGTCATAAGTGCTTGCATTTTAGAATTAATTTTAAAAAGGATCAAAGACATTCATGTACACATACCCTGTATAAACGTGGCCCTCGCCCTGTTTTCTTAAATTCACACTTTTTTCTCTTTGCTACAGTAAATACATTTTATTAGAACATGCACACAAAGACAATAGGGAAGACATTGCAATTACTCACCACTTTGAATGATGTTTTTGTATTTCATTTTAATCTGCTGCCAGGATCGTTCGGAGTTTGGGTTGCATCTAAGTATTAGAAAAGGTGAGTTAAATTCTAAATCTTGGCCAGGGCCAATTCATTATTCCTGTCCTAATATATTTTCACGAATTGATATTTATTTTATTAACACTTAATTAAAACAATTAATATTTATATTAAATGAAATTACATCAACTATGTTGGGGTTATAATTTTTCAATCCGTTTATTCTCATTGTGAGCCTAAAAAAGTCAACTTTAAAAAGTTTTAAATTCTATATATTTCCACATATTAATATCTTGCTCTTCAAAGGAAAAGTATGCACACCTGCTTTTTTATTCATGTAGCCTACTGGAATAAGACACTAATGACCAGAGGCTTGTTTCACAGAGCTCGTTTCGGTGGGTACCCAGGTAAGTTTGTGTAGCACTCATAGGGTGTAGTGTGCTCTGGACCAGTCTCTAGATTCGAGGGGAGCAGTATTAATGACAATCAAATGAGACACCGACCAGGATGTCAGTTGAACTGCTGGCGTGGTTTGTATTAGAACAGAATAAAAAATCAATACAACCATACAGTATATTATATTCGCCCAAAAAAACGGAAGTAATGAAAATAAACCTAATCCCCTCACACTTCCTTGTGTATTATTATTAATTTTTTAATATTATTTAATTAACTCTAATTGGGTTCAATTAGTTTGACTTTTTTGTGGTTAATCTTTATTTCTTTTATTCTTTTAATTCCATTATCAATCTATTTTTCTTTAAGGCCTGTCTAGTTAAGTTTTTTAATGTTCACTATGCTCACTTTTACCATGTGATGATTTTCTTGGTTTAAAAATCAACCCCTTTTTGTTTCAAACTCAACCTAAAAAAAAACTGGCATTCACAACACACCAGGTTAACAACACAGGTTAACCAAGTGCATGGTCACGAATCCAGGTCAATTTCACATATCACAGTTGCAAATAATAAACAAACTATTATTACTATTACAGTTCCCTTCTATCATCCAAGTCCAATTACTAACTGCAGTGGGAGGAATGTAATTGTATGGCACAGTGTAATTGTCTGTATGGCACAATCCTTCCACGCTAAGATGAGGTGAAGAATGTTCATTTTTTCTGTGTGATGAAAAGTGTTTGCCTCTTGTAGTAAGCATTCGTCCGTCAAAGTAAGCAGTCGTCCGTGAAGGTAAGTGTTCATTGTGTAAGCGTCGTTCCCCAGATCAGTAGCTTGGTGGGAGGCTCGTCATCTTAACTTCAGTAGCAACAAATCCACAACAAAACCCTGACCTGTTTACCCAAAACAGTGTAATACACACACAAAAATAATGAAGTTAGAGTTCTGTAACAATTGTTGCCAGATACTGGACAAAATAAAGTAGTTCTGATAAAAAGTAAATAAATTTTTTTAGTCTGTGTATTTCACCAGGGCCTTGCCAACCCATGTGCAAATTAGCATGCGCTCAACACTGACACCAAGTCTACGTTTAAAACGATTAAATTCGTGCACATTATCACATCAAAAATATTACTGAGTCACAAAATTACACATTGACAGAAAAATAAACAAATTCACTCACCAAATCCATTTGACAAGTTTAAAAATCAGTTTTGTACTACTCCACACAATATACAATAACTAAAAGCAAACAAACAAACAAAAAAATTTGTTTTGCGGTTTGTTTTATAGGAGGTTTCAATCAAATCTTACTTCATTTTTTACTTAGTTTATTTTAATCAAGCAGTCTATTTTTGCAATCAATTAGAACCCGCCATGCGCTCTCTCTCTGTCTCTCCTGCTCTCAAACCACACCCTATTTTTTTACCACCTATAGTGAACCCAACTATGTTAGTTTAATTAAGCATTTACCCAGTAGCTTCTATTCACCCAGTTTACTACACATCTTTTTTTTTTTCTTTCCTTTTTTATTTCGGATGATGGTAACTTTCACCTGGGTTTCATTTGTGTTTACTTTGAGCAGACTCAGTTTTTTCAGTCTCAACGAGGTGAACTGGTTTTTAGCGGGTTTCATCGCCATGGTAACTTGCACTACACGGCTAACCTGCTTCGGAGCAGGTTTTATTCTGGGTAATATATGTGTGGCACAATTATTGGCACTCTTGTAGTCAGTACTTTGTGCTACCTCCCTTTGCCAAGATAACAGCTCTGAGTCTTCTCCTATAATGCCTGATGAGGTTGGAGAATACATGGCAAGGGATCTGAGACCATTCCTCCATACAGAATCTCTCCAGATCCTTCACATTTCAAGCTCTTCAGTTCTGGAAATGCTCATATTTACCAGTGCCAATATTAGTTGAGGGCACTGTAAATCTGACACATGCAACCCTTTAGTGTTCGTAGCAATGGCTTCACCGTGGAGCTCAGAGCTCAAATAATAAGAAGGACACTTCGAAGGGAAAGAACTTTTAGGGATAGACACAATCCCCTGGCTTTTCCCGATGACCATCTGTTATTGATTTTTATAGATATTGATTTTCGGCAGATGGTATAGTGTATCTTTGCCAGCACATAAAAAATCTGACATGCCGAAGCCACGCTCTTATTGTACCGCAAACTGTATGTATTGTTTTGCGGTTCTTGGTGAGTGATACATATTTGCATGCAGTGGCATTATTGTCATTATTGTTCAAATATATTTTCACAAATTTATATTTATTTTATTAATATTTAATTAAAACAATTTACATTTATATTAAATGAAATTACATGAAATATCTTGGGGTTATAAGTTTTCAATCCGTTTATTGTGAACCTCGTTGTGAGCCTATAAATATAAACTTACTTATTTACACAATCAGCAATTTTCTGGGTAATCAGTTCACTGGTGGAGTTGTCTTTTACAGGTTTTGCGGGGTTGTGTTGCAGTGGGGAAGGAGAAGGATTCCATTGAACTCTGAACTCACTTTCTTCTGGCCATCTCTCTCACTACTACCTGCACTCGCACACACATCCCCCTCCAAATCTCTGCCTGCCTGTCTGATATCTCAGACTGGATGAAGCAATGCCACCTTAAACTCATTTGTCAAAAATAGAGCTTCTTTTTATCACTGCCTGGTTTGCAGGGGATAGTGAGGACGGCTGACAAGATCATTGGGGCCTCTCTTCCATCATAGACATGCATCCGCAAAGCTACCAGCATTGGGGATGACCCCACAAACCCCTCACACAAACTGTTCACCCTCCTGCCATCTGGCAAAAGATATCGAAGCATACGGCCAGACTGCACATTTCTGCATCAACTGTATTGCATTTGCATTGCCACTGTATTTAGAAAAATGTCGTACTTAATATTTTTTTTTCACTTTTATACACTTTACCTGGCTGCTACCGCAATAACTGCTATGTCCATATATGGTATAAGCTAATCTGCTGAATACTATGTCATAGTATGTTATGTTTACATTCACAGCATTTTTTTTATTATATTGTTATTCTTTTGCACTACCTGTTATATCTGACACTTCCATAATAGAACTGTGTACTGCTCTGCACTACACTGTCACTTACTGTGCCTATTGTCCTGTCCATCTGGCAGAAGGCACAGGAGCATCTGTGCCACCACCAGCAGACTCCACAAGAGTTTCTTCCCTGAGGCAATCAGATTTCACTTATTTTGTATATAGATGATTTTTGAAATCTTTAATCCCCTCAGCACCTCCAAAAACAACAAACCAAACAAAACAAAAATAAAATCTGTGGGATATATTCGGCATTGGTGAACTTACAGTGGGTATAGAAAAGAATCACCCCACTTTTAAATAATCACATTTTGTTGCTTTTCAGCCTGAAATGAAGACAGACACAGTTTTTGTTTTATCCAGCTGTATTTACTCAGTGCAACTTATAACATCCAAGTGAAAGATACAACACCAACATGTCAGAATTATTTTTTTTTTAAATTAAAAAACAGAATCACTGAGTTGGAAAAAGGATCACCCCCTTGCTTTAATTTGCCTTAATTTTTTAATTACAGTCTTTAGTCTGTTGGGATATGTCTCTACTAACTTTACACATCTAGACTTTGCAATATTTGCCCACTCTTCTTTGCAGAACTGCTCAAGTTCAGTTAAATTTGATGGTGACCGTTTGTGGACTGCAGTCTTCAAGTCATTCCACAGATTTTCAATGGGGTTTAAGTCTGGGCTCTGACTAGGCCATGCAAGGACATTCACCTTTTTCTCCTTTAACCACTGTGTGGTCAGTTTTGCTGTGTGCTTTGGGTCATTGTCATGTTGGAAGGTAAACCTTCTCCCCATTGACAACTTTCTGGCAGAGGGCAGCAGATTTTCCTCAAGAATTTGACGGTATTTTTCCCCATCCATTTTCCTTCTATCCTGACAAGTGCTCCAGTCCCTGCTGCAGAGAAACACCCCCATAACAGGATATTACCACCTCCATGCTTTACTGTAGGAATGGTGTTATTTGGATGGTGAGCTGTATTGGATTTCGGACAGACATATCGTTTGGTGTTGAGGCCAAATAATTCAATTATAGTCTCATCTGACCATAACACCCTTTTCCATGTGGCCTCAGAATCTTCGAGGTGCGTTTTGGCAAAGCTCAGTCATGGGTGGATTTTTTTTCTTGCAACCCTCCCATACAAGCCACATTTGTGGAGAATTTGTGATAGTTGTCACATGCACACAATGACCACTCTGTCATAAATTCCTGAAACTGCTTCAGAGTTGCTGTAGGCCTCTTGGTAGCCTCTCTGACCAGTTTCCTCCTGGCTCTTTCATCCAGTTTGGAGCGATGTCCTGATCCAGGGAGGGTCTGTGTTGTACCAAATACGTTCCACTTCTTAATAATAGACTTCACTGTGCTTCTAGGCATTGATAAAGCCTTTGATTTCTTTTGTATCCATCTCCTGACTTGTGCCTGTCCACAACTTTATCCCGGAGATCTTTTGGCAGTGCCTTGCCACACATAGTTGATTGTTTGCTTCAGTTGCACCACAAAATGCTCCAGGAAAGCTCTTTTCATGCTAAGCTAATCAAAATGACCACAGCTGATCACAGTTGAAAGTCAGATGGCTTTGTGTGCCATTGAGAAGGTGATTAGCTATTGAGTTTTTTTTATTGAGTTTACAAGTCATTTTTAGGAGGGGGGTGATCCTTTTTCCAACTCAGTGATTCTGTTTTTTGTTTTTTTTTTCTGACGTGTTGGTGTTATATCTTTCACTTGGATGTTATAAGTTGCACTGAGTAAATGCAGCTGGGTAAAACAGAAACCGTGTCCGTCTTCATTTCAGGCTGAAAAGCAGCGAAATGTGATTATTTTAAAGGGGGGTTATTCTTGTCTACACCCACTGTACCTGCTAGTTGTCACTCATCACTGTCCAATATATATTTAGCTGAGAATAATCATAGTGAGGATGTTAAGAGCTAGGGTTATGTGAGTGTATTGAAGCCCTTAGTAGATGATCTTAGTAGATGATCTAATATTAGAACATCAAGGACTGCTTATTGACCAAGTTGGGGGAAAACCATGAAAGGCTTTGTTCATTGTGTAGCAGCAGACAGTAGACATCCCGAAGTCCACAGTATCACAGGTTTTGTGGAAAGTTTTTCAGGTAAATATATGTTTGCAGATTTTGTACAGCAGAAAATGTAGACATTCAAACAAAAGAAGTCAAGTCAGGAGCATTTTGTCTAAGAAGCAAGGTCATACATACTTCTCATATTAAAACTATTGAAGAACATTAATTGGCTAATCATTTTGGTGTAAAAAGGAAGTGTGTGCTGTCAGAAAATCTGTCATATTTCAGCGTGATGCAGAGTTTTCCCACAGATATACAGCCATGGCCAAAAGTTTTGAGAATGACACAAATATTAATTTTCACAAAATCTACTGCTTCAGTGTTTTTAGATCTTTTTGTCAGATGTTACTGTTACTGAAGTATAATCACAAGCATTTCATAAGTGTCAATGGCTTTTATTGACAATTACATGAAGTTTATGCAAAGAGTCCATATTTGCAGTATTGACCCTTCTTTTTCAAGACCTCTGCAATTCACCCTGGCATGCTGTCAATCAACTTCTGGGCCACATCCTGACTGATGGCAGCCCATTCTTGCATAATCAATGCTTGGAGTTTGTCAGAGTTTGTGGGTTTTTGTTTGTCCACCTGCCTCTTGAGGATTGACCACAAATTCTCAATGGGATTAAGGTCTGGGGAGTTTCCTGGCCATGGACCCAAAATGTCGATGTTTTGTTCCCCGAGCCACTTCGTTATCACTTTTGCCTTGTGGCAAGGTGCTCCATCATGCTGGAAAAGGCATTGTTCATCACCAAACTGTTCTTGGATGGTTGGGAGAAGTTGCTCTCTGAGGATGTTTTTGTACCATTCTTTATTCATGGCTGTGTTCTTAGGCAAAATTGTGAGTGAGCCCACTCCCTTGGCTGAGAAGCAACCCCACACATGAGTGGTCTCAGGATGCTTTACTGTTGGCATGACACAGGACTGATGGTAGCGCTCACCTTTTCTTCTCCGGACAAGCTTTGTTCCAGATGCCCCAAACAATCGGAAAGGGGATTCATCAGAGAAAATGACATTACCCCAGTCCTCAGCAGTCCAATCCCTGTACTTTTTGCAGAATAGCAGTCTGTCCCTGATGTTTTTCCTGGAGAGAAGTGGCTTCTTTGCTGCCCTTCTTGACACCAGGCCATCCTCCAAAAGTCTTCGCCTTACTGTGCGTGCAGACACACTCACACCTGCCTGCTGCCATTCCTGAGCAAGCTCTGCACTGGTGGTGCCCCGATCCCGCAGCTGAATCAACTTTAGGAGACGGTCCTGGCGCTTGCTGGACTTTCTTGGGCGCCCTGAAGCCTTCTTCACAACAGTTGAACCTCTCTCCTTGAAGGTCTTGATGATCCGATAAATGGTTGATTTAGGTGCAAAACTTACTAGCAGCAATATCCTTTCCTGTGAATCCCTTTTTGTGCAAAGCAATGATGGCTGCATGTGTTTCCTTGCAGGTAACCATAGTTAACAGAGGAAGAACAATAATTTCAAGCACCACCCTCCTTTTAAAGCTTCCAGTCTGTTATTCTAACTCAATCAGCATGACAGAGTGATCTCCAGCCTTGTCCTCATTAACACTCTCACCTGTGTTAACGAGAGAATCACTGACATGATGTCAGCTGGTCCTTTTGTGGAAGGGCTGAAATGCAGTGGACATGTTTTTTTGGGATTAAGTTCATTTTCATGGCAAAGAGTGACTTTGAAATTAATTGCAATTCATCTGATCACTCTTCATAACATTCTGGAGTATATGCAAATTGCCATCATAAAAACTGAGGCAGCAGACTTTGTAAAAATTCATATTTGTGTCATTCTCAAAACTTTTGGCCACGGCTGTACTGTAGCTCACGACCTATTTGGAGTTATCACTGTTGAGATTGCTCTTTGTCTTACTGTGTTGATTTCTAAAAACATTTTACATTACCCAAATTGAATGAAACAATAACATTTCCAGCTAAGTGGACTGATAAGACAAACCATCTCCATCTTGTGCCCATCACCTACACAACAAAGAGAACAATTGGAGGAAATGCACAAGAGAATTTGAGCCTGTTGAGATTTCTTCCTCTTGTGTTCGGAACCAGACTTCCTTCAAACGAACCAGTGTGGCAAGTCCTCTGTGAATTAAAGGATATTGTAGAACTTGTTGTTGCACCTTTTCACACTGAGAACTCTCACTTTCTTATCTTGACGAAGAAATCTGAACACAGGATAGTATTTCATGAGGTTTTCCCCCCATGGAAGAATTCTTCCCAAACATCATTACTTAGAGCATTATCCAGGGTTGATGGACATTTCAAAAACTTCAAAAGGGTAATCTGTCATGCAAGCTGTTACAAACATGTACTGTATTCATTAGATCAAAGGCACATAATCTGCACATGTGTAGATTTTCTAAGCCATCTTTGGAGGTTACTGGTGTTTCAATGCTTCCCCTGGATGTTAAAGAGGATTTTGCACTGGCAGTAAAACAGAAACACCCACATATGAACACTGTGAACCTAAAAAATGTATCCTACAACAGCTTCAACTACAGGATGATGGCTGGACTTCTAGAGTTTTGTGAAATAGTTCATATGATTGTTCGACAAAAGACACTAATTTTCATTGTCAAAAAATTGGATGCCTGGTACCTGGAACACTATCGAGCTTGGTCATATCTAATGCTAGAGAACTGAGGCTTGTTGCGGCACATGAACTGATAGATCCCTACCCTCTGAAACACTACATGGTTGGTGGACAGCGCCTCATCTCTCAGAAGAAAAACTCTTTTATAAGAATGTTCCCTTAACCTTTAATCATTCCTGATCTAATTCCATTTTGATAAAATAGGCAGACTTTTTTTTATAGTATGTGATACAGCTGTGCAACAGACTAACATGTATTTCATAGCTGAATAGCTTTGCACTTAGAAAATGTATTGTGCATCAGAGATGTCCTTAAATGGTTCCCTGTAAATTG
Organism: Cranoglanis bouderius; assembly: GCA_023630585.1. Classification (NCBI taxonomy): domain Eukaryota; kingdom Metazoa; phylum Chordata; class Actinopteri; order Siluriformes; family Cranoglanididae; genus Cranoglanis; species Cranoglanis bouderius. The sequence continues at coordinate 1,580,562 of CM042556.1, read as the reverse complement.
TGTATAAAATTATCATGTGTATGTAACGAATCAAAGGCATTACTAGCATTATTCTTTTCCACCAGAATAATGAAATGGATCAACTTTAAACATGAAAAACGAAACAGAAGCGCACGCTTGGATTCAACGCACCTTTTTAAAGGAGACGAGTTTTAAAGCGTGCCCGCGTTATCTACAGGAATGTGTAGTAATCTGCAACGTTTAAAATAATATTCTCCACCAGTTACAGTTTATGTAACAAATAAAAAAAAGATGTTTAACACGTTTAAATGTATTCTCAAATTTATATAAGGAATTAGCTCGAATGGCGTGAAATATATCTATATATCTAATCAACGCGTGTTGTGACCAGTTATAAATATACATCAGCCATGAAAGGGAATTCATGTAGGTACGCATATACATATAGATAATTAACTACAACGGATTATAATTAATTATGACTATGTATGTGGCCTAGATCAGCTTTATGAACTCTAAAGAGTGAGTTTATCCTTCTGGCCAGGAAGAATTAACTCACGAAGTTTATTATTAAAGATTAGAGAGGATAATCGAGATTGCAGTGTTTAATTGACTCATCACGTGATCAAAACAGAGAAAATCAAGCGTGGGATAATAGATTTTAATAGCTAGATGTAACTATGGATACACACGACTAACTCTAAGCAAAATATACATATATACACATCTATATACAGGGAGAGAAAAGGGATAGAGAGAAAGTAATGAAAGAAAGGGAAGCAAACAAAAACACAACTATTTAGCCTTTTTCAGAACCAGCACGAACTTAATTCTCCTGTAACACAGGGGTCCAGTCTTAAACACAGATATAGGTCATTAACTATACTTGCATAGCCTCAAGGTTGACAGTTTGCGCGAGGTCGTGTAGAGCTCGCTGGTTCGTTGTGCCGTTTGAAAAGGTGTGAAGAGGTTGCATCCTTTGTCCGGGAGAGAGATCCTGGCTTCCTCTTCCCGGGGCACGTGGCCCCGGGGGAGAGAAACCAGAAGGAGTGTAGGAGTGAAGTTAAAGAGACTGAGAAGAATCTAACTCTAAGTTGAAGTGAGCGTAGTGTTGTTTTAAAAACAACACCAGCGCACACGCCTCTTTGGGCTATGGGCCAATCAGGAAGTTGGGTTTGCATGTCCGGATGAACTCTCTTTGTCTGGTCTCGGACCCTAATTTAAATGTCCAGGGAGGAGCTGGCTTATACCGTGTTATAAATGAAATTAAGTGAAAACATGAAATGATGTATCCCATTGCAATGTGATATGCATAATCAATCCGGGTATCTCGAGACGATTAACTACATACCAAATTCGATGGATTTGTAAAGAATATTACAAATAAAACCTGGTTACAGACATTTAAAATGATATGCTAGATTAAAACTATCTAAAGTCATTAAGGTTAGTTACATAAACACACAATATATGTAAACAAAATAACATCACACTATTTAGACATCGAATAATTACATATAATTACACGTTACATTGAAGAGAGAGAGATTTCTCCATTGTGTGTGTAAGGTAAGCTTGTGTGTGTGTGTGTGTGTGTGTGTGTGTGTGCGCGTGCGTGCGTGCGTGCGTGTGCGTGCGTGTATGTCCAGAAGAGGGGGCTGGTGTTCTTCTAATGTCCCACCGGTCCTTGGTCACCTCAGGGTGACCTTAGGGAGGATATTTCTCCTCTGGCCTGCTGATTGTGAGGCTAAATCTATATGGTCGTAAACAGATTAGATCAGAGATTTACAGGCCCTTGGTCGGAGTTTTGGTGGACCCCTGCTGACGAACTAATCATGAAGTTTCCCAGACGTTCAGTCATCAAAGGTTTCAAAGGGAAGTCCTATGTGGGTCCCAGAAAGACTTTTTGCATTCCAAAGGGCATCTGGCTGCAGGAGGCCTCTCGGGGTTACTCTAGGTCACCTGAGTGGTGAAACTTTCTATGTTTCGTTTGGGTTAATTTAGAAATCAGTTTGAGCATAGTCATACGCTACATGTATAATATTAAGACAATTGTTTGTTGAGATCAGTTATTATAGGAACGTTTCAGTATGAGTTTTGTACTACAACTCTGTTTTAACTCTTGCTTTTACTAGATCCTTTTGGATGGGCTGACATGGCAGTAAAAAGACCAAAATAAGTTGCGAGTTATTTTGAATCCTGATGACACCAGGAAGCTAGTGCTGCCTGATGGAATTCCAGAGATAATGGAGCAGCTTATGGATGAAGTCAGGAAAGCGTGTGGGAAATAAAGACTGCACAACCAAGACAGAGACTTTGGAGCTGCACTAGTGAACTTGACATCTACATTGCATTGCCAGAGAAAAAGTAAAGACACCTAGGAGAGGAAGGAGAGGCCAACCACATACCTGACATTCCAACTGGAGAGACCCCAGACAAATTCGAAAATGAGACACTGTCACTTTTAAGTGAAGTGAAGAAGCGAAACAATCGTGCAGTGATCAAGGACAAAATGGCCAAGAATATTTCACTGCGAAGAAATGAAATTGTGGAAAAGGAATCAGGAGTGGAGGAGTTGAAAGAGAGATGACCTGCATTGTTCACAGTGGATGAGGTAAGTAAATTTTTTAATCAATGGCAATAGGTCAGTGGTAGCCTTTAAAGTAAATTGTATTATCCCCTTTCATAAGAAACCTGCTAAGAAAATGAGTCAAACCAATTCAAAATGCATGTTTTGGCCCTTGATGTCAAAAATAAGATCCTACACACCACACAGTCATAATGTAGCATGTAAGGTAATAACATTAGCATGTTTTGTCTTAGTGCAACCTATTTTGCTGTTTATAGATCAATGCTGAATTTCTTAGAGTTACAACCGTTCCACTTTTTTTTTTTTCTTTTTTTCAACCATTCCACCACAATTCTTGGCTTTCTTGGACAAGCACCACAACAATCTGATCATCAGGAACAGGTACATACTTGCTCAATATATCAAAATTAGCCTTATATCACATAAATAGTATCACTGTAAATAGAAGCAATGGTGTTCATTTGGTTTAACACATTTGATTGTGAAGTTAGATTACACATTGGAAGATTTACTACGTTTATCTTCTGAGTTTGACAGGCCTTTTAACTGGTTTGCCCAAAGCATTTGTGATAGAGTTTAATGTGAACACTCTGCTTAGTATTAATCTTATTAACCTTTTTCCCTCTCTGTCTCCGTATTAACACTGTCCCCTCCTGTCCTCTCTGTGAACACCCCCTCCCTTCTCTGTTCCTGTGTTGGCACCTCTCTTCTTTGTTTCTCTGTTGACTTAGGTGTGGATGGAGGAAGCCCCTCACCATTTGTGTATTCCTCTGTCTCCCCAAATACCATTTGCTTTTACGTTCTTCCCAAAACAACATCTATTGTCCTGTTATTACTTCCTAGAAACCATATGGTGTTGTTCCTGTCTTACATCAATAGGCATCCTGTTTTATGCAAATACACCCTCCACCGAACCAATCAACACATAACCCCTTGTCTCTGTTGTGTGCCAAGCCAGATATATATGCTGCCTTTTCTTTGAATAAAGAGAGATTCTGCCATTTGAACGTTGTGTGTCTGTGTGTCATTTGGCAAACTCTCCCAAGATCTTGGTGCAGCAAGCGTGCAGGACGGCGAGGGCCGCGTCTTTCTTGTGTACTCTCACTTTCTCTCTTCTTAGGAATTGTAACCCGGAGATTCAATATTTTTAAAACCTAACAGTTTTATGGGGGCTCGTTCCGGGATATCTACTGAGAGGTAAGAATAATTTTTAATTTGTTTACTCTGCCTTGCAGTAGATATCTCATGCATCCCTACATGCATTGCATAAATATTCCGTGGTGTTCTATGGAAGCCATTGGAAGTAACTGTTAGTTGAATCTTTATTGTGTTTAATTTATTTATTTATTTATTTTTTCTTTATTGGTTCCGACCGCCGATTAGTGTTCCTATTGGCATTATTATAAATAACTGGTTCCGACCGCTGAGTAGACTTCCTCTCGACAACATTATAAATAAATAACTGGTTCTGACCGCTGATTAGTGCTTCTATCGACATTATTGTAAATATAGATGGTATTACCCTATCGTTCAAAGAATTTTGAAATAGGAGGATAAACCGAGTCCACCTCGGTCGCGCGCAATATTTTTATTTTTCTCTCTCTCTGAACCTCTTGCTGTTTGAAACTATCTTTACCACCACGCTGCACATTCCTGCTGTCTTTGTTGTGTGTTGTGTTTGTTGTGTGTAAATCATTGAGGCATGGGTGGAAGTGGTCAGTCCAAGTCAGTGATAACCCCTAATGATTGGATGTATAATCGGGGATTTGGCATCTTTGTACAACCTTTTGTTGACAATTTGGCAGGATGGACTACACGTTCTGTTCAGTGGCGTCCTTATCCTAGAGAGGGATCCTTTAATGAGGATGATTTAAATACAGCTATACTATTAGTAAATGAACAGTATGGGGACTCAGTGGGATTATGATTACATGACGTGCGCACTAAATAAATGGCTGGACCAGAAACCTAATTGGGACAAGCAGCTTGATTGTAAGAACAAAGGCAAATCGAACGATAAAAATTCCGCACGGCTCAAGGTGAGAAATTCTAAAAGTAAAATTATATTGGCGTGCCCCTCAGTTCCAACACCAACAGCACCGCCATCCTATAACTCATCGATACAACGGCTGTCAGACGCAACTCCGATATTTAAACCAAATCTGGAAGTGCGACGTCTGCTTGATAGCGCTCAAACTAACCACTATTCAGAAAGTACAGCTGACTCCGCTACCGTCATGCCCTCTAACTCTCGTAACTATGACGGTCATGCTGAGTCAAACGTTGCCACGCCCTTCATGCAGGTTGGTAAATGTTTCACACTTGGCCATGACACTACAGAGGAACTTCTACTCATAGACATTCCAACACTTGCCTTGGCTCACGATGAGATCCGGGGTAGAGGTACACGAGCAGACCCATATGATTATGCTTGGAGTAACCTTCAACATCTTAATAATTTTTATAACGAACTGCGCACCTTCTTGCAGCAAAGATCACAAGGGAAACAGGATCTCTCAGACGCAGTGAACACTAAACAGCAGATACATGAATCTCCTAGCCCTTTCCTAATTCGCTTATAGAACGAATGGGAGAATAATTCGCGTTTGCCTCTAGGAGGAGACCATACCATCCTATTCATAAACACGTGTTTGAACAACATGCGCCCAGAATGTGCTCAACCTATCAGAATTACTATGCAAAATCTGCAGGGAATGACTGCACATCAGTTTTCCACTCGCGTTAGGGAATTGGAATCTGCCGGGGCCTTTGAGGCTCCTATCAAACCTAAGGCCAAACCCATGATGGCGTCTAACATTCACGATGGCCCATTTCGACCCTCAGCATAAACACTATAACAGACGAGTAGGGAACTGCCGTTATTGTAACATTCCAGGACATAGGGAAAGGGAATTCCATAAAAAAAACAACTTGATCTCCAATCTCACCCCACTTCTAGTGGACCAGTTTCCACTCCTAAAATCCAACAAACTCAGCAGTCTCAGAATACCATCCCAAATGGGAACTACCCTTCCCAGTGGACTTTCAAACAACCATAGGGCTGCCCACAGAGTTAAGAAAACCCCTCCATGCTTTCTTTAATTTTGTCTAGCGATCCACAGTCACTCCCTATCATCCATTTGTGTGTTGCCGATAGGGTGTACCCCCTTTATGGTAGATACTGGGGCTACATGCACCTCGTTTGGGAAACAGTATTGTGGGCCTGTGTCGGGCGCTAGCATTAACTCTGTGGGAATAGATGGGGTTCCTGTTACCTGTCATAAGACATTCACTGCCTCTGGTACATTATCTGGGATTCCTCATTAGCCAAGGTGAACGGCGCCTCTCCTCTGACCGCCTGAGAGCCATTGTGGACGTTTCTCCACCTAAGACACAACAAGGCATGCTCAGTTTCCTTGGACTACTGTCGTCAATACATACCTGACTGTTCACATCATGACAAGATACTCAGGCAATGCTGCATCAAAGCACAGCCTGACACCATTGAATGAACTAAAGAGATGATGAACTCTTTTTGCTATCTTAAGCAATCTCTGAGCTCTGCTCCAGCTCTTGGTCTGCCGGATTATAGCTCACCTTTTCATCTATACGTTTCTGAGGATGGGAGCACGGCTGCGGGGGTCCTGGCCCAGGAGCATGGTGGGAGTTTTCGTCCAGTAGCCTATTTTTCCAAATCTCTCGACCCTGTGGTACAGGGCATGCCAGCCTGTTTGCGGGCTGTGGCTGCCTCTGCTCTGCTTGTCTCAGACACTGAAAAGGTAGTACTTTCACATTCCCTTGTTATACATACGTCACACCAGGTTGTTACTATCCTGAATAACATCCAAACACAACATATGACAGCTCAACGTCGTTCTGGCTATGAAGTCATTCTCTGCGCAACACATAATCTTACCATTAAACCTGTGACTGCCCCGAACAGTCCCGCTATCTTACTACACCGACTACTTCGTTCTTGTGGCTCAGACCAGGCTTCGGACACCTGGTTAGAACATGATTGTCTTGCGCACATTTTTGAGACTTCCTCTCTTCGCTCTGATCTCTCTCAGCATCCTTTAGAGGGTGAGGTTCACGTTTATGTTGACGGCTCATGCTCAAAACCCAACGACAACACCACCTTATTTGGTTACGCGGTCTGTTCATTACCCAATATTGTTCATGAGCCTCACTAAATTTCTTTTAAATCTGCCCAAGCCGCAGAGCTGGTAGCCCTTGCGAGAGCATGTTGTCTCTTTCGTGACCAGGTGGTAACTATTTACACTGATTCTAGATATGCATTTGGCGTGGCCCATGATTTTGGTAGAATATGGCATGCACGTGGCTTTAAAGCTGCTGATGGTAAACCTATCTCACATGCTACACTAGTCTCTGACCTCTTGGAAGCCTCTCTGCTTCCCAAGCAACTCGCTGTTGTTAAAGTTCATGGTCATGACCCTGGTGATTCAGATTCCGCTAGGGGCAATTGTCTGGCAGATGAGGTAGCTAAATGGGCGGCCAAAGAGGGCTCAACTTCTCCTCACGTCCATAACGGCACTGTATTTTCATTTTTCTCATATGTCATTTCTCTTGTCATTTCCAGACTAGACTACTGCAACTCGCTCCTGGCAGATCTACCTTTGAGTGCCACCCGTCCTCTACAGATGATCCAGAATGCAGCTGCACGACTTGTTTTCAACCTCCCTCAGTTCTCTCACACCACCCCGCTGCTGCGCTCCCTTCCCTGGCTTCCAGTAGCTGCACGCATCAGATTCAAAACATTGATGCTTGCCTACAAAGCCAAAAGTGGAACAGCACCCTCTTATCTTAGAGCTCTCATCACCTCACACACCGCACCACGCTCCCTCAGGTCAACAAGCACTGCTCGACTGGTCCCACCCTCTCTCAGGATGCAAGGTAGATCTGCCTCACGACTTTTCTCTGTTCTGGCACCAAGGTGGTGGAATGAACTTCCCATCAATGTCAGAACAGCTGAGTCACTGGCTATCTTCAAAAAACGCCTAAAGACATACCTCTTTCTTAAATACTCACCCCTTGATAATTAGTGTTTTCTTCTTCTTCTTCTTCCTCAAAAAAAAAAAAAAAAACTCCTAACAGTTGCTCTCTTTTTAATAGGTTTGTGTTCAGTGCACTTCGTTGTAATCGTACGAACCAGAAATGAAATATTAATTGATGGAGAATTTAAAGCACTCTTGTACGTCGCTCTGGATAAGGGCGTCTGCTAAATGCTATAAATGGTAAATGTTAAAAATTATGTAGACTAAAATGAGATGAAGACTTACTCTGCTAAACTGCTGTACCAACCAACAAAACAAAAGAAAACAAAAACAAACAAAATAAATAAAAACAATACTGAGTGCACCTCTAATGGTCATATAAGATTTAAGTGATAGAGAAAATATCCATTCTAGTGTGTTTCTACCTTCTACATTCTACCTTAAACGTCTCTTGACTGTCGATAAAGATATGTGTAGAATATCTACCACCTGTCTCTCACTAAAACCACAAGACATCGGAAATGAAAGTCGTTCCCGAGTAATGGCGTAAGATGGTGCACCTCTGGATCCTGCACAAACCAGTGGAGGTCGATATCCAGGACTGTCTGTAGAAATATTATTATACAATGTTCTATTTTAGACTTTTAAGTACACAAATTTATTTTGTACAATTATTACTTTGCATTTTCAGTACCTTCCTGCGCATTCCAGTCTGAAGTTTGAATCTCCTGAATGAAATCAGATACTTCATGGATTAACTCATTTATAAGCCTCCCTCTTGCCCACTCCAGACTTCTCAGCATGGTTTCAATTCTGATCATTTTGAAATAGAATGATAAAATTGTTATTTTGTGTTGCAAGCCAGCAAACCCACTTCTGTCTGTAAACAGTACATCAATGCTTCTGCAAGATTAGCAACATGTACACAATTATTCAGGAGTTTGGAATAACTAAAAATGTTTTGTGTTATGTTGTTGGAAGAAAGGGATACTTCTGTTAGCTTGCAAAGTTTGTGCATGCCTATAGCCCAGTGTTTCCCAACCCTGTACCTGAAGGCAGACCAACACTACATTTTCGAACTCTTCCTAATCAAACACACCTGACTAAACTCCTCAGCTCGTTAGTAGAGACTCCAAGAACTGATATGTGTACTGTTAGTGTGTCTCCAAGAACAGGGTTGGGAAACACTGCTATAGCCACCTTAACTATCTACTTACAAAATCTGACAGTCAAATCCTGTGTAGCTGAATAATATTTACAGCAGCAGAGACAAAATACTTACCTATTTAATGATGAGTGAAGGACCTCAGGTCCAGGATTATCAGACAACAGAAGACAGATGCAGTCATTTATTGTGTGCTTGCAGTGTAAAACAAAGCTCCTCCTTGCCCATGGTTGGTGTTTTGCCGATTGGTGTTTGCAAACCAGCTTTTGGGCAATTACCGCCACCGACTGGACTGGAGTGACCGGAGACGCTTTGTAATTTATGTAAATTAATGTGCCTATTAAGTGACGCTAACTTAACGCCTGGCGCCGTGTGATGTTAACTTAACGCCGGTTGGCGTGTGACGCTATCTTAATTTAATCTGCCGGCGTTATCTTAACGCCTGGTGGCGATTAGAAAACGGCGTTTTTAAACTTGAAACGCCATGACGATGCACGCGAATAATGACCCATTTGGCGTTCCATAGTAATTGTTTTCGCACATTGCATGGCACTGCATTTTTTCACATGTAGCATGGTAGTAATTGTTTACACACGTGGTATGGCACTGCATTTTTTTAATAATAATAAACAACAAATGCACCAGCATGGGTTATTTGATAGCTAAATAGAAATATTATAGAATTATCATTGTTATTATATAAATATAAAAGTCAATTTAGCATTTACTACGGGTGATTTTGGGTACTTGTTGCACTTTGTATTCATGCTCATTTATTGTTACAGAGAAGAAAATGTTCCTGATCCTCCTCACACTTCTTTTTTTTTTTTTTTTTTTACAAATGCAGGTCTTGTGATGTGTTCCTGTGTACTATAGTGGACCACCTTTGTTTTACTGAGTGGGGATGGGGTCAAGGACAGCCAAGCTCAGAGATTCACACTAGAAAAAAAGTTTTTTTTATTTATTTTTTTTATCACTTTTGTTTATGTTTTGCATATACTAGTTTATATTTTGCACTTTCATATTTGTTGTAAATAGTTATTTTTGCCTCCTAAAATCCAACCCCATATCCGTGTCATAGGAGGTGGAAACAGCACCTTCTGCATGCCTATATTAAATATATGGCAGTGATAACGGCTCAGGTGCTGATTTCAGTAAAGGCTAAATGAGATGAGTAAGTTTCAAACTTTTTATTTGTGAAATTGCACATTTTGTAGCCAACAGTTTCATGCTATTCTCATTTGTTATCTCATTTTGTGCCATTTGGATATATTTTTTGTGTAATTTGTTGGTGGTTTGTGCCATCTGGACAGGCTCTTTTGTGACATTTTTTTTGCAATGCTTGCTATTTCTAGAAGTTGTCTGCTATTGTTTGAAACTTTGTGACATTTCTGGAGGTCTTATGCCATTGGGAGAGGTTTTGTGCCATTTGGAGACATTTTGTGCCATTTGGAGATGTTTTTACCTTTGTTTGAATAACCTCACATAGAATTTTAGTGGTTTAAGTTAACTCCTTCAATGCTCATGGCCAACAACATGGGGCATCTCAGAGAGCAGGGACGGGCTTGATATCACCATTTACTTTGAAGAAATAAACATTTGTGTGGAAAAAAAACAACAACCATTTTTAGGTGGCTATTTTAAAACAGAAATAATTATGAAAAACTGCAATTTATTAAAGCCTTGAGTGTCTACTTTCATATGTGGAGTCTGACATTTCAAACAAATTCAATAAATATGGGCACCCCCAAAACAGGCGAAAATTTTAAGTTTTGCTGGTAAAAGGAGTTAAGGGCATTGTTGCATCTAACGACACTGGGGGTACGTTTACTTTTGTCTTAAAACATTACAAACCAATAAAAGTTTCAGCTGAATAATAGGATAAGTGTACCCATTAAGCCCACCAAAATCTAAGTCTAGGGTTTTTTTCATAGATCTTGACATGATTTATAAGAAAAATCATTTGTTAAAATGCAAGATTTTTCTCTCATTTGAAAATGTATTCATTAGTTGATGTACATTTTAGAATATAAAATTAAGATATTGTATGAATAAAGTCAGAAGTCTGGCCTGGGCTTAATTGGCACCATTTAATTAATATATATATATATATATATACAGGTGCATCTCAATAAATTAGAATGTCGTGGAAAAGTTCATTTATTTCAGTAATTCAACTCAAATTGTGAAACTCGTGTATTAAATAAATTCAGTGTACACAGACTGAAGTAGTTTAAGTCTTTGGTTCTTTTAATTGTGATGATTTTGGCTCACATTTAACAAAAACCCACCAATTCACTATCTCAACAAATTAGAATACTTCATAAGACCAATAAAAAAACATTTTTAGTGAATTGTTGGCCTTCTGGAAAGTATGTTCATTTACTGTACATGTACTCAATACTTGGTAGGGGCTCCTTTTGCTTTAATTACTGCCTCAATTCGGCGCGGCATGGAGGTGATCAGTTTGTGGCACTGCTGAGGTGGTATGGAAGCCCAGGTTTCTTTGACAGTGGCCTTCAGCTCATCTGCATTTTTTGGTCTCCTGTTTCTCATTTTCCTCTTGACAATACCCCATAGATTCTCTATGGGGTTCAGGTCTGGTGAGTTTGCTGGCCAGTCAAGCACACCAACACCATGGTCATTTAACCAACTTTTGGTGCTTTTGGCAGTGTGGGCAGGTGCCAAATCCTGCTGAAAAGTGAAATCAGCATCTTCAAAAAGCTGGTCAGCTGAAGGAAGCATGAAGTGCTCCAAAATTTCTTGGTAAATGGATGCAGTGACTTTGCTTTTCAAAAAACACAATGGACCAACACCAGCAGATGACATTGCACCCCAAATCATCACAGACTGTGGAAACTTAACACTGGACTTCAAGCAACTTGGGCTATGAGCTTCTCCACCCTTCCTCCAGACTCTAGGACCTTGGTTTCCAAATGAAATACAAAACTGGCTCTCATCTGAAAAGAGGACTTTGGACCACTGGGCAACAGTCCAGTTCTTCTTCTCCTTAGCCCAGGTAAGACGCCTCTGACGTTGTCTGTGGTTCAGGAGTGGCTTAACAAGAGGAATACGACAACTGTAGCCAAATTCCTTGGCACGTCTGTGTGTGGTGGCTCTTGATGCCTTGACCCCAGCCTCAGTCCATTCCTTGTGAAGTTCACTCAAATTCTTGAATCGATTTTGCTTGACAATCCTCATAAGGCTGCGGTTCTCTCGGTTGGTTGTGCATCTTTTTCTTCCACAATTTTTCCTTCCACTCAACTTTCTGTTAACATGCTTGGATACAGCACTCTGTGAACAGCCAGCTTCTTTGGCAATGAATGTTTGTGGCTTACCTAGTGAACCAAACTGAGAGACCATTTTGAAGGCTCAGGAAACCTTTGCAGGTGTTTTGAGTTGATTAGCTGATTGGCATGTCACCATATTCTAATTTGTTGAGATAGTCAATTGGTAAGTTTTTGTTAAATGTGAACCAAAATCATCACAATTAAAAGAACCAAAGACTTAAACTACTTCAGTCTGTGTACATTGAATTTATTTAATACACGAGTTTCACAATTTGAGTTGAATTACTGAAATAAATGAACTTTTTCACGACATTCTAATTTATTGAGATGCACCTGTATATATATACACACATACATATATATATATATATACACACATACATACACATACATATATATATATACATACACATACATATACATATATATATATATACATACACATACATATACATATATATACATACACATACATATACATATATATATATACATACACATACATATACATATATATATATACATACACATACATATACATATATATATACATACACATACATATATATATATATGTGTATATATATATGTATGTGTATGTATATATGTATATGTATGTGTATGTATATATATATATATATATATATATATATATATATATATGTATATATTATATATATATATATATATGTATATGTATATGTATATATATATATATATATATATATATATATATATATATATATACATATACATATACATATATATATATATATATATATATATATATAAATGGCCAAGCATAAATCCTATTGAGCAACTGTGGGGCATCCTGAAACGGAAGCGCAAGGTCTCTAACATCCACCAGCTCTGTGATGTCATCATGGAGGAGTGGAAGAGGACTCCAGTGGCAACCTGTGAAGCTCTGGTGAACTCCATGCCCAACAGGGTTAAGGCAGTGCTGGAAAATAATGGTGGCCACACAAAATATTGACACTTTGGGCCCAATTTGGACATTTTCACTTAGGGGTGTACTCACTTTTGTTGCCAGCGGTTTAGACATTAATGGCTGTTGTCGTGGTTGTGAGGTGTGTCTGCCACCTTGAAAACAACATGCTGGCCAGCTATGTTTTTGCCAGCTGAGATGTCTTCCTAAGGGAATAATACAACAAGCAAATATGCCCAACACACAGAGGACAATGGCTAAAATAGACCCTAATCGGATCAGTGTGGCTGTCCAATCTGAGGAGAAAAGCCAGGACACCAAGGGCCAGTCATGGTCGGCGAAGCCTGTGTTCTGCACAGGTTCACGCTGTAGCTCCTTCAGGCGAGTTAAGACCTGGGTGAGGGCTCCACGAGTGCCTGTGTGCAAGGGTATAACTGCACAACATCCTGACCCGATCATTTCACACACACCGTCGTTGGGGGCACGCATCTGATCTATAGCAAAGCGGTTCTGAGCAGCCATAATAGAGGTGGCATGTAACTGTTCACAGACCAATCCAAGGGCATCCAGGGAATAGTTAATGAAACATTGCTGATTATACCAGATGTAGTTTAATGCATGCGACATTACGTGTAATTTGACTTCCTGGCATAAGGAAAGCTGCAAAGCCGCCAACCACTGACTCAATAGCTTTGTGGTGTTCCAGTATCCCTTTAAGGGTTCCTGCAAAATCTAGGGTTACATTAGCATCTGGGGCCCAGTCTGTATATTTTGAATCGTCACTTTCCTGTAAATAATCCGTCCATGAAGCCGCACGTGGCACATGAGAATGGATTGTATTTGTGCTTGTGAAGTTCTTAAGGTGGAGAACCCACATTTTACCCTCCACCCTACAGTGGGTATAAAAAAGAATCACCCCCCCTTTAAAATAATCACATTTTGTTGCTTTTCAGCCTGAAATGGAGAAGCACACAGTTTTTGTTTTATCCAGCTGTATTTACTCAGTGCAACTTATAACATCCAAGTGAAAGATCTAAAAACCAGAATCACTGAGTTGTAAAAAGGCCAACAATTCACTAAAAATGTTTTTTTTAACTGGTCTTATGAAGTATTCTAATTTGTTGAGATAGTGAATTGGTGGGTTTTTGTTAAATGTGAGCCAAAATCATCACAATTAAAAGAACCAAAGACTTAAACTACTTCAGTCTGTGTGCACTGAATTTATTTAATACACGAGTTTCACAATTTGAGTTGAATTACTGAAATAAATGAACTTTTCCATGATATTCTAATTTATTGAGATGCACCTGTATATGAGACAGAATAACAACAAAAAAATCCAGAAAAACACATTTCAAAAAAGTTATAAATTGATTTGCATTTTAATGAGTGAAATAAGTATTTGATCCCCTATCAATCAGCAAGATTTCTGGCTCCCAGAAAACAAACAAACTGAGATTAGGAGCACTCCCTTTAAGAGAGTGCTCCTAATCTGAACTCATTACCTGTGTAAAAGACACCTGTCCACAGAAGCAATCAATCAATCAGATTCCAAACTCTCCACCATGGCCAAGACCAAAGAGCTGTCCAAGGATGTCAGGGACAAGATTGTAGACCTACACAAGGCTGGAATGGGCTACAAGACCATCGCCAACCAGCTTGGTGAAAAGGTGACAACAGTTGGTGCGATTATTCACAAATGGAAGAAACTGTCAGTCTCCCTCGGTCTGGGGCTCCATGCAAGATCTCACCTCGTGGAGTTTCAATGATCATGAGAACGGTGAGGAATCAGCCCAGAACTACACAGGAGGATCTTGTTAATGATCTCAAGGCAGCTGGGACCATAGTCACCAAAAAAACAATTGGTAACACACTACGCCGTGAAGGACTGAAATCCTGCAGCGCCCGCAAGGTCCCCCTGCTCAAGAAAGCACATGTACAGGCCCGTCTGAAGTTTGCCTGAATGATTCAGAGGAGAACTGGGTGAAAGTGTTGTGGTCAGGTGTGGTCAGATCTCTCTGGCATCAACTCAACTCGCCGTGTTTGGAGGAGGAGGAATGCTGCCTATGACCCCAAGTCATAACATGGAGGTGGGAACATTATGCTTTGGGGGTGTTTTTCTGCTAAGGGGACAGGACAATTGCACCGCATCAAAGGGACGATGGACGGGGCCATGTACCGTCAAATCTTGGGTGAGAACCTCCTTCCCTCAGCCAGGGCATTGAAAATGACCTTAACGACTTGGAGAGGATCTCCAAAGAGGAGTGGGACAAAATCCCTCCTGAGATGTGTGCAAACCTGGTGGCCAACTACAAGAAACGTCTGACCTCTGTGATTGCCAACAAGGGTTTTGCCACCAAGTACTAAGTCGAAGGGGTCAAATACTTATTTCCCTCATTAAAATGCAAATCAATTTATAACTTTTTTGAAATGTGTTTTTCTGGATGTTTTTGTTGTTATTCTGTCTCTCACTGTTAAAATACACCTACCATTAACATTATAGACTGATCATTTCTTTGTCAGTGGGCAAACGTACAAAATCAGCAGGGGATCAAATACTTTCCCCCCCCCCCATATATATATATATATATATATATATATATATATATATATATATATATATATATACATACACACACATACAGCCGTGGCCAAAAGTTTTGAGAATGACACAAATATTAATTTTTACAATGTCTGCTGCCTCAGTTTTTATGATGGCAATTTGCATATACTCCAGAATGTTATGAAGAGTGATCAGATGAATTGCAATTAATTTCAAAGTCCCTCTTTGCCATGAAAATGAACTTAATCTCAAAAAAACATGTCCACTGCATTTCAGCCCTTCCACAAAAGGACCAGCTGACATCATGTCAGTGATTCTCTCGTTAACACAGGTGAGAGTGTTAATGAGGACAAGGCTGGAGATCACTCTGTCATGCTGATTGAGTTAGAATAACAGACTGGAAGCTTTAAAAGGAGGGTGGTGCTTGAAATTATTGTTCTTCCTCTGTTAACTATGGTTACCTGCAAGGAAACACGTGCAGCCATCATTGCTTTGCACAAAAAGGGATTCACAGGCAAGGATATTGCTGCTAGTAAGATTGCACCTAAATCAACCATTTATCGGATCATCAAGACCTTCAAGGAGAGAGGTTCAACTGTTGTGAAGAAGGCTTCAGGGCGCCCAAGAAAGTCCAGCAAGCTCCAGGACCGTCTCCTAAAGTTGATTCAGCTGCGGGATCGGGGCACCACCAGTGCAGAGCTTGCTCAGGAATGGCAGCAGGCAGGTGTGAGTGCGTCTGCACGCACAGTAAGGCGAAGACTTTTGGAGGATGGCCTGGTGTCAAGAAGGGCAGCAAAGAAGCCACTTCTCTCCAGGAAAAACATCAGGGACAGACTGCTATTCTGCAAAAAGTACAGGGATTGGACTCCTGAGGACTGGGGTAATGTCATTTTCTCTGATGAATCCCCTTTCCGATTGCTTGGGGCATCTGGAAAAAAGCTTGTCCGGAGAAGAAAAGGTGAGCGCTACCATCAGTCCTGTGTCATGCCAACAGTAAAGCATCCTGAGACCACTCATGTGTGGGGTTGCTTCTCAGCCAAGGAAGTGGGCTCACTCACAATTTTGCCTAAGCTTTATTCAGCCATGAATAAAGAATGGTACAAAAACATCCTCAGAGAGCAACTTCTCCCAACCATCCAAGAACAGTTTGGTGACGAACAATGCCTTTTCCAGCATGATGGGGCACCTTGCCACAAGGCAAAAGTGATAACGAAGTGGCTCGGGGAACAAAACATCGACATATTGGGTCCATGGGCAGGAAACTCCCCAGACCTTAATCCCATTGAGAATTTGTGGTCAATCCTCAAGAGGCGGGTGGACAAACAAAAACCCACAAACTCTGACAAACTCCAAGCATTGATTATGCAAGAATGGGCTGCCGTCAGTCAGGGTGTGGCCCAGAAGTTGATTGACAGCATGCCAGGGCGAATTGCAGAGGTCTTGAAAAAGAAGGGTCAACACTGCAAATATTGACTCTTTGCATAAACTTCATGTAATTGTCAATAAAAGCCATTGACACTTATGAAATGCTTGTGATTATACTTCAGTAACAGTAACATCTGACAAAAAGATCTAAAAACACTGAAGCAGTAGACTTTGTGAAAATTAATATTTGTGGCATTCTCAAAACTTTTGGCCACGGCTGTATACTCAAAAGGTACCTTTACAGTGAACCATGTACTCAAGTTGTCATGGACTGGAGGAGGAGGTGGATGCAAGTGCAGATAATTTATTGTATAAAGTAAATTTAATTAGATAAATAAATACAAATAATGCAACGACATCGTGCCTGGGGTCCATTAGGTACTCGCACGATGAGGCGGCTTTCTGTGTGCGTGTTTCAAGTGTCATTAATTTCTTATTATCTTAATTTTATGTTATTTATTTTTTTATCTTTCTTTTCATGTTACACATGGACTTGACTGTACTTGGAAAAATTTCAGAGTCCAAAATGTCAGAGTCCGTGTCAAGTTTGAGTACAGATTTACCCAAGTGTGTGACAAGTCCGAGTTTGTTATAATTGGACTCGAGTCCGAGTGTGGGATCGAGTACCCCAACTCTACTACATACATAGCACTTCACTAAAATAGTGCATATAAAATGGTAAAAAAAAAAATCTAACTACATGCAGCTGTGGTCATGCTCAAGCAAACAGAGCCTGACCGTACAAATAGAAGTCAGTCCAGTTTCTGTGGTTGGGGTAAACGTTAACTGATGTAAGCAGATGGCTAATTCCGAGTGGTACTCGGGCAGCTTTGACATCACTTGTACCAAATATAGTCCCATCCTACTCAAATCAGGCAGGAGAAATCAGTAAGACCTTAACTATGAAAATGAGTTGACAAGGGGTTTACATTTTGTCTTGTTTATTAACTTGTAATGTCAGAGGCCCTGATGATTCAGTGGAAGCTCATTCTTACATGCAAAATTAATTCAGAAATAATGAGAGGTTTTAAATTAAAATATAGTTGGAAAATGGCATAAAGAAAGTATACTGTCATCATTCATTAAGTCTCCATTCATATAAAAGACAGCAGTGGTTCTCAAGCTTTTTGGAGCCAGGGATTTGCAAAATCCCTCTTAAACTGTAAAATAAATTTCATGGACCACCCCAGTACAGATTTATTTAATTGACATTTAGTTATTGAGGATTAGATTAAACCCATTTAATTGAAGTGACCAGTCAAAAGGCTAAAAACTATAGAAGCTATAGAATAAATAAATAAAATCACCACTGTAACCAAAAAAAAAAAAAAAAAAAGAACATAGACCCCCAGCTATGGTTCCTGGACTCCACTTTTAGAACCACTGATATACAGGATACTCTCATGGAAAGTAGAACATAGGACAATCAAGGATATTTCTCACACACACACACACACACACACACACACACACACACACACACACACACACACACACACACACACACACACACACACACACACTCCCCACTCCCTAGAATACAACACATGCCAGTCTACTGTCCATCTTCCACCTGCTGTGGCATGTTCACCACCCCCTCACAAGTCTCAATGCCTCCTGTTATATTAGGGTTGTTAGCATTTTGCAGGAACTTTCTCAAGTCCTTCAGAGCAGGCTTGAACATCTGGATGAGGGCAAGAAGGGTGGCCTGTGTACCTTCGAGGGCTTGTGCTTGTCTCTCCTGGGCACAGGCCTGTGCCTCCTGTGAGCGGCGGATCATCTGCAGCAGGTCATTCTGATTCTCCAAGTGCTGGGCGATTTCACGCACATGCAGGTTGGTGACACGCTGCTCCTGCAACAGCTTGGCAGAGTTCAGCGCAATGCGGCTCTTCAGCTCCTGTGGCTTTACTGAACACTCAGCCTGTGCCGCCAAAACCTCCACAGGGGCTTCAGTCGTAACAGTGACGGGTGTCTCTGTTGTGCAGTACTCTACCATGCCCTCCTCCAGAGTGTGGAACGTGGTCTCAGCTACTGCATCACACACATAACCTTATTAAGCACTAGTTTATAACACTAAGTGAATAAATTTGCAAAAACAATGTATGTTTTCACATGAATGCTTCCTCATTCAATTTTTGCTTGGTTATAGCAAATGACTAGCATCAACAGAAATAATGCTTGGCATAAGTAGTATTCTAACTTCTACAGTGGTGGATATATACCATCCAGCAATCTATGGTTTATCTGTTGGTTTATATCTAAATGAAATTCACAATCAGCTAATAATTTGCTAATAGTGAATGTAAATGTATTCATTGGAAAACAGTAACTCAGCAAGTGATAATTAACTTTACCTATCGCAACAACATCAAAAGTGAATATCATGTACTGCTTCCTCAGTATTGGCATTATGCTACTAGTGTCATGTTTACAGTGCTGGAAAAAGTGTTTGCCACCATCCTGAGTTCTTATGTTTTTGTGTATATCTTGTATTGAATTGTTTCAGAAATTTAAAAAAAAATCTAAGATAAAACAAAGGCAACCTGAGTAAACATAAAATACAGTTTTTAAATGATAGTTATTTATTGAAGCAAAAAAGTTATCCAATACCAACTGGGCCTGTGTGAAAATGTATTTGCCCCCATAGTTACTAATTCCCCAAATCTATGAATCTGCATTCATAATGGGGTTCAGCAACCAGGCCTGATTACTGCCAGTCCTGTTTAATCAAATCAACACTTAAATGGAACTTTTTGGAATGGAAGAAATTCCAGAAATTATGTGGAAGAAGATGAATGAAATACATCAGTCTGGGAAAAGTTACAAAGCTACAGTCATGTGAAAAAATAAGTATGGAAATTGTTGGCTTTTTTGACATATTTGGACAAGCAAACATTTGATCCCACACACACACACACCCTGGATGTTAAAAACATATGAGTAAGGAAATGAGCCCCCCCACGTGTACAAACACACACACCCCGGATGTTAAAAACATATGAGTAAGGGAATGAGCCCCCCCACGTGTACAAACACCACACATAGACACACACCCATCCCTCCCGCAACGCGCTGTGTGTGTGTGTGTGTGTGTGTGTGTGTGTGTGTGTGTGTGTTTGTACACGTGGGAGGGCTCATTCCCTTACTCATATGTTTTTACCATCCGGGATGTGTGTGTGTGTGGGTATGTTGTGGGAGAGATGGGTATGTGTCTATGTGTGTGTGTGTGTGTGTGTGTGTGTGTGTGTGTGTGTATGTTTGTATGTTTGTATATGTTTGTATGTTTGTATATGTGGGGGTCATTTAAACATATGTTTTTTTTGTTTCGGTGGGGTGTGATTGACATTCTTTTCCACATATTTTTGGTGGGAAACTCAAGTAAATGGGAGTTACGTCTAAGTGTGTGGGTGAGATGGGTGTTTGCCTTACTCACATGTTTTTAACATCTGGGGTGTGTGTGTGTGTGTGTGTGTGTGTATACAGGGAAGGCTCATTTAAACACATATATGTTTTTAACATCCGGGGTGTGTGTTTGTGTTTGTATATGGGGAAGCCTCATTTAAACACATATGTTTTTTCACTTCTGACTTTCAAAACACATTAAAAACACATTAAGATTTTCAAGTGAAAACTTTCATCATTAACATTTGACACAACAACTGTGATGACCTTTGACCTACACCTGTCAACAAACATATGATTGATGATGACCTTTGACCTAGACCTGTCAAAAACCAAGGTTATGGAATGTACCAGGTATATTATATATCAGGTGGAACCCGTCTTATTTATACCCCTCTCATATCTAGTGTCTGGTATTCTCTGTGTTATTCAGGGGTGTGGTGTCATCATGTCAAGATCTAAAGAGTTCTATAAGGCCTTCAGAAAAAAAGGTTGTGGATGCAAATACTCTGGCCAGGGATTTAAAAAGATCTCCAAATTATTTCAAATACATCATTCCACTGTAAGGAAAATCATCTACAAGTGGCGCAGATTTCAAATGACTGCCAATTTGACTGGTCGTCCCAGCAAATTCAGCCCAAGAGCAGACCGTCTGATGCAAAAAGAAGTCTCCAAGAACCCCAAAATTTCATCACAGGATCTGGATGCTTCTACAATCAGAAAGAGATTGCACAAATTTTACCTGCATGGGAGGCATGCCAGAAAAGAGCATTTGCTGTTGAAAAAGAACATTAGAGTAAGATTACATTTTTACCAATGAGCATATAGGCAAAGACCAGGCCTTTTGGAATAATGTGCTCTGGACAGATGAATCAGAGATAGTGTTGTTTGGCCACAGTAACAGCCAAACAACTGTTACTGTGGCCAACAGTTGCATTCTTTACTTGCAACTGAAAGAATATTGAATGGAAGAGTGGTCGATGTCAGAGACTGGTGGATAATTATGCAAAACTTCTACAAGAAGTTATTTCTGCTAAAGGGGGCAATGATAGCTTCTGAGGCCAAGGGTGTACTTACTTTTTCCACAGAAGAATATCACATCTATTGATATTTCTGTTGATAAATGATTGAAAAAAGATATTTTTCCTTGTGGTTTTGTTCAAGTATATCAACTTTATTAATAGGCAGTTTCAACGATGATCAAATGTTTGCTTGTCCAAATATGTCCAAAAAGACAACAGTTTCCAAAGGGTGTACTTATTTTTTCACATGACTGTATTTCAAAGGCTCTGGGACTCCAAAGAACCACAGTGAGAGCCATTATCTCCAAATGGAAAAACTCAGCACAGTAGTTAACATTCCCAGAAGTGGCCGACCCTCCAAAATTCCTCCAAGAGCACAGCAACTACTCATCTAGCAAATCACAAAAGAGCCAAGGACAACATCAAATGACCTACAGGCCTCTCTTGCATCAGTAAAGGTCACTGTTCATGACTCCACTATCGGAAAGACACTGGGCAAAAATGGGCATCCATGGAAGGGTGGTGGGGCGAAAACCACTGCTAACCCAGAAGAACATTAAGGCTTGTCTGAATTTTGCCAAAACACACCTTTATGATCCTCAAACTTTTTGGGAGAATGTTCTGTGGATTGATGAGTTGAAAGTGGAACTCTTTGGAAGACAGGGGTCCCGTTACATCTGGCATAAACCAAACTAAACCAAAGAATTCCACAAAAAGAACATCACACCGACGGTCAAGCATGGTGGTGGCAGTGTGATGGTGTGGGGAATGCTTGCTGCTTCAGGGCCTGGGCAACTTGCAATAACTAAGGGAAACATGAATTCTGCTCTCTACCAGAAAATCTTAAAGGAGAATGTCCAGGAAATGAGGAAAGTCTTCAGTCCGTAAGTTGAAACTCAAACGCAACTGGATTATGCAGCAAGACAATGATCCAAAGCATAGGAGTAAATACTAGTTCTTGAAGTAAGTGAAAACCTGATCTCTAGTTATTGGAAGCGTTTGGTTGCAGTTATTGCTGCTAAAGGTGGCACAACCAGATTTTAAGTGGGCAATTAGTTTTTCACATTGGTGATTGGATAACTTTTTTTTTTTTTTTTGCTTCAATAAAAAAATAAAATAAAATAAATAATAATAATAACTGTATTGTGTGTTTACTCAGGTTGCCTTTGTTTTATGTTGTATTTCTTTTCTAAAACTAAAACTATTTAGTATGAGATATACACAAAAAAAAGAAATCAGGATGGGGAAAATACATTTTCACAGCATTGTATGTTGGCTGTGAAATATGGACTGAGGTTATTCTCCAAGTCTGCATCTTATCTTAGGCTCCGAGTTAGGGTTTGCTAGGTGGATGCTGTGGATGTTAGGGCCATGTTTCTTCATGCATTCGGCAAATGTTAATGCTGGTTATTAGGTACAGACAGTCAGTGGCCAACACAACTTATCTTGCTCAGTAATGTCGAGGCCAAAAGTTCGTCACAAGTTTGACGTGACAAAAAGAGTGGTTAGGTTGTAATGATTTCCATTATCTCTGCAATATAGGTTAACTTAATTAGGTTGTGCAAAACTTTGGAGGTGAGGTGCTAAAGGCGGGAAAATAAATATCTTAATGAATAAATAATAAATAATACAACCCCAATTCCAAAAAAGTTGGGACAGTATGTAAAATGCTAATAAAAACAAAGAGGAATGATTTGTAAATGTACTTTGACTTGTATTTAAACAAAATACGTATAAAGACAAGGTATTTGATGTTTTACCTAATCAACTGCATAGCTTTTTGAAGGTAGAAATTGATGCATGCAACACATTCCAAAAAAGTTGGGACAGGGGCAATTTAGGACTAATAGTGATGTGACAAGTTGAAATAAGACAGTGTTGTAAAACAGGTGAGGTAATCGTCTAATCATAGCGTGTAAGGAGCCTCCAAAAGAGGCCTAGACCTTCAAGAGCAAGGATGGGTCGAGGCTCACCAATCTGCCAACAGATGCGTCAGTGAATAATCCAACACTTTGAGAACAACATTCCCCAAGGACAAATTGTTAGGATTCTGGGAATTTCACCTTCCACAGTGCACAATATAATTAAAAGATTTAATGAATTCGGTCAAATCTCGGTGCGTAAAGGGCAAGGCTGAAAACCACTTCTGAATGCGCCCTCAGACGTCACTGTCTTAAAAACTGTCATGAGTCTGTAATGGATATCCTGACATGGGCTCGGGAATAGTGATGGGGTGGCTGTGGCTCAGGTGGTAGAGCAGGTTGTCCATTAATCGTAGGGTTGGAGGTTTGATTCCTGGCCCACACGACTCCATGTGCTGAAGTGTCCTTGGGCAAGACACTGAACCCCAAGTTGCTCTCGAGGGCAGGCAGGTGCCTTGCATGGTAGCTCTGCTGCCATTGGTGCGTGAGTGTGTGCGTGAATGGGTGAATGAGACACAGTGTAAAGCGCTTTGTGAACCGCAAAGGTTAAAAGGCACTATATAAGTGCAGACCATGATGTTACACAGTCGACTGTCCCAACTTTTTTGGAGTGTGTTGTAGTCATCCGATTTGAAATGAGTGTATATTTTCAAAAATAAATTAAATTCACAAAGTAAAACATCAAATAATGTGTTAATAATGTGTTTTCAATATAGTACAGGGTGAATTGAATTTTCAAATGACTCTTTTTGTCTGTTTGTTTGTTTTTTCCATTTTCCATACTGTCCCACATTTTTCGGAATTGGGGTTGTTATAATAAATAATTAATTAATAATTAGCAAGCTAGCTAGATTTTCCTGGTGAATCTACAGCACCATTTTGTTCACTGGGATAGTGGAGGTCACAGTTCCGCATGCGTTATGGCAGGGGGCGTTGATAATTAATTCATAGGCAAAGATGTTAGCCAATCATAGCAGTGGGTGGTTACATTGAAGTCTTAAAAGGTAAAGGAGGGTCAGAGGGTCTGAAACAGTGTGGGAAAAGGTCATAAATTACTACATTTTGTATGGTTTTTGTGTAAAAAAAAAAAAAAAAAAAAGATTTCTAACATTATAACAACACCTCAGGGAAGGTAATTAAAAAAAATGTCATGACGTATTCAGGGGGTTGAGTAATTTTGAAACTAAAGAAGTCATTATAAGTTTCATTTTCAGTTGAATTTGGGGAAACCACTTGAAGCATTCGTTGTGTTGAACCATTTCAATTACTTTTGTTTGATTTCTTCATTGCAAACAGCTGAAAGTCTGTAAATTTTGACAATAAACCTGATATGCAATGGGGGTTGAATAATTTTGATTGCAACTGTATATATAATATACAATATATACAACCCCAATTACAAAAAAAGGTTGGGACGCTTTGTAAAATGTAAATAAAAACAGAATGCAATAAATTGCAAATCTCATAAACCCATATTTTATTCACAATATAACATAGAAAACATATCAAATGTTTAAACTGAGTAAATGTACCATTTTAAGAAAAAAAAAAAGGTAATTTTGAATTTGATGGCAACAACACGTCTCAAAAAAGTTGGGACCAGGGGCAACAAAATGCTGGAAAAGTAAGCGTTACTAAAAAGAAACAGCTGGAGGTTAATTGGCAACAGGTCAGTAACATGACTGGGTATAAAAAGAGTATCTTAGAGAGGCAGAGTTTCTCAGAAGTAAAGATGGGCAGAGGTTCACCGATCTTCGAAAACCTGTGTCTACAATTTGTGGAACAATTTCAGAATAATGTTCCTCAACGTAAAATTCAGAAGACTATGAACATCTCATCATCTACAATACACAATATCATCAAAAGATTCTGAGAACCTGGAGAAATCTCTGTGTGCAAGGGACAAGGGCGAAAATCAATATTGTACGCCCGTGATCTTCAGGCCCTCAGGCGGCACTTCATTAAAAATAGACATGATTCTGTAATGGAAATCACTGCATGGGCTCAGAAACACCTCCAGAACTCACTGTCTGTGAACACAGTTCACCGTGCCATTCACAAATGCTGGTTAAAGCTCTATCATGCAAAGAAGAAGCCATATGTGAATATGATCCAGAAACGCCACCGTCTTCTCTGGGCTAAAGCTCATTTAAAATTGACTGAGGCAAAGTGGAAAACTGTTCTGTGGTCTGATGAATCTAAATTTGAAATTCATTTTGAAAACCATAGACACCACGTCCTCTAAACTAAAGAGGACTAAAGAGGAGAGGGACCATATGGCTTTTTGTCAGCGCTCAGTTCAAAAGCCTGCATCTCTGATGGTATGGGGGTGCATTAGTGCCTAAGGAATTGGCAGCTTGCACATCTGGAAAGGCACCATCAATGCTGAAAGGTATATCCAGATTCCATCTCATCTTTACTTCTGAGAGACTCTGCCTCTCTAAGATACACTTTTTATATCCAATCATGTTACTGACCTGTTGCCAATTAACGGAATTAGTTGCAAGATGTTCCTCCAGCTGTTTCTTTTTAGTAACACTTACTTTTCCAGCCTTTTGTTGCCCCGTCCCAACTTTTTTTGAGACGTGTTCTGGAGATCAAATTCAAAATTACCTTATTTTTTCCTTAAAATGGTACATTTCTTCAATTTAAACATTTGATATGTTTTCTATGTTCTACGGTGAATAATATGGGTTTATGAGATTTGTAAATCATTGCATTCTGTTTTTATTTACATTTTACACAGCGTCCCAACTTTTTTGGAATCGGGGTTGTAATTGGACAAACAGTTAATATAATGTCGTTTAGTCTGAAGTTTATAATTGTAACACTCAGTTTGTGGATTTTATTTTAAATAAACGAAAAATTGTATTGATTGTTTGCTTTACATCCGATTAATCGGGGGGGAAATAATTGGCCGATTAATCAATTATGAAAATAACTGTAGTCCAAGTATCAATATGTTAGGAAGATACCAAATGCTAATTCCACTTAAACCATACTCAAATTAAGCTTTAAAATATATGATTTAACTTAAACTAAACTGTTGCACTTGATAGTGTTAGACACTAAAGTATAATAGTTAAATCATAAATAAAGATGTTATATTTCAACACATGAAGATATGAGACAGGATAAATTGTTCTGGGTTTATTTTTTATTTTTATTTTTTATTTTTTTAAATCACAATGCCGCATGTGGAGAAACTAGATTCTAGGTCTGTTTTTTGTTTCTGGGCTGCTTAGGGATTTATTGGGTTCTAATCAAAATAGATTTATCTTTCAAAATGCATGAATGTTCAAGTCTCCAAACTAACACCATCCCGTTGTCCCCGGAACGGTATAACTAGGGTACAAGATGCTGTAAATTCTGTTTTGGTATGCTTTCGGGATGATAATGTTGGGCGTGTTTACACTTAATTCCTGTGAAATATGTAGAGTGAATGAATGTTAGATTGCAATAAAGGTGTGATTTTTTAGCTTCTCTGTAAAAAGTGACTACTGGTGTCTAAGCTGTAGTTAGTGGATTGCCATGTCATTTAGCTGTGGAGATTCTAATGTCCTCTGATTCCTATAGCAATAATAAGCTGAGAGAGAAAAGTGTGCCATCCATTTACTATCAGCGATGCGGAGATTTTTGACAAGACCCAAAAACTGACATCATTGTGCTGGCAACTGAAAAGAAATGTGAACAAAAAGTATACTAATAAGGTTTAGCCATGTCCATTTTTAAAGTAAACTCCACTGGTTAATCACATCAGTATGTGTCTAGGTGGCTAGAGTAGGTAGCTATGTTTGCTAAACTTCTATTAGCTGAGATTTTGCTGCTAGATTTGGCAACTTTCTAGACCACTTAGCAGCTTTACATAAAAGATCTAGCGACTTTCTGAGCAGACATTACTGACTGTCCTGAACTTGACACAGGTGTCCAGCTCACATCACAGCTGCTGATATACGAGTTGAGAGAGCAGATTTGCACAACAATCAGTGTGTAATGACTGACTGTGTTGTGCTTGCGACTAATCACGGATTACCACTGTTCCCCAACAACCAATCACTGATGTCCCACCCGCTAACTGTTTCCTTCATCGCCTTTCACAACTACTCACTGTCACTGATTCTTTTTTCTGCATTCTTGATAGAAACTACAGAATTTTGTAAATTTATAAAATGTAGTTTGTGGTCCAATGACCAAAGATGACTTCTTTCTATAAGAAATAAATTATAATATTTTCTATTCTGGTGAAACTCTATTCTATTTTGTTTTAATATATGTTATTAGATTTTTATTCAGTCTGTACAGGATTTTGCAGCGTTTTTTTTTGTGTTTTTCTTGAAATGGTGAAACTGCAACTGCACAAAATTGTTTTGCACGGTCTTTCACAGTGATGTTTGCTGGTAAATAAGACCTTTTAGCTGTACTCGTGTGATGCACGTGAATCGAAAATGTATAATCAGGATAATCCAAAAGCAGCTGAATGCTGATGTTATAGCGGTACAAGATATTAAACCGAGAAATAAATATAACACTATTGTAAAGAAAAGAACTTAAATATTCGGGACAGTCAATTTTCAGTTCAAGACAGCTGACACAAAGTTTCGGGTTTTGGTCAAGTTTTTGATTGTTGAAGGAGAAATCACAGGTACATTGATGGTTACATCTGCGTGCCATTCAAAGAGCGTGCAAAGATAAATAATAATCAAAATGATCTATCCCAGAGTGGAACTCCGGCATACTCGGCATGCTCCTTCAACAACCAGACAATTTCCAACAAGTGTGTGTGGGTCTCCTAAATAAAGCAATTCCTTGCACAGTCATTTCAAAGTTCTAATACTAATAATAATCTGTGCCAGAAGATTAAGCATCTCTTAATTTGTAAAGTATTTCTTTATTTTCATTGCTCTGATATGCACCATTCTGTCATAGTATTATGACTTATTGCACCTTTTTCTTGTAATATTATTAGCATTTTTCTTGAAATATTTCCTTTATTCTAAAAATATTGCGTATTATTTCAACTTTATTCTCAAGAAGGGACTGCACCTTTCCTCCATATTACAAAATTTGGAAGAAGAATAAATAGCAACAAGCTGCAATCATTGGGGACAAATCTACAATTGCCAACTAGGGCCCCCCTTCCACATCAGTAATCCGGACTGATTTCATGTGTATGTGGTAAACTTAGGTTTAAATGAAACAGCCATGTTGCATGTCCAAATTTGAAATACACGTATTGATGAACCACTGAATTCTAAGGAGCTGCGGTGTTTAACCAATTTTATATACAGTTGTGGCCTTTAAGAATGCGGGTTTTTTTTTTTTTACACGGTTTCACACAGTTCATCACAAACATGATTTGATAATATATTTTCAGTGCCCTGAATAAAATTAAACTTCACCTGAGCTGAGGATTGAACCCGTGTTGCCGGTGTTCTGCAACATTACCACTGCGTTATTCTACCACACACACTTTACCCATGTTAATTTAAATACTATAGTTATAGTACCTGTACCTTGAGTAACTTTTTGAAAAAAAAAAAAATTACTTTTAATAGTTAAATGGCCATACTTATTCTGTGCCATTCCTCCGTTACTGTTAAATATTCATGAATATATGTAGTTTTAATAATAAGTTTAAATCACGTATAATGATTACGCTGCAGTGGTCTGAGTGCTGACACAACAACCGCTCACATTTTTAGTGGCTCAGTCCTGGAGAGGGGGAAGAAGTGAGCGTGTCGACGAAGGCAGGAAACACACACACACACACACACACACACACACACACACACACACACACACACACACACAGTTCTCCATTAGTCTGATATTCAGGATTTTCCCTTAATTTTAATCAGATCCGAAGTAACTAGTAACTTGCTACTTGAGTAGTCTTATTGTATAAGTTATTACTCTTACTCAAGTAATTATTAACATTATTACTTTTACTGTTACTTGAGTAATTATTTTTATAAGTAGTTTTACTTGTACCTGAGTAAATTTTTTGGCTACTCTACCCACCTCTCAGTTGTATATTCGTATCATTTTGTGCAGATGCAGGTTGTAATATTGTGTTTATGTTGTGTATGAATCTGATTAATCTCTTATAGGATGCGTTTGGGTGAATTAACTAACCCACTAGTAAAGTACATTAGTTTACTGGTTTTCATTCACTCAGCTCAAGCAGGTCATTCCTGCTGTATATTAGTACTTTCCACCACCACATTTTTATCCCCACTGAACAGTTGAACATCTTTTAGCGTCTTGGCAAAGACAGTTGCTTTGTTGCTTCGTATAGGTTGACATGGTCATAGAGGCATGTGAGGTCCAGTGTGGGGTGATGTGCCAGGTGCACGAGAGTTTTGAGTGCACAGGCTTGGGAGAGGTTTGCGTTTACCCGTTGTATTGTGTCTGGGTGGAAGTCCTTCCGCAGTAGCAGTGTGGAGATGGTGATTTTGTTATTCAGGGAGGTGGTTGAGGCCTTTTCAATCACACTCTGTAGTATGATTGTGTGCATGTGTGTGTGTGTGTGTGTGTGTGTGTGTGTGTGGCACACATGTACATGTACTTGGCTGCTACTGCAATAACTGCTATGTCCATATATGGTATAAGCTAATCTGCTGAATAATAAGTCATAGCATGTTATGTTTACATTCACAGCATTTTTTAACTATACTGTTACAGCATACAGTATACAGTGCTGTTAGCTGGGCCTTTAGACTCTCTGTTGAGTTTTATGGCATGATCTCTGTGTCTCTGAAGGTCTCTAGTTTGTGTCACGATGTACCGGAACATAATAGTTTTGTGTTCCTGGAATGTGTTTTGAGCACTCCTAATCAACCCATCTGTCCTCACTCCCTCTCTCAGCTCTTGTTATTATTATCTAGAATAGAGGTCTTTAGTTCTTATATCACTCGAACCTATGTAACAGATGTTCTGACTCTAGCTGTGACCTGTTCTAACTGACATTTATTATCCTTTATCGATATTTCTGTGTGTAAATATACTATACTCTCTGTATCATTAAACTAAGAAGCTTTCACTGAACTTTGTGTCGGTGTGACTTCTTCCCGAGCTCAGACGAGAGGAAATCAGCCACTGCAGATCTTAACAGTTCCTGGTGTGTAGGAAAGCGGATATATCTGGACGGAGGTAAGAGAATGATTTTAATTCTCGTGTATCGGTTGAAATATCACATTTTGGTTCACTGTGTTTTCTGTGAACACAGTGTCTTAGAAACGCTGTGCAAATGTGATTCGACAAATTCTGGTTACTACTTCAAAAGAAACTACAGAGGTTGAAATATCATGCTGTTTTAGTCCACAGTGGTTCCGCGGGCACAGGTTACCACGTGATTCGACAAAGCATCTGATACCCTTTACTGATTAAACATTATACCCAACACTGTCTGATATCTTCTTGTGATTATTAAATTATAAGCTGTGATTATTAAATTGTAAGCTGTAACTAAGGGTGGAAATGGTCAGTCTAGGATCCCAGAAGGTCAGCCTCAGTTCCATTCTTACCATCGTGATGGAACTTTTGACGAGGTGGATTTACTCGCAGCAGATTTGTGTGCTTATGAGAGTTGGGGAGATCCCCGCTGGGATTATGAATACATGGAATGCGCTTTATCCACATGGAAAGATAGGAAAACCCAATGGGACGAGGAGCACTCTGATAAGAAAAAGGGTAAATCGGTGAAGTCGTCTAACAAAGAAAAAGCCGAAACGGTACAAACAGTAAAATTAGTAATGGCGTCTAGCTTAATGCCTAGTGCATCCCCACCGTATATTGACATAGTGAAGAAAAAGATAACAAAATCTAACACGGTTACTGAGCAAACAGCAAATAAACCGAGCTCTGGCTCAGAGCCAGAAGGAGCCGAAGCACGCTCTAGCTCTGATCCTGATGTCACTGTTCTACATTGAAACCTCCTAGTATTATGGAAATAAAAGCGATATGTGATGTTTTGCCTTCGCCAGAAAAACCTGGTCATTTTGTTGATTCGCTTAAACAGCAGACTAAATATGCTCAGTTAATGGGTCCAGATTTCCACTGTATTTTGTCCTTGGTCATGACGTCACTGAGGAGGTTTTAATCACAGGCATTCCGACACTGGGCTTAACCCATGATAGTGTCCAGGGCACAGGTCAAGCAAGTAGACCGTTTGAATATGCCTGGGCCGACCCGGATCATCTCGCTAACTTTTGTGCTGAGTTATGCACATTTTTGCAGCGATGAACTCGAGGGAAACAGGATATTTCACATGCGGCTAACACTAAACAGCAGGCCCACAAATCCCATAGCTCATTTTTTAATTCAGTTCCAGACTGAATGGGAAAACAATTCACGTTTGCCTTTAACCGAGGAACATTCCATTTTTATTTACTGTAATGCATCACGATGATGGTGCTTATAGTTTTTTGGGACATTAGAGATTCCCTAGTGTTAGTGCATGTTGGGAAATGTAGTCAGGAAGTTTTCATAGTAAATACTTTACCCTGAAGTTCAGATATGCATCTCGTGTGTATTATTTAGTTAATACATCACATTTATAAACACGTTTAAACAATATGTGTATCGAATGCTCTCAAACAATCCTGATATCTTGTTTTATCACAAATTTATCATCAGTCCATCTTCTCCTTTCAACTTACTAGGTAGAGACTTAATGTTTAAACTGAAGTGTTCTCTTACAATGCATGATGGTAGATTCACTCTGTTAACTCCATCTAATCTTTGTTTTTCTTCTGTGTGCCATGTGGGTGATGACGAACACGAGCCTGACTGTACGGAGCGTCTGCTGCCTGAAGCACTTGCCTCTGTGCCTAAAACTTTATGGGCAAAGCATACTCATGAAGTAGGCCTCATTCAGGTAACCCCTTATGCTGCGAACCTCAAAACTACTCGACACATTTATTATAAGCAATATCTACTATCAGCAGAAAAGTAGTTAGGCATACAGCCGGTGATCGATTCTTTACTCGCGCAGAGCGTGGCCGTTCATACAGTATCTCCCTACAACTGTGAGATATTTTTCCTTATTTTCCATGATTATGATTCAATCATTTAAGATCAGTTCAATGTGATTTTTGCTTACTCATGGTCTCATGATGTTTTTGGGTTTCTGTCCTTGATTATGTTTTTTATCAAAGGTGTTTGATCTTTTGTCTCATGTTTTTCTCCTATGTTTTTCCTTACTAGCCTTGGGTATGTTGCTTGCACATACATACGAGTATAAAAGTCAACTGTATCCAACTTATGTTTGGACTAAGACTAAAACTAGTGCCCAGGCTGTCATTGCGCACATAATAAACCATCTTTTTGACTATACCCTGGCTCTTGGTCTCCTGATTCTTCAAGCATCTTACTTCTGGTGAAGCTGAAGTATTTTGATGATCCAGAAAAGATTTACATCACAACACACCTGTTAACCCTGTACGCAAGCCAAATGGGAAGGGATGGTGTTTTACTTAGGTATATAGTAATGATATAGTAATTCCAGTAAGCCCTCTTGTACCTGACGTGTCATCACCGCTATTCCTCACACACACACACACATTTCACGGTAGTTGATTTATGTAGAGCTTTTTCAGTGTCCCAGTATCTGAGCAAACACAGCCCATCTTTGCTTTCACTTTTAAAAATCAACAATACACATGGACTCGTCTTCCCCAGGGTTTCATTGACTCTCCCGCTGTGTTCTCATCCATGGTCCAAGCCCTCTCTTCACTCGTTTTACCCGAGGGCTGCTGCCTTGTTCGGTACTTGAACAACATTCTTTTATCAGCTGAAGGACACGAGTTCTCGCTACAACTCTTGACCCACCTGGCTCAGTGTGGTTTCAAGGCCTCGCTAACTAAAGTTCAGCTCTGTCAGACACTGGTCCAATATCTGGGTTTCCATATCTCTCAGGGACAGCGCCGTCTAACCAGCGACCGAGTGCGCGCTATTGTCCACATCACACTTCCTGCCACACAAAGAGGTATGCTGAGTTTTCTGGGACTTATAAAGTATTGTCGTCAGTTCATTCCTGACTGCTCACACCATGACAAAGTTCTCATACACTGTTGTCTCAAGGACTCTCTACAGAACATTGAATGGACTAAAGAGATGATGAACTCTTTGCGTTATCGAGAACAGGCATTAAGCTCAGCTCCAGCTCTGGGAATCCCGGACTACTTATCTCCGTTCCACCTGTATGTTTCCGAGGACGGGAGCACTGCGGCGGGGTCCTGGCACAGGAATCCGGTGGTAGCTATCGCCCAGTGGCATATCTTTCCAAATCTCTAGAACCTGTAGTTCAAGGTATGCCTGCCTGTTTAAGGGCTGCTGCTGCATCCACTCTCATGGTCACTGACGCTGAAAAAGTGGTCCCTTTACACCCACTCACATCTCATCAGGTCTTATCTATCCTGAATAACATTCAGCCCAGCGTAGATCAGGATATGAAGCTATCCTTTGCGCTAAACACAACCTCACCATTAAATCTGTAAACACTGCTAACAGCCCTGCAGTCTTGCTTCACAGACTTCTGCATGCCTGCTCGGAGGAGCCCACACCTGAAGCTTGGCTGGAACATGACTGCTTGACCTACATACACAGCTCCTCGTCACTCTGCTCTGATCTGTCACAGCATCCCCTGGAAGGAGGGAAGAAAGTATATGTTGATGGATCGTGTTCTAAACCTAATAACTCAACATTTTTATGTGGCTACTCTGTTTGTTCATTACCAAATATAGTCCATGAGGCTCACTCTATCCCCTTTAATTCTGCTCAGGCTGTGGAACTCGTTGCTGTCATCTCTTTGGTAAGACTGTTACTATTTACACTGATTTGCGTTATGCTTTTGGTGTCGCACATGATTTTGATGCTGCTGATGGTAAACCTATCCATGCCACGCTCGTTTCTGATCTTTTAGAAGCCTCGCTCTTACCTGACAGGCTTGCTATTGTTATGGTTAAAGGTCATGACCTCTCAAACACAGAACAGGCCCGTGGTAATTCACTCGCTGATCAAGTAGCTAGGTGGGCCCAGCCCCTTTGTCCAGAATAACGTCTCCATTTTTCACGTTTTCCATTGTCTGACTCCTTGTGACATTGATGTTGCTTTTTTACAGACACAGGCCTCTCCAGACAACCTCACATTTTGGTCCTTGGAAGTTTGTACCCCCTCGCCCCCTGATTGTTTAATACGCTGCCCTGATGGCCGTCTCGCTCTTCCGTCGTCTGTCCTTTCATTCCTTGTGCGCCATTTTCACTGTGTTTCTTAAGTCGCACGAAAAGGGGTGATCTACAGTGAGGGGAAAAAAGTATTTGATCCCCTGCTGATTTTGTACGTTTGCCCACTGACAAAGAAATGATCAGTCTATAATGTTAATGGTAGGTGTATTTTAACAGTGAGAGACAGAATAACAGCAAAAAAAAAATCCAGAAAAACACATTTCAAAAAAGTTATAAATTGATTTGCATTTTAATGAGTGAAATAAGTATTTGACCCCTTCGACTTAGTACTTGGTAATTTTTTCCCCTCACTGTATGCGATAACGTCAAGGTTTTGTATTTGAGACACTCAGGCAATTGGGTTGATCTATTACCTGCCTTTCTGTGCGAAATTCGCATGACTCCTAATCAGAAAACTGAATTGACTCCTTTTGAGATCATTATGGGCCGACCATTTCCCCCTCCATAGACTAAGGGTAACCCAAATGTTTGCTTTAAAGGTGATCTGGATGTGATTGTAGGCGATTATACTCAAGCTCTCAATGAAAATTGAACAGTATACATGGTGATGACCCTTTCCTTCCAGGTGACATAGTTCTCGTCAAGAGCCTGAAACCATGAATCCAATCCTCACGGATCCACAACTGCAGTGATTTCACGCCAACTGCATCAAGCGCTGTCCAGTGACAAGAGACAATACTGCTATCAAGTAGCCCTTAGGGGGCCTCATCACATCTCACAGCAACATCTCCTCAACAGAT
Source organism: Cranoglanis bouderius (assembly GCA_023630585.1). Classification (NCBI taxonomy): domain Eukaryota; kingdom Metazoa; phylum Chordata; class Actinopteri; order Siluriformes; family Cranoglanididae; genus Cranoglanis; species Cranoglanis bouderius. The sequence continues at coordinate 1,545,275 of CM042556.1, read as the reverse complement.
GAGAAAGGGGAACACTCACAATCAAGCAGCCCTTAGGGGGCCTCTTCTCATCTCACCTTAACACATACACATATAGCCCTGATTTGTATTAGAAATACACACGCAAACTTATCTCTTCTGCTTTGAGAGTGTTCACAGAGATCACACGCAGTTCACTTTGTGAACTAAGAGGGAAATGTTGAGTTTTACTGCATGATCTCTGTGTCTCTGAAGGTCTCTAGTTTGTGTCACGATGTACCGGAACATAATAGTTTTGTGTTCCTGGAATGTGTTTTGAGCACTCCTAATCAACCCATCTGTCCTCACTCCCTCTCTCAGCTCTTGTTATTATTATCTAGAATAGATGTCTTTAGTTCTTATATCACTCGAACCTATGTAACAGATGTTCTGACTCTAGCTGTGACCTGTTCTAACTGACATTTATTATCCTTTATCGATATTTCTGTGTGTAAATATACTATACTCTCTGTATCATTAAACTAAGAAGCTTTCACTGAACTTTGTGTTGGTGTGACTTCTTCCCGAGCTCAGACAAGAGGAAATCAACCACTGCAGAGTCCAAATTCTGGTTCTGTGATGGGTATCAGATAAGAACTCAACACTCTCCCTCTCTTGTAGGAGTTTCCTTACTTCGGTCTGTAGTGCAGACAGGTCTCCCCTGAGGTCATTTGTCTCTCTTTGCTTGACTGTGGAGCTGTTTCTGGGCTGGTCTGTGCTTTGGGCTGTGAGCGGCGCTGTGAATCTCTCTCTCATGTCAGTGCAGTAACCGTATGGATGGGGGTCTTTGGTTTGTTCAGTGCTGGGGGGATCTCTATGCTCATCTGAGGGGGATGTGGAAGCAAGTAGTCTGTCTGACTCCTCTGGGGTGAGGAGTTGATGTTGTTCAAAGAGCCCATGGATGCTTTTTACTACAACTATCCTTGTTGTTTTGTATATGTTGATACTGATAGTGAAAGTGAAAGTGACATGTGAAGGCCAATGTATGGTAACCCATACTTGGAATTTTAACCCATCCAAGTTAGTGCACACACATTAGGAGTTGTGAGTAGTGAACACACACACACTACAAACCGTGAACACACCCGGAGCAGTGGGCAGCCATTATTTTGCTGCAGCACCCGGGGAGCAGTTGAGAGTTAAGGGCCTTGCTCAAGTGCCCAACAGTGGCAGCTTGGGGGTGCTGGGATTTGAATTCATGCCCTTCCGATCAGTAGCCCAACTTCTTAGCCACGGAGCTACCACCGTCCCATAGTTGTTCCATAGTTGTTGGTCTTCCTCATTTTTTATTTTTAGCTGGAACCCCCACAGATGCCTTTTCTTTCAGCAGAGGGAAAGTTAGAAATTATGGCCCTGTGCCATGCATGGGGTTTGTTCATGTAAAAAATCAGGTTGCTGATTTTTTTTCCATCCTTATGGAGGTCTGCAAATAGATTCTCTGGATTTTCTGTCAGTCTCTTGTTTTTATAAAATTTCCATGCAGTTTTATTTGAAATATCTTTTGGGTAGTTCAGTGGAATGGCCTCCACACTTTGTGGTTGTGCGGGCCTAGGGTTATGGGCCATTTGCACCTGTGCTTGGGGTTGGGTGTGGATAATTCCTGCTATTGTTTTGGCCAAGACGTTTTCACACCTTCGTTTTCACACCTCCAACATGTAGAGGTAGAGCAGAACCCCTGTATAGCAACTGTTCAGTGGGGATAAAGATGTGGTGGTGGAAAGTAGTAATATACAGGTGCATCTCAATAAATTAGAATGTCGGGGGAAAGTTCATTTATTTCAGTAATTCAACTCAAATTGTGAAACTCGTGTATTAAATAAATTCAATGCACACAGACTGAAGTAGTTTAAGTCTTTGGTTCTTTTAATTGTGATGATTTTGGCTCACATTTAACAAAAACCCACCAATTCACTATCTCAACAAATTAGAATATGGTGACATGCCAATCAGCTAATCAACTCAAAACACCTGCAAAGGTTTCCTGAGCCTTCAAAATGGTCTCTCAGTTTGGTTAACTAGGTAAGCCACAAACATTCATTGCCAAAGAAGCTGGCTGTTCACAGAGTGCTGTATCCAAGCATGTTAACAGAAAGTTGAGTGGAAGGAAAAAGTGTGGAAGAAAAAGATGCACAACCAACCGAGAGAACCGCAGCCTTATGAGGATTGTCAAGCAAAATCGATTCAAGAATTTGAGTGAACTTCACAAGGAATGGACTGAGGCTTGGGTCAAGGCATCAAGAGCCACCACACACAGACGTGTCAAGGAATTTGGCTACAGTTGTCGTATTCCTCTTGTTAAGCCACTCCTGAACCACAGACAACGTCAGAGGCGTCTTACCTGGGCTAAGGAGAAGAAGAACTGGACTGTTGCCCAGTGGTCCAAAGTCCTCTTTTCAGATGAGAGCAAGTTTTGTATTTCATTTGGAAACCAAGGTCCTAGAGTCTGGAGGAAGGGTGGAGAAGCTCATAGCCCAAGTTGCTTAAAGTCCAGTGTTAAGTTTCTACAGTCTGTGATGATTTGGGGTGCAATGTCATCTGCTGGTGTTGGTCCATTGTGTTTTTTGAAAACCAAAGTCACTGCACCCGTTTACCAAGAAATTTTGGAGCACTTCATGCTTCCTTCTGCTGACCAGCTTTTTGAAGATGCTGATTTCATTTTCCAGCAGGATTTTGCACCTGCCCACACTGCCAAAAGCACCAAAAGTTGGTTAAATGACCATGGTGTTGGTGTGCTTGACTGGCCAGCAAACTCACCAGACCTGAACCCCGTAGAGAATCTATGGGGTATTGTCAAGAGGAAAATGAGAAACAAGAGACCAAAAAATGCAGATGAGCTGAAGGCCACTGTCAAAGAAACCTGGGCTTCCATACCACCTCAGCAGTGCCACAAACTGATCACCTCCATGCCACGCCGAATTGAGGCAGTAATTAAAGCAAAAGGAGCCCCTACCAAGTATTGAGTACATGTACAGTAAATGAACATACTTTCCAGAAGGCCAACAATTCACTAAAAATGTTTTTTTATTGGTCTTATGAAGTATTCTAATTTGTTGAGATAGTGAATTGGTGGGTTTTTGTTAAATGTGAGCCAAAATCATCACAATTAAAAGAACCAAAGGCTTAAACTACTTCAGTCTGTGGCATTGAATTTATTTAATACACGAGTTTCACAATTTGAGTTGAATTACTGAAATAAATGAACTTTTCCACGACATTCTAATTTACTGAGATGCACCTGTAGATATCAGCAGTAATGATCTGCTTGAGCTGAGTGAACGAAAACCAGTAAACTAAAGCTCTTTACTAGGGGGTTAATTAACTCACCCATACACATCCTATAAGAGATTAATCAGATTCATACACAACATAAACACATTATTACAATCTGCATCTGCATACGAATATACAACAATACGCAGAGGTGGGTACAGTAGCCAAAAAAAGTACAAGTAAAACTACTTATAAAAATAATTACTCAAGTAACAGTAAAAGTAATAATGTTAATAATTACCTGAGTAAGAGTAATAAAGTATCCAATGAGAAAACTACTCAAGTAGCAAGTTACTAGTTACTTCGGATCTGATTAAAATGAAGGAAAATTCCTGAATATCAGACTACATGGAAAACTGTGTGTGTGTGTGTATGTGTGTGTGTGTGTGTGTGTGTGTGTGTGTGTGTGTGTCCTGACTCCGTCGACACGCTCGCCTCTCCAGGACTGTGCCGCTAAAAATGTGAGCGGTTGTTCTGTCCACATTCAGACCACTGCAGCGTATCGCGAGGTTCGTGACCTCATTATACGTTATTTAAACTAATTATTAAAACTACATATATTCATTAATATTTAACAGTAACGGAGGAATGGCACCAAATGTAGCGAAGTAAAAGTACATTTCTGTGATTAAAAATTTAAGCAAATGCAGCGCATTACTACCCCCCTCTGACTATCAGTGATGTTCTTTCTGTAACAACACATTTGATAAATGTTGCCAAATGTTTAAATTAATTCATAAAATGTTTGAATATTTGGTTTAATTTTGATTGATTCACACAGTGCAGGTACTATAACTATAGTATTTAAATTGACATGAGTAAAGTGTGTACGATAGAATAACAGTGGTAATGTGGCTGTTGCAGGACACCAGCAACTTAGGTTCAGTCCTCAGCTCAGGTGAAGTTTAATTTTATTCAGGGCATTGAAAATATAATGATCAACATGTTTGATGTACGAAAACAAATTATGTTATAGATTATGTTAATTATGTGAACTCAATTCAATCACGTGGAACCGATGTAATCATTTAAATTAAGTAAATTCACTGAGCTTTTTTCAGTGTGTGGACTTCTGTGTTCACTTTAAACCAGTTTTTTAAATAGTAAAACGTTTAATCTAAGAAAAGAACAAAAGTTTCCATTGGCAAGAAAGGAGAAGATGGAATTTATGCAAAGTTACTTTGACAAACTTTCTAGCACATCTTGTAATTAGAAACTTGTTTAAATTAGGTTTATAATATTTTGATGAGAAATGTAACGTGTTTATGCAAACCATCCGTAATATTTTTTCTTAAATCTAAACAACCACATATTCCATTTTTTTCAGGCTCCACCACGTTTAATGTGCTCTGCTGCTTGTTGTAAAACAGTTCTGAGAAACATCTGTATCCTATGGGTGCTCCAAAGTGTGTGTTAAATTACCTTAGTAACCATATCTCAACTGTTATTTGAAGTACAAATATTATAATGCTACCATTAAGCTGTGACTTCCTCTTTATAGCTAAAAAGTTCCAGGTCAAAGTAATTAAAAAATAATGAAGCAGTTCACGTTTCCAAACACAGGAAAGTTTGTGATTTAGTCTGTTTTTCCTGAAAAATGGCCTAAAAGGCTTACCTTCTAGAGTTTTCATTTCACAGGCGGTACCAGGTGTCGGCTGAATACCTGCTGAACAAAGTAAAACAGTATAAGATTCCTGCAGGATTTTAACTTGCTTTTTATGCATGTTGTATACTTACTGAAATTCTGTTCATATATGCAAAATATGTTTTTATTGTGACACAAACAATAATTAAGGCAAAAAAAAACAGAAATCTTGAGTGTGCATAAGTATTCAATAATCAATACTTTGTACAGCCACATTCTTCTGCAATCACAGCTGCAAGTCTCATGGGCTATGGCTCTATTAGCTTAGCACATCTAGCCACTTGGATTTCTGCCCATTTTTCAAGGAAAAACTGCTCCAGCTCCTTCAAGTTAAATGGGTTGTGTTGGTGTACAGTAATCTTCAAGTTATGCCACAGATTCTCAACTGTATTGAGGTCTGGGCTTTGACTAGGTCATTCCAAGACATATAAATGTTTCCCTTTAAACCATTCCAGTGTGTTCCACAGCATGATGTTGCAACCACCATGCTTAACTGTGGGCATGGTGTTCGCGGGGTGATGGGAAGCGTTGGGTTTGCACCACACATAGCGTTTCCCATGATGTCCAAAAAGTTCAGTTTTAGTCTCATCTGACCACAGAACTTTCTTCCATGTGTTTGGGGAGTCAGCTGCATGCTGTTTGGCAAATTTAAACATGTTTTCTTGTTTTTTCTCAAAGCAATGGCCTTTTTTTGGCCACTCTTCCAAAAAGCCCCGCTCTGTGGAGTGTAAGGCTTAAATGGTCCTATGGACAGACACTCCCGTCTCCGCTGTGCATTTTTCCCGCTCCTTCACTGTTATCTTTGGTATCTTTGTTGAATCTCTGATTTATGCCCTGCTTGAGTGTAACAGGAAATTGTTCAACCCTGACTTCCTGTTTCACAGCGGTATAAATATGAGGTAACACATAGGCCAAATTCCCTTTGTCATTTATAACAATGGGTTAGACTAAGGAATATAGCAGTGATGTGCAGCAAAACGTTGTTGAGCTTCACAAAATGGGAAGTGGCTTTAAGAATATAGCAAGAGCATTGAAAATACCCATTTCCACCATCAAGGCAATAATTAAAAAGTTTCAGTCAACTGGAAATGTTATGAATCATCCTGGAGGAGAACGTGTGTCTATATTGTCTCAATGCACTGTGAAGAAAAAATCTCCAAGGATCACAGCTGGAGAATTGCAGAAGTTAGCTGTGTCTTGGGGTCAAAAAGTCTCCAAAACTACAATCCGAAGTCACCTACATCACCATAAGTTGTCTGGAAGGGTTTCAAGAAAAAAGCCTCTACTCTCATCCAAAAACAAACCCCACACACCCCTCGCACAAACTCTTCACCCTCCTGCCGTCTGGAAAAAGGTAACGAAGCATTCGGGCCCTCACAGCCAGACTGTGTAACAGCTTCTTCCCCCAAGCCATCAGACTCCTCAATACTTAGAGACTGGACTGACACACACACACACACACACACACACACACACACACACACACACACACACACACTGAATCGAACACCATCCCACTCTCCTTGCAATTTTTGCACATTTTGTAACGACTACCTGTACCTTTGCTGCTACTGAATTTCTTGTCACTATTATACTCTTTTCCTGGCTGCTACCACAATAACTGCTATGTACATATATGGTATAAGCTAATCCGCTGAATACTATGCCATAGTATGTTATGATTAGATTCACAGCATTTCTTTTTATTATATTGCTATTCTTTTGCACTACCTGTTATATTTGACACTTTCACACTATAACTGTGTACTGATCGGCACGACACTGTTACTTACTGTGCCCATTATCCTGTTTTAGGAGTTACCATACTGTCTTGTGTTGTTTACACGTGCACTTTATGTAGAATGTGTAGGTCTTATTTAGTCCTGTGTCGTCTCATGCGGTTAGTGTGTTGTTTTATGTAGCACCATGGTCCTGGAGGAACGTTGTTTCTTTTCACTGTGTACTGTACCAGCTGTATATGTTTGAAATGACAATAAAAAGCCACTTGAACTTCAAGCATCTTCAGTTTGCCAGACACTACTGGAACCTCAAATGGGATCGGGTTCTATGATCAGATGAAACCAAAAGAGGTGGTTTTGTCACACACAGAGAGGTAGCCATATGGAAAAGTACCTCATGCCCACGGTTAAATATGGTGGTGGCTCTTTAATGTTTTGGGGCCGTTTTTATGCCAGAGGACCTGGACATTTTCTGAGGATACATGGCATCATGGAGTCCATCAAATATTAACAGATATCAAATGAAAACCTGACTGTCTCTGCCAGAAAGTTTCAAATGGGCTGTGGTTGGATGTTCCAGCAGGACAATGATCCAAAACATACATCGAAATCAACACAAAAATGGTTTACTGACCACAAAATCAAGGTCCTGCCCTGGCCATCCCAGTCCCTCGGGCATTATAGGAGAAGACTCAGAGCTGTTATCTTGGCAAAGGGAGGTAGCACAAAGTATTGACTAAAAGGGTGCCAATAATTGTTGCACACACATTTAAAAAAGTTTTTTTTTTTGTTTTTTGGATGATCCTGTGTTTTGTTGGCAGTTGTTTGATATCCACGAGAGCAGAGTATTTTTGTGAATTTTTTTTTAAGCAAAAGATCAAAAGGTTAAACAACAAAGACAATTTTTCACAGCCTTCTTTGCTCATATTTACCAAGGGTGCCAATATTAGTGGACGGCACTGAAGATCTATATACAACTTTGTCTCTGACCTGTTTGGAGATCTCCTTGGTCTTCATGTTGCTTGATTAGTGGTGTTGCAAACTCAGAACAGATGTATTTATACTGACAGATTGTGTGACACTTTGATTACACACAGGTGGACCACTAACTAACTAATTATGTGACTTTTGATGTTAAAACGTTGGACCAGATCTTAGTTAGGGGTTTCATAGCAAACGGGGTGAAAATATATGCTCTCACAACTTTTCAGTTCTTAATTATTTTTTTAAACAAGGCAAAAAAACAGGAAAAATGAAAAAACAACGACAACAAGCAAGAATATGTTTTCTAAAATGTTACACTGTGATGTTCATACATACACTCAATGTCCACTTTATTAGGAACACCTGTATACTCATGCAGTTATCAAATAAGCCAATCATGTTGCAGCAGCACAATGCATAAAATCATGCAGATATAGGTCAAGAGCTTCAGGTAATGTTCACGTCGAACATCAGAATGAAGAAAAATGTGTGATTTCTGTGACTTTGATCATGTCATGGATGTTGGTACCAGATGGGCTGGTTTGAGTATTTCAGAAACTGCTGATCTCCTTGGATTTTCACACACAACAGTCTCTAGAGTTTATGATGAATTGAATTGAATGATGAATTAATTGTGGCAAAAGGTCGGGGAATTTAAAATCTATGTCCTGAATTTATATACTTCTGTAAAGCTGCTTTGGGACAATGTCCATTGTTAAAAGCGCTATACAAATAAACTGAACTTGAACTTGAACTTGACCAAAAGAGAAATGGGGAAAACCCTGCCTAAACTAGATCACTGTTTCAGAATGATATAAAAGCCTGTGCCATGACTGTATTCATTCAGATGATCTGCAGAAGTATTGGCTTTGTTGTATTTTCAATTAAGTCTGATTTTTGGCATCCATAACCCCATGACTCTGGACATGCTTTTACTTTTGGTTGAAGAGATTTTCCACCACATAAAATTGGCGTAGTTGGCAGGATTGGAACAGAAGCCAGGAAGGGTGAGGGGCTAACTGCATGAGCAAGGTGGCCACCTTGAAGAAGGTAAAAAGAAGGCTTTTAGATAATTTGCTTGTGTGGTTTGCTGTGGCTCTGCCTGAAGCAGTAACAACACTCATAGACGTCTCCAAATTAAAGAACTAAATTGAGCAGAGGGGTTTTGGATCTCAAAAAGATACAGCTGCATTCAGAATGTATTTCGCTGTACTCCTGAAGTTGAAGTATCTCTGGCGCTGAGAAAAGTCTATTGGGTGACAAGAAGAACAGCTGAAGGAGAGTTAAAGCCAGTAGAGGAACACACCAGGTTAAGAGGACTAGTAGTAACCATTATACCACAAAGTGACAAGTCTAAGGACATCAGTAGGGAGTCCTAGAATTTGGGGAAAATAAATTAGGGGGTATGAGTTATGTACTCTCTTATCCTGTAAATTGAATGGAAATTCAAGAAGAAGACAGAGAACAAAGAAGAGTATGTATATTACAAGAAACAATAAGAACACATTTTTGGAAGGAAGATTGGTATGAAGATCTGCTAGGGAGAAGGCATCCTTTGGTTAAGGCAAAGAAAAATTCACTGCTGAGAAGTATAACACAACTTACTAACTTAGAGGAAATAAGAGAGGAGTAGCCTTACATAGACTGGGAAGGAATAGTGGGAAGAAACTGGAAGGCATCAATCCTAGGTGACACACTTGCGGAACTAGCAGAGTCAAGCCAATTACATTGAGTAGAAATACCAGTGGGAGATTTAGTAGACATTCACTTAGACTGGGGAGAACAGCAAGGGTTTGAAAGAGGCAAAGTATTAAATAAGCAGTTAAATAATCCAGAAATTGAAGTCTCAGTGGCTTCAAGAAGAGTTGCTTGGCTACCTGCAAAAAGAACTTGCACACAGTCAAATACTGTAGAAGGACTGACATTAGAAAGAATTTTAGTGACTTTTATTCTTGACTGTGACAATGAACCATCCCCTAGAAGGTTAGGAGTAGGAAGTCCTAGAATACAAGCACCAATCATGGCATCCATGCCTGTAGAATTGTTGCGGTCTAAATACCCACTATGCAGGGAGTACAGATCTTGGAGATATGGCAAAAGAGAACTAAATAAATGAAAACAAAGTGGCCAAAAGAAACATTTGATGTGGCATTGTGCGAAGAGATGGAAACATTGATAAAAAAAAAGGATAAAAGTAAACTGAAAGAACTAAAAAGGGGAAAAGAGCAGGAAGTCCTGAGATTGTTTTAAAAGGAAGGATTCATGGAAAAGCATGAAACAGGCAAGAAGAGTATTGAAAAAGTAGGATAAAAATAAATCGGTAGAAAACATGGAGGAAGCATTCGCCAGACCACCTCCATATGCCCCACCGGGGGTCCATTCCCAATGATAACAGGAACAGTACAGGTTTCAGGGAATGTGGAGATCATAGAAAACAAAGAAGTGGCATCTACAGAAAAGAAAGACGACACAGAAAAGTAAGAGTGAAGAACAAAATAAGGGGAAGATAGCGGAAAGATTCATAAACACTTACGCTCAGTTAAATACCGCATTTGAGGAGTTGACAGAATGGAATCTGCAAAACTGTGACAGACAAACTGAGAAAAGCTGGACCAGAAGGTAAACACTGAAGATGAGGAAGGAATAGACTATGAAAATGATGAAGAAACAGAGCTGGAAGCAAAAATAGAGAAGGAGAATAGGCTAGACAAAGCCAAAATACAGGTAGATAAGGAATGAGCAGAATCTGCAAAACGTATGAGGGAAGTACAGAAATCACTTGAAAAGTTAGAAAAACATATAAGGGAAGCAGAAAAATCACTGAGGTAGCAAAAAACAGTAAGGAGGCAACCGATGGAAAGAAAGCATAAACCACAAGAGAAAGCGCACAAACGAATTGTGGGAGGAGTGCTATATCTTGAAAACTTTGAAGAGGACACAACTCCATCATGGGAACTACTCAGGCCAATTGACCTCACTCCCTTACCAGCATGGACAAGGAGAGAGGGAGAGAGACTCTGACCCAGAAAAAGCCTAAAAGACCTAGATAAAGTGGCAAAAGTATGTCCCATTTTGGTTAAGGGTGCACAGGCCCAGTATGTGCCTTGGGCCACACAGGATCTCGATGAGCCGATTGCTCGCCTTCCTTACATCCGCGAGGGGGCTGGAAAGTGGATCACAGTGTTTGAGGAAGAAACAATGGGCAAACTGCTTGCGGTAGGAGATATTAAGGCACTCCTGGCCAAGGTTCTGGGAGGAGAGAGCCACCACAAGGCCCAGTAAATCCATGGGGTGGGCCAAATCAGGGGTACTAGGGGCCCAGGAAATCCTACAGGGGAGGGTCAGCTTCCAATTCTAACAACTAATGCTGATCAAGAAACTATGCTGCAAGTTAAAATAGAGGGCAAAACTACAACCATGATGGTAGATACTGGAGCTGCTTACAAATATAAATTATTCCTCTTACCTGTTTGGTAAGTTTGCAAAGACAGTAGGATTCTCGGGACAAATGCAGCTAATTCCTATGACTGCTCCAGTTTGTCTACAAACCAAAGACACAAGTGTAAAATACCCATTTTAGTATCAGAACAAACTCCTATCAATTTCTTAGGGAGAGATGCGCTGTGTAAAATGGATCTCCAAATTTGGTGTTCCCCAGGTGGAGTGTATATAGATAGTAGGGGAACTAAAATGCAAATGGTAGCTTTAGAACCATAAGCAAACGTGTATTGGCTAGGAAAATTAGGAACTGATGTAGAATAAAGTATTAGAAAATGGGGAAAGTACAGTGAGGCACTGATCCCCGGGGTGCATATGCCAAAATCTGAATTTCACTGCACAATAATTTATGACCCAGAGCATGACCCAGAAATTGAAAAAAGGTGGTTACATGAAATCGCAATATGATATCACAATACATAATAATAGAGAAGCAGGGAGTGGCTATTCAAGTTGATGATTGTGAATTCATTAACAGCTGGTTTCATGTTCCAAATTCAGGTCCACATGTTAAACTTCACAGCAGTGGAACAGTGGATGGGAGTCAAAAGAATAAGGACCAATGATGAAACAAGCAGAAAAAGGTGAGTGGGAAGCTATAGAGCATCCTTTAATTTACCACTCAGCTGACAAGTCATACCTTATCATGCCACAAGAGGTGGTGATCAATCAGAGAATGCAAATGCAACCGACAGAAACACTTGTAGTAGAAGTTAAAATCCGCTAACCCGGTCAGAATAGAACTTAAACCAGGAGACTGTTTGCCATGAAAACGACAATACCCATTGCATCCCGACCCTGAGCACGGTAATCAACCAACTATTGAAGGGTTAATCCAGGCAAGAGCCTTAGTTGAAACATCCAGCTACTGTAACATTCCAATTTTACGTGTTGCTAAATCAGACAAGTCAAAATGGCATCTGGTACATGATTTATGAGCAGTCAATGAGGTAGTAAAAGATTGGCCAGAAGAACTTCCCAATCCACACATGCTGTTGACAAATATTCCTCCTGATGCCAAATTCTTTACTGTGATCGGTCTTTGTACTGCCTTTTTTAGTGTTCCTCTGGCTGCGGAGAGCAGGCACTTGTTTGCCTTCACCTATGCTGCTAAACAATACACATATACCAGTAGGGTTGTCAAAAGTACCAGTACTTCTGTACCAAGTCGGTACTTAAAAAAAAAAAGTTGACGGTACCAGATTTTCACAAGTGCCGGTAGTACCGAGACAGGTTTTAGTTCAGACTGGATAACAGATTATGTAATTAAAACTGAGGGCAATCGTGAAACAAGCAGGGCATCAAAACATGCATGCACCATTGCTGTGGAACAGTGATGTGCTACCAGCGTCTGAATCACTGAAAAGGGAACTTCAGGTTGCACCAGTACTATCTAGCCCAGATTATACCAAGCCATTTCATTTGTATGTGGCCGATAAGGCAGATAAGGCTATGAGTCTGCAATACTGATGCAAGAAACATGTAGTGGTACAGAAAAGCAGCCCATTGCTTACTACTTTAATTACAGCCTTTAGTCTGTTGGGATATGTCTTTACTAACTTTGCACATCTAGACTTTGCAATATTTGCCCACTCTTCTTTGGAGAACTGCTCAAGTTCAGTCAAATTTGATGGTGACTGTTTGTGGACTGCAGTATTCCACAGATTTTCAAAGGGGTTTAAGTCTGGGCTCTGACTAGGCCATGCAAGGACATTCACCTTTTTCTCCTTCAACCACTGTGTGGTCAGATTTGCTGTGTGCTTTGGGTCATTGTTATGTTGGAAGGTAAACCTTCTCCCCATTGACAACTTTCTGGCAGAGGGCAGCAGATTTTCCTCAAGAATTTGATGGTATTTTGCCCCATACATTTTTACATTAAATGTAAATGTAAATTTTCCTTCTATCCTGACAAGTGCTCCAGACCCTGCTGCAGAGAAACACCCCCATAACAGGATATTACCACCTCCACGCCTTACTGTAGGAATGGTGTTATTTGGATGGTGAGCTGTATTGGATTTCCGCCAGACATATCATTTGGTGTTGAGGCCAAATAATTAAATTTTAGTCTCATCTGACCTGAATCTTCAAGGTGCGTTTTGGCAAAGCTCAGTCATGACTGCATGTGGCCTTTCTTCAGGACTGGCTTTTTTCTTGCAACTCTCCCATACAAGCCACATTTGTGGAGAATTTGTGATATTGTTGTCACATGCACACAATGACCACTCTATGTCATAAATTCCTGCAACTGTTAGAGTTGCTGTAGGCCTCTTGGTAGCCTCTCTGACCAGTTTCCTCCTGGCTCTTTCATCCAGTTTGGAGCAACGTCCTGATCCAGGGAGGGTCTGTGTTGTACCAAATACCTTCCACTTCTTAATAATAGACTTCGCTGTGCTTCTAGGCATTGATAAAGCCTTTGAAAATTTTTTGTATCCATCTCCTGACTTGTGCTTGTCCACAACTTTATCCCGGAGATCTTTTGATAGTGCCTTGCCACCCATAGTTGATTGTTTGCTTCAGTTGCACTACCAAGGACTGAAATGCTCCAGGAAAGCTCTTTTCATGCTGAGCTAATCAAAATGACCACAGCTGATCACAGTTAAAAGTCAAATGGCTTTGTGTGCCATTGAGAACCTGATCAACCTGACAAGTCATTTTTATGAGGGGGGTCATCCTTTTCCCAAGTCAGTGATACTGTTTTTTAATTTGTTTCTGACATGTTGGTTATATCTTTCAATTGGAGGTTATAAGTTGCACTGAGTAAATACAGCTGGATAAAACAAAAACTGTCCGTCTTCAAAAGCAACAAAATGTGATTATTTTAAAGGGGGTGATTCTTTTCTATACCCACTGTATCTAAGCTAGAAGTGCAGTGCAGGTGGAAGATAGCACCACTTGGTATCATATGAACCATTGCACTAGAGTATCTAGACTAAGACCTAGGAGACAAGAAGAAGGTCAGGCTGCTAAAGAAGAGGAAGGTCAAGAGGCTGACACCTCAGAGGAAAGTCAGGAAGAAGTAGGAGGGGGCTTAGATGAAGGTGAAGGAGAACCAGTGGCAGGTCCGAGTCATGACAGAGAAGGAGATGAGCCAGGACCAGCCCCAACACAGCAGGACAGAGAGGGTGATCCTGCTGCTGTGTGCAGTTCTGACATACCTGTTACACTTGCTGAAGGAGAAAGAGATGAACCATTGCCAATCCCTGAGCAGAAGGGTGAGGATGACCCTGGTGCTGAATGATACTGATTTGCCTATTGCAGCTCCTCCCACTGACCCAGGCCCTTCAAATGACCACCCATTCCAAGCAGACTTCCCCATGCTTGATTACTCAGCCCTTGGCTGGTCTCTTGACTGGTTCCCAGAATATCTCTAATTCAGTTCCTGCACATCACAATAAAATTGCACCAAGGTCCAGACAAAAAGGCAGTAATGTAGTGAAAAAATAAAAACTATTAGAAGTAAACAATATGGTACAAGTTGGCAGAGTATATTGCTAGTAGTTTAAGAAAGGATAATTGTCTCAAGTGCACACCTTTGCCTCTAAAAAAGGTAGTAGTAGTACCCATCCATATGCCAATGTGCAGAATTTAACATAAATAATAGTTAAATAAATGAGAGTAAAATGCCTGTTTGCCCTGCAGAATGTTTGGCATAAGTGGGAAATCAAGTTTTTCAGCAATAACACAAACTATTGCAAATATGAGGTCATAATCAGGCCAGCGAAAGTAGAGTTTCCACATCATTATGAAACAGATGAAGAACTGGGGTATGAGTGCTTCAACAAAGGCAAGGCATCACAACATTTAGGGAACTTTGAAGGAAATTGCTCGGTTATTTGGCACATTCCTAGTACACAAATTCCGACACATAAAAATCAAACTGACTTTTAGCAAAATTATAGTCCCGATGTCTACTGGGACCAGACGTGCCAGTGGCAGATTTTTTCTGGGCTTGTGGAGGAAAATGTTTAAAGGCTACATTAGCAAAACAATGGAGAGGGTTGTGTGCTGATTCAGGAAATTACAATAGTTAACTAGAAACCAGAGCAATCTTTTAAAACAGCAAAGAGAAATCACAGAGAAAAAAGGGCCTAAATCCCAGACGCTAATGTGCATATAGATGCAATAGGACAACCAAGGAATATACCTAATAAATTTAAGGCTAGAGATGAGTCAGGATTTGAGTCAATTCTGATCTGGATAACACCCAACAAAATAATGAATGGATTAATTACGTTTACTATAATCAGCAGAGGTTTATAAACTATACAGATGAAGCCTTGTCAGCATTAGGAGAACAACTAGATGCCACAAGCAAAATGGCATGGCAAAACCAACAGGCCTTAGATTGGTTACTAAAAGAAAAATGAGGAGTCTGTGTGATGTTTGGCGTTCAATGTTGCAGACTCATTACTAACAATACTGCACTTAATGGAGCATTCACTGAGGCTATGAATAAACTGAAAAAGCTACGGCAGGAGGTTGCTGAGAATGCTGCAAGAGACATGCATTCTTGGGACTGGTTTGAGTCTATGTTTGGAAAATGGGGAGCTTGGCTGTCAAAAATATGAATAGTGATAGCAGTAATTGTTGTAGGACTGTTGTTTTGCTGTGTTGTGCCCTTCCTAGGCAAGTGTGGAAGGAGATGTTTGGTTCTGTACTCCACAAGAGAGTGGTTTTAGGATTTGGTCCAAAAGCGGGGAAATGTATAGAGTATTTTTCTTGAGCAAAAGTTTAATGAGTATGATTATTGTATAATGCATCAGGTTCAATCAAAAATGTGAAATAATCAGCAAGAAATGTTTTGTAAAAATTACTCTGAATGTGCCTTAATCAAGAAAATGTTAGTGCTGAAAGTGCTAACAATGTAGAAGACTAAGATGATAATGTAAAAGATTAAGAATATTAAATCAGCATTTAAGCATATGGTTAAGAGTGACTGGATGACAAATCAACATTTAAAATGTGATAATATTAAAAATACATTTTATTTTACAACCCCAATCCCGAAAAAGTTGGGATAGTATGGAAAATGCAAAAAAACAAACAAACAAACAAAAAGTCATTTGAAAATTCAGTTGACCCTGTACTATATTGAAAACACATTGTTTGATGTTTTACTTTGTGAATTTATTTTTGAAAATATACACACATTTCAAATCTGATGATTGCAACACACTCTAAAAAAAGGACAGTCAACTGTTTACCACTGTGTAACATCACCTTTTCTTTTAATAACACTTATTAAGCGTTTTGGCCCTGAAGACACCAGTTGGTTAAGTTTAGCAAGCGGAATTTTCCCCCATTCATCCATTATGCATTTCTTCAGCTGCGCAACTGTACGGGACCTTCGTTGCCTTATTTTGCACCACGCATTCTCAATCAGAGATAGGTCAGAACTGCAGGCAGGTCCTGCTAGCACCCACACTCTCTGCTTATACAACCATGCGCTTGTAATCCGGGCAGAATGTGGTTTGGCGTTGTCCTGCTCTGGATGGCAGCACACAACGGCTGTTTTGTCCAAAAACTATATGAAATGTTGACTGGTCGGACCACAAAACACGATTCCACTGTGGTACTGTCCATCTCAGATGAGACCGAGCCCAGAGAAGTCGGTGGTGACTCTGGACAGTGTTGATATACGGCTTCTGCTTTGCATAGTAAAGCCTTAACTTGCATCTGTGGATGCAGCAGTGAATGGTGTTGACTGAAGGTTTACCAAAGTATTCTGAGCCCATGTCAGGATATCCATTACAGATTCATGACGGTTTTTAAGACAGTGACGTCTGAGGGCGCATTCAGAAGTGGTTTTGGCCTTGCCCTTTACGCGCCAAGATTTGACCGGATTCATTAAATCTTTTAATTATATTGTGCACTGTAGAAGGTGAAATTCCCAGAATCCTAACAATTTGTCTTTGGGGAATGTTGTTCTCAAAGTGTTGGATTATTCACTGACGCATCTGTTGGCAGATTGGTGAGCCTTGACCCATCCTTGCTCTTGAAGGACTAGGCTTTATATACTATGATTAGACGATTGCCTCACCTGTTTCACATCACCTTTTTACATTTACAAATCACTCCTCTTTGTTTTTATTAATATTTTCCATACTGTCCCAACTTTTTCGGAATTTGGGGTTACAAATTGGGGTTGTAATTTTTTTTTTTTAAATAAGCTGACTGAGCTCAACCCACAGTTATAAATAAGGTATGACAATGATGAATTAATTGTGGCAAGATTTCAGGGTGTGACTAAAAGAGAAAAGGGGTAAAACCTCGCCTAAATGAGATCACTGTTTCAGAATGATATAAAACCCTGTGTCATGACTGTATTCATTCAGACGATCTGTAGAAGTCTCGGCTTTGCTGTAGTTGCAATAAAGTCTTTTGGCATCCTTATCAACTTGACTATGGAAGTTTTTTAACTTTGGTTGAAGAGATTTTACACCACAATACTTGTCCTCACCCCTGTAACTATTATTAAGACAGCTAGAAATTTTTATTTTCTTAAATTGCAAATTGAAATACAAAAAAAAATTCTATATCCAAAACTTAGCCTTAAAAGCTTCTGTCTGCTAGCCATTTATTATCCAGGATGAACATAGGATGAATGCAACCTTGGCCTAGAACATATAAATGTTATCTAAT